>BROI01000003.1:1200000-1593779 GCA_027923505.1 Mayamaea pseudoterrestris
AGCAGGATGATGGAGACGAGGATCGTTGGATCGTTGAGCTTTATCCACAACAACAAAACTTTCTCCGAACGGCTGCAGAAGCGATGGATACGACAAGCCAAGCCATAGAGATGACTGAAGAAATAGACGGCCATGTGGGGCTCGTATTCGAGCAGGTGCTCGATGGATTTGTGTATCACGGCAAGGACATTGATAGCATCGAGGCCAATCCCAACGTCAAGTCCGTCAGGCGTGACTATAAGATTGAAGCGTCCGTTCAAACAGTACCAACTGGAATTAAGCGAGTATACGCCGACACGAAGAACTACACTCGCGCGGCAAGCTCCAGGTGCTTTTGCGACGCAGTCGTGGCAATCTTGGACACGGGTGTTGACTTTTCCCATCCTGACTTGCGCGTCAACAAGGTGAAGAGCGTCGATTGCTCGGGGAATAGGCGTAGCACTCAACCAGCGTGTATTCTAGGTCGTGGAGATGATGATAACGGGCATGGAACTCATGTCGCAGGGACTGCTGGCGCCATAGCCAATCGAGTCGGAGTCATTGGGGTGTGTCCAGGAGCTGAAATATGGTCCATCAAAATGTTGGATAGCTCAGGTTCTGGCTACTCATCCTGGGCTTTGGCGGCATTAGATTATGTTGCACAAAATGCTGCCGCAATCGACGTTGCTAATCTTTCTTGGGGCTACTACAAGGAAGGGTTTTGCGACGACTTGCTATGCAGGGGCATGGCAAGGGTCAAAAAGGCAGGAGTTGCCATGGCCGTGGCTGCCGGAAATTACAATTCACCTGCGCAAAATCAATCACCCGCATGCTGCTCGGCTGGATTGGGTAAGTTTATTTGTATGACGACGTCGTGCTTGTAGAAAAAGTCTGAATGGCAAAAGCGACTGCTACTTACCCAATCCATTTTATTCGCATTAGCTGTGGCGTCCTTGTCGGATGCCGACGGCACTCCAGGCGGACAGGGGACGTCGAGTTGCAAAACATACCCCGATGACACGATCGCTGGCAGTAGCAACTATGGAGACGCCGTTGACATTGTCGCTCCAGGTGGTACGTGAATTGCAACAATGATATAGTATAAATGCGAATGGTTCAATTTTTCCACTCGCATGTCTAAATCTAACGCATATCACCTATTCCGCAGATTGCATTTTGTCGACCGTCCCAGGCGGATACGCCGTGTACAGCGGCACCAGCATGGCAAGTCCGCACGTGGCTGGTGCATTGGCCGTGGTGGCCAGCACCAGGAACAATAAGCGGGTCAACCCACTCTACAGGAAAGTGAAACGGGCTGGAAACTTTGATTATTCGGACAAGCCACCCTTTTTTCGCAAGAAACCCTTGCTTGATTTGCGCAAGCTTCCTGACGCGAACATGATTGGAAGGTGTCGTCGAAAATGAGTTTGATGACTGATTACGTACAGTAGATGTTTATAGTGCTGAGAAACGCACGTTTCTCGCAGGCCAATTTTAGCGATTAGTATATCCCCTTTTAAGTTTTTCAATAAAGGTTCCTTTGCGGCTTAGTCGCTATGTTGGAAAAAGCGGGTCGCTCGTGATAGCTACAGTATTTACTTGAGAATGAACGTCGTAGCGGCTCTACAATCGACCATCAGAGACGATCCACAAACAACTCTCCGATTTTAGCGACTAGTAAAATTTTGTTAATCTATTTCAATATAGTTTCGGTTACTTCTTAGCTTTGCTTTAGTAGCAGCAGCGAGTCGCTCATGGTAGCTACTTTCAAAAGTCGTACCGGTAGTCGTAGCGGTTCTGAGACCGACGTTTTGCAAGAAGAGGATCCACAAACACAACTCGACCATGATGAGCCTCCATTCAATGATTGCAGTCTTTTTGATGCTGCAGTCGATAAGAACTGTAATCGCGAATCCATTGTCAAGGCCATACATTCCCTTTCGGACCGATCCATACGATCAACCACTCGTCGCCAATCACGAACATGCTGCCGCCCATGACGACAATTATCGCAGCAACGTTCACTCGCTCGACGACTCCAATCAACAATGTCCACTCCAATTCGTCCTGGGTGTGAGTAAGCGTCTACATGGAAGCTCCTCCGATGCCTCTGGCATTCGCCAAGCGCCCGTCGTGTATCCAGTCTTTGCGGCGCAAGGTCCGGGCCGGCAGGTGGTGTATGCCACGGACTACGAGCATTTGGATCTACTCACGCCAGCTCACATTGGTGAGTCATATAGTCGACATGAGCCACCGCATGAACCATCGAAACAGACTAGCAGCAACAACAATATTGGTAGCGTCAAGGAAATATTAGTGCAGGCGGCCGACTATCCGTTGCTACTGGAAGGATCCACCTTTCACTCGTCACCGATACTGCATGACGTGAACGGCGACGGCCGCATGGACGTTATTTTGGCCGACTATGACGGAGGCATTTTCATGATGGGATTGACTCTAACAAATACAAATGCAGGAGCAGCAGCATCAGGATCAGCGACATCGGACCATCGCACACGTTTCTTTCAGAGCGCCCAAGTGCCCCGCCTCTACGTGCGTCGCGATTGGATGAACGGACGCGTCAACGAAACCCTTGGCATTGTGCCACCAACCACGCTTCCCCCGCATCCGTCCGCCAAGAATAATACGAAGCCGCAGGAGCATATACATGATCCGTACCACTCTTACTTTGAAATGTATTCTTCCAATTCAATCATGAATGACAAGGACGTTTTGCGCGCCATTTCCGACAATATTTTGACGCAACACGCCGGTCAGTATCAAGCGATGCAGGAGCGGCGGCGCAAACACAGGCAGCGTGTCATGATTGTCAAGGAGAATATAAGTGTTTCGAATACTGGTAGTGGCAAAGTAACCAATGAGACGAGCATGTTCAAGCAGGTTGACAAGGCGGATGCATCCTTGTACGACGACGATGGCGGCGCAAAGTATCATGACGACGCGACGGATGACTTGATGATTGACCACGTGAAGGAAAAGTTGAAGGAACTCTATGGTGGTGACGAGGGAGGCGCGTCGCAGCAAGCGCAGCAACAATCAAAACATGAAACATCACAACATGACACGGGCGACGCGGTGAGAGCGCATCGACGATTGCAGGAAGCAAACGAGCGGCACGCGCCAGAGCTGCTCAACGCTGGTGACAATCATGTGCAGCCGCAGCAGCAGCATGAGGCAAATCCACGGCACGAGGAACACCAACTTTCGAATGCAGAGCTTCCAGAAGTTGCGCTTGGTGCTAACCAACACGAGCAGCAGGCTGTTCAAAACCAGCAGCATCATAACGACAATCAACATATTCCCGAACTGTCAACAGAGGAAGTAGATGGCCGAATGCAGCAGCAACAGATGGTTGAGAATGAGGCTGGTGACGCTGCGAGAGAGGACGTCCACCGTGACTCGATGGAAGCCGGCATCAAGGTTGATCCGCCGATTCGAGAACAAGGCGGACTCCACGATGACTTTGTAAACCAGCCGGATCAAGCCAAGTCGGTCCCCGACCTGCCGTACGACGACTACGGAATCGATGATCCAAACCCACGTCGCGGCGAGCACCATCGAGACCCAATACTTGATGACGTTAGTCCAGACTACGAAGGCGACGACTATGGACGATATGGTCGACGTTACCATGACGATGACTACTATCGCATCCACAACAGTGCACACCAGGAGTACTACGACTCGAAGCATTACATTCGAATCTCTCCCCACGTTCTGGCAACGCCAACGCTCGCTGAAATGCCAAAGCTATACTCAAACAATGACGAGAAGGAAGAGTTCCTTTTTGTTCCAGTATCGTATTATCTGGATGAGGACGAGTATGAGGGCTACTCTTCGTACCAGCGTTTCTTGGACAGTGACCATGGGGACGAAACGGAGGTGAATCGAGGAAGATATGTTGGTAGTGCTCTTTTAACATACATCATGGGCGATAATCCTCGATGGTCGAGCCAGCAGCACCTCGATTTAAGCACAGACTATTCGGCACCAGAGAATGTGACGATTGTCGATGGATTACCCGAGCGCGAAGATGGAACGCGTATGGGAGCGTTTGCTTTGGCGAGCCCAACCGTTGCCGATGTCGATGGCGACGGCAAGCTCGAGGTAGTGATTGGGACTGGCATGGGTATGGTGTATTGCCTGGACGCGCGCACTCTTTCAAAGAAGGATAATTGGCCTGTGCAGATGCGATATCCGATCGAGTCTCGAATTGTCATGGAAGACTTGGTTGGTGACGCGCATTTAGAATTGCTGGTGGCAGACGTTGGAGGTAACATTGCATGCTTCAACTATGAAGGCAAACGACTATGGCATCGCAACCTTGCTACCTCGGTTGGCGTAACATCGCACAAAGTTTCACGTATAAGTCCTATGGTCTTGGGTGATGTAAATGGAGACGGCAAGCTGAATATTGTGGTAGCCATTATGGTTGAAGCAAAGGCACCATACGTGTTTGTCCTCGATGCTGCGACTGGGTCAGATTCAATTAACTTTCCGCTTCAGCTCGACATGTTGCACAAGGTGGAGTCGACGATTGGGCTGCACGACAAACTAGCCCAGCCTCTGCTCGTCGATTTGTCCACTGATCACAAATTTGTGGAGGAATACATACGTCGGCGCGGTGCATCACATGATTTGTCTTCCAGTCACTCGGCCGGTTTGCACATCGTGTACCCAAGCGGGGAGACCTTATACATTATAGATGCTAGCTCTGCCTGCACGCATCCGGTCCCAGTCGGTGAAGTAATGACTGCTTCTGTGCAAGTCGATGATGTGCATGGGACAAACAAGTTGGATCTGGTGATTGCGACCATGGATGGGAATGTTATTACGCTCGAATCTCAGACTCCTTACCATCCATTGAATGTATGGAACAATGGTGAGACACGAAGCAGGTTTGGCGGAAGCGTGCATGGCTACAGCGCGCCGCAAGGTGTTTACGTGCATGAGCTAAGTCGCCAATACACGGATGTCTTTGGCGTGTACGTTCATGTAACTCTGGAAGTATTCGACAATCGCAGAAATGTTGCCCCAGAGCACAAGAAATACAAGGTTGAAATTAGGGACGGGTCGTCACACAAGAGGGTGCTGCTTCGAGCCCAATACGATGAACCAGGGATCTACAAGGAGCGCGTTTTCATTCGCTTCGGTCCAGGCTATTATGCCCTCCACGTACTTCTGACCACAAGTCATGGTCTCGTGTACGAGGATGTGTTCCATCTCGGGTATAATATACATTATATGAGTGGTTTTGGTGTTCTCCTTTGGCTTCCTCTGATTTCATTTGGTCTTATCATCGTCATCTTTGCCACTGGAAGAGAAGACGATGAGACAGTTCGTCGCAACAAAAATGGCGATGTCACTCGTACACGTTTACTACCAGCCTAAATTTCCGTGATCGTTGGACGACATTTGATATATTGCTTTCGGGCGGCGTTACAGAATGGTCGAAGCTATCGGGGCTCATCTTAGCATTTGGAAATGCGCGATCTCGAGCAACCCAGGGATGCCAAACATCGGGAACGAGAGGCAGAAACAAATACATTGCTAATTTTTACATAAAAACAGGCACTCTGTGTTGGTACAACATTATTATTTCTTTGCCAGTTTTAATTGTCGCACATGCCGCTGCATGCGGTTCGTCTCCCGCTCCCAAAGTCGGTTCCAGCGATCATTGCCCAAACTAATCTTGACATTGTGTAGCCAGTGGCGCTGCTGCAAGGAGATGATGATAAAGTTGACGGGTCTCTCCGAGTGAAAAACCATTGCCGAAACATCGTGATCTTCGTGACCAGCCACATACTTTTTGGTTTCAGTAGGCCCTAATATTGCTTGTTGCTGCACAACTTCAGCCAAGTCTGGCGACATTAAATACCATTGTCCTTCCGCATACAAGTGAAGCAATCCTCCGTATTTGCGAATCGCCCACTTTTCCAGTGGCGCACGTCGATGCACCTTGTCGTGACCCCACCAGACTTTATCAACCACGGAGCCAGCCAAAATATTGCGGTTGTACGGAGCCGGTGGAAGCATATTGTCGACAAAGGCAAAGAACTTATCAAGATAGAGTATTGTATCAGTGTCTTGCTTTACCACGTAATCGATGTTATACTTCTTGGCCAGCTTTCCTGCCCATGCAAAGTATGTTTGACTTTTTCCGTCGTTCATGTTTTCTAATGAAAGCGAGCTGCCAGTGAGTGCCTGGAGTCGTCTGCTTACAACAGTGTAACCTTGTCATATGAACGTACCTTTAATATTCAACAGTGTCACATCCGGCTCGAGCATGTCCTTGCCTTCGTAGCGATGTGGATTGTTTGTGTGGGAAAGAACCATGGGACGAGAGTCGTCGACGAGCTCGGTGGATACGTTTGGGTTGCCTCCCACCACGAATGTATACAGCAAATGACAATCAGATGGTTGCCCACCATGAATGTAGTGATCGAGACTGCAAACGTGAGGATGCGAGCGAAGTAGCTTGCGCTGTCGATGTCGACATCGTTGCTCGGATGGAGAGTCCTTCGTGAATATTCCAATCAGCACCCGAGGTCGACCACCGGTAGCTGGTTCACTGACTGAGACTGCTGCTGCCATTGAATGGTTATCATCTAGAGTCGCTACGGCGATGGCTGCAACATCCGATGACTTTGGTCCAGTCACAATGTTATCATCGTCATCGTCTGTCGTCGTTGCCGCCGGAGAATCTCCATCCGCTTGTTGATATTGTTGCTCCGCTTCAGCGGCAAGGTTCTCGTCGCGTCGTCGCAAAACAAAATCGGAGCCTCCAGTATCAGAGTCTCGATGCAGCAAGATTCTGTGCAGGCCTTGGCTTCCGCAGGACGAGTTGAGAAAGCTCGTTTGAAGTAAAAATGAAATAATCGAAAGGCCGACAAACATGACGCCAATGACGTGGAGAGAGGAGTGTTTGCCGACCATTTTTCAGTCGCTTGGATAATAGAAACGACCAATTATGTACAGGTATAAGGAGTGTGGATTCGTGAGAGTATAACCACGACAGCGAGAGCGAATGCTTGGAAAGGTCGCGTCCGAAAAAGTTGGCGATGGTTTATCGTTAGTTGCTGATGAGAGTCGGCTCGCTCGCTGTGAGTGATGGTACGACATATTTTAAATTGCCCTGTAGCGGCTCGCTCGAGATTAGTGCCGCTCCGACACATGTCACACACATTGGCGACATCATTCGTCGAATCAAGAGCTCGGTGCAGTTGCAACCATGGGAGATCGACCCCAGCAACTTCACAATCAACTGGTCGCCCTTGTCTCTTAAACTAAAATATCAGATAGCCGATTGGAATTAATTGAAACGATTTTTAAAACCGCATTCATCCTCTCCCGACGACCTGCTTGCTCATCGATTGTCGAATAAGGTTGAGCAGTGGAGAATATTTCCAACCCGAAGCCGTCAGACAGCAATAGCAACATCTGCACACGTCTCTCGTACAATTTTTAAAGATATAACAATGAACATATTTCTTTCACTCGCGACAATCTGCTTGTCGCTACTGCGAGCTTCATGCGATGATGGGCCCAAGCCTTTGACACCTTCCGATTTTCTCGTCAAAGGCCTTGACGAATACGAACCTGCCTACGCCAAGTTTGACGGCGCCATGTACGCTGGCTTGCTGCCCATGGATAATCGTGGCCGCTCCGGCGAACTCATGTTTTGGTTGTTTGCGCCTCGCGAGCCAGTCGTGAATGAGTCCTACGCCGTTTGGTTCAACGGAGGGCCTGGATGCAGCTCCTTCAACGGAGGCGTCTTTTTCGAGCACTCGCCAGTGACAGTCACACTACATGAGGCTGGCTTTTGCTGCAGCGATGCGCATGACCCATTCGAATATAATGAATATGCGTGGACCAAGGCAACGCATATGCTTTACGTTGAACAGGTGCGTCGTGCTCAGTAGCTCAGTGATGGGTTTGCTCGTTGGTGCTCGCTGACACAATCCATCATCCACTAAACTTGTTTATGACCCCCTTCAATTTTATAGCCCGTGGGCGTTGGGTACTCACATGGAGGCCCACCGCCGGTCAACGAAACGGAAGTTTCGCAAGACTTTTTTGCCTTTTTGCAAAACTGGCTGCGAGTCTTTGAGGACTACCAGAGCAAGAATGTTTGGATCACAGGAGAATCATATGCAGGTACATATTTTGATTTATGAATGAAACACTTGCTCTTGTTGACAAATTAATTCTGCCTGAAATGCCACCTTCCGTTGCAGGCTACTTCGTTCCGTCGATTGCGCACGAGATTCACCAGCAAATGCAGCTGTACGAAGAACAGGAGACGGACGACATGATCTATATTGACCTTGGCGGCATGACTCTTGGCAATGGTTGGGTGGATGCTCGAGTGCAAGGTCCGGCAACGATAGATTTTGCTTACCATCATGGCATGATTGATCAAACGACGCGAGACAACTTGCATGCGATTGCCGACCATTGTTTGGCACATCCGCACCAACGCTTGCCGGCGCCATTTCACGCGTTCACCACGCCCGACGATTGTGCCATTATGGAGGGAGTCCTCATGGCGGCCGGCAAAGGAGTTCTGCCGAAATTTATTAACGGACCGGTGAGTGTGATTAAATGACTGGAACTTTTGACGTCGCGCAGGCACGGGGCCTGACGCCTTTTCTACAATGATTCACAGAACCTTTACGATGTTACGACTTGGGATAATTATCAAGTCATTCAAGACGGCTCTACGACAATCAACGATTTTATGAACATTCCGGGCGTGAAGAAGGCCTTGAATGCTCCCGACAGGGAATGGGCTGGCTGCATGCCAGGTGCAGGAAGGAGGCGCCAGCTAGCGTCCACCTTGCTCATTCATGACCGGCCACTTTCAACCCTGCCGTACATTGCCGAACTACTAGATGCAGGGAAGCGAGTTTTGATGTACAATGGCGACCGCGATTTGAGTACTAATGCGCAGGGGACCGAGACGTTGCTAAACAGTATGGACTGGAATGGTGCCGACGATTGGCTCGAGACGAAGCGAGGACTCTGGGTAGTCGATGAATATCCAGCTGGCTACTCCAAGTCGCTTCTTGGCCTAGACTTTGTCGTCATTTATAATAGCGGTCACCTAGTTCCGTTCAATCAACCTCGGAATGCGTTGGACTTGTTCACTCGCTTCTTGCAGAATGAAACGTTTGCTGATTACCAACTTCCGTCGTTTGACTACGGATTTAAATCATCATCCACTGTTGTAACTGACTCACGGCCACGCCACGACCACAAGCACCATCACCATAAAGCACGACACGATGCAAGTTTTAGCTCATTAGACGACGACGATAGGACAAACGACATTTACACGACAGAGGGGTTCAGTGTGGCTGCGCTTCTTGTTGCGGCCTCAGTCTCATTTCTGCTTGGAGCGTTCGCCTCCCGAAGGCTCACTTTCACGACACCATACAATCCAATGCCATCTGCCAATCGAACTGGCTACATTTCAGTGCCAGACTCGGAAGACAAGGATCGTGTGCTGCAATAAGCTGGAAAATACTTTAATAGATAATAGAAAGTAGATGCAATGGAGTTTTTAATCGCATGTAATATGCAGTATTTTCAAAACGTGGCCTACCGCTACCGGTAGCCCACAATCTTTCCGATGGCACGTGCTGCTGAGGCCCTTATCATAACTTAAATATAAAGCTTTGTAAAAGCATCATTGAAGCCTTCCAGTAGCCTACCTACCCCTAAATCGGCATCAACCTTGGAGTAGTCCGTCGGCTCGTAGCTGTCGGACGTTTTCACGTAGACGAATGCGTGATTATCCTCGTCGCGACTGATGCGAAACTGCTTGCTCAAAAAGGTGGTTCGAAACGCTGGGCGCGGATTGCTGTACGATTTAATATTCTGTTCGAGAAATTTGCCCAATGATCGCGACTGCAACTTGAATTTCTGGTCGAGGAGCTGTCGCAAACCTGGAACGTTGGAGCCTTTGATTTCGACCGTGTCCAGCGACAGAAGCCACGCGTTTCCAAACGCCTCCAAATCGGCGGTGCTCACAATGGCGCCGTCAATACTAAACGGTAGACCACCCGAGTATGAGAATGGCGTGTAGTCGTTCAAGAATGGAACAGTCCCCGCCCTGACTTCAAACTCGCTCGTCAATCTGGTGGGCGAAACAATTTGTCGCACGGCGCCAATGCTGGACATGGCGAGCGCCTTGCGGTGCATGTCGCAGAACCAGTTGTATTGCGCGGCCTGCGCCTCCGTCTTGCAGACGGACCGACCCGCCATGAAGAAGGGGCTGCTGCGAAAAAGTTGCGTCGAGCTGTATACCAGTTCCCACTTGCCGAGCATGAGCGGACTCATGGTTGGCTGCGGAGTATCGTTCAATGCTTCGAGCTGCTCAATGACATGAATCGCCGAGTCTTTTTGGAACTTGGAGGCAAACTCTCCGCGACCGGTAATGGCGCCGAGCGATTGAAGGTACAAGATCAAGTCGGACTGAGGTTCGTTCTGTGGCATCGGGGAAGCCGCTGACGGTGACGGAGCTGGTGATGGTGTCTTTACTGCAGCCGATGCGTTGCGAGTCGAAGACGCTTTCGCATCGCCATTCGCCGTGATTGTTTCATTCATCGCTTCCACTGCGTTGCTGGTAACATTGACAGCGTCTGCCACTGTGGAAACGACTGCTTGCTGCGTGGCGTTGGTGGCTGCATCAACCGCTTCATTCACCGCTTCGACCAAGTCAATCAAGTCATCTTCAGCTGCCTCTGTTATCGAATCGTCGCCATTGTCATTTTCCTCTTCCAATGAGTCAGCGATTAATTTCGTCTGCTTCGCCTGTCGAAGCAAAGAAAATCGAATCGGATGATTATCAGTAATTGACAAGCCTTTCGTCGACCAGCAACTGCGACCTGGTACAACCGTAAAAGCTCTTGTTTGCGTCAGACATAGAAGCAAGGCAGCCAATGTCTTCATGGTGGTCCTGCTCTTTTTTGAAAGTACTCGTATGTAACAGTGCGCGACGATTCGAAAGATCACCATGTTCGTCTCGTCAGCATGGAGGGCGAAGAAACGTACGTCACGCGTGTCGCAGTGAGTTGTGATGCGACATACTCATTCGCGATCGCTCAAAAACGTCATTGCGTGCGTCATCCATGACTCACGCGTATCACTTCGCTATTGCCCTGTCGCAGCATTTCCTGTTCGGGCATCACAAGGAAACTCGTGCACCAAGCAATCGTATTTGGAAACGTTATTTGCTGGACTGGCGCGCAGTCTCATCTAATGAGAGATAACGGCACCGTTCCTCGAGTCACGCGACAGATGGTGACCCGATCGATCGAACGCCGCGCCCGCACGAGAAAGGTGCACTGGCGCTGCTTGCACGTTCGCTCGAAGCCCAAGAAAACTGCTTGCCGTTTGTCATCCATTGTTCACGGAGCCGCCATCAAAAGTAGAAGTTGCTAAAGAAGACGAAAGGAAGTAACGTTGATTGATTTTACGTTTCGAAAGCTACGTCAAGGCAGCCCGCACGGCAACGACAATTCGCTCGAAGCGCGATACAGTACCGTATCACTCGATCCGACGACAGACACGCACACTTTTGTCACGTATCAGCTTTCGACGAATCTCGACTGACACTAGTACAAACAGTCTGCAGTTAGCTTGATTGATTGCACGCGCAGCAAATTCGGACGACGCTATACCATCAAACATGAGTTCCTCAACGCTTTCCACGACTACGACGCTGCTTCGATCACTGACAGCTGCTGCTGCAACAAACGCTACCAGCATAGTCGTGCCTACCATATCAACCGCATCAAACCACCAGGAATCATCCATATGGGGCGCCATTGTTTCCAACGTGTTGCTCTTTATTCTGGTCTTTGGTTTGTCGGCCACGGTGCAGTTCAAGGCCATTCGCCGCCAAGCCAACAACAAGCGCGCTCTTGGCGTTGGCTTGGGTTTGCAGTTTTTCGTCCTTCCGCTCATGGGCTTTCTGGCAGTGATGATTATGTCGGCGACGGAGGCGGGTTTCACCAAGAGCATGGGCATTTCGTTGCTCATTGTCGTGAGCTCGCCGGGTGGCTCGTTTGCCAATTTCTTTTGCTCGCTGTTCAACGCGGAACTGGCCCTGTCGGTCGCATTAACGACGCTGAGCACGCTGCTCGCGGTTGGTTTTCTTCCGGCGAATCTGTATCTGTATACATATCTGGTGAGTCTATGAAAAAATGATTCATGTGTGTATATGTGCGGTATGCGTGGTTTATCGTACCTGTCTCACAGCCTCCATCTCATTTCTTACTGCAGATGTATGGCCGCAGCAGTTCCGTCGTTGACTCGCTCGACTTTGGCACCATTTTCCTGTCGCTCGGAGTGGTGTTGGGAGCAATATTCTCCGGCATTTTGGCGGGCCATCACTGGCGCAAACCATATCTGCACATTTGCTTTAATCGCGTTGGAACTGCCGCTGGTCTCTTGCTCATTTTATACTCGCTCTTTTTGTCGAGTGGAGCGGATGGCGCCGAAAATACACTATGGAACCAAGATTGGTCCTTTTACGTGGGAGTCATGATGCCTTGCATTCTTGGATTGCTCGTGACAACTGTGGCGAGTCGAGCGTTCAAACTGGCACATCCGGAGACCGTGGCAGCCTCGATTGGTTGCTGCTACCGCAACACGGGGATTGCCACTTCCGTTGCCGTCACCATGTTTACCAACGTGGAGGAGCGAGCGCAAGCGGTCGCCGTGCCGCTCTTTTACGGAATCATTGAGTCCATTGTCATTATCACGTATGGACTGGTTTCGTGGAAGCTGGGCTGGACCAAGGCGCCGGTGAATGAGAATTTGTTTGTTGTTATTATGAAGACATATGAGGCGGATGATGATGACAACAGCGATGCGTCCAACGATAATGAAGATGATGACATGGAGCATGGAACGGAAGCTGTCATGGATTCACACAGCAATCATGAGCTCCAATCGAACGATGACGAAGCGTCGATTAGTCAATGTTCGCTCCAAAGCGTCGCAGATGATAACGAGACGCGTCCAGAAGCAACAAGACCCATTGGATTCTTTGGACGCGTGGTTGGATTCTTTCGCCGAGGGTCAATCAGTGGTGCCGTTCGCCCAGACCAGCGACGCAGCTCTGGCAAGCGAATATGCCAGGAGGAGGATTGTGCGAGTCGCCCACGTTTGGCATCCGACATGACGCAGCAAACCGTTAGCTCGACGAGTAGCTTGGGCGTTTCGTCGCCAGTCGTTGTGGATGGTTCTCCCGTGATGCAACGACAGCGCACCAGCTCGGGTGTCTTGGACGCGAGATTGTTTGAAAGCGTCGCGGAAGGCTCGTTCGAGGAAGGTTCGCACGATGCGGATGATTCGTCGGAGGATGAACGAGAGTAAATGCGGCTACACTACTGCAACAAATTGCAGAGCTACTTGAAAGTGCATAAAAAGGAGTGAACGGGGATACAATTTCGCTCAGAATTTTACATAATACAGTCAGTACAAAGTCATAAACAGTAATTATAAACTAAAATGTCAAGCTAAATGTTCGAGTAAACTGGGAATGCAATGAAGAGCAGAGTAGAAGAGTGCCATGATTGTCGGTACGCAAAGTAAAATGGTCGTCGTCAAACATCAATATTACTAGTTGAACAAGCGGCATTGCATCCTCTCACAAGAATACAAGGTTCCACTCTATGGCAACAAAGTTGTCAGCATGTCGCGAATATCATCTCGCTTCCATGTATGGTCCAAGGAAATGACTTGCGTTGCTCTGGCTTTGAGACTCTCCTCGTTCTCCAGCAAGGCACTCAACACCGACGTCTTTGGCGGCAAGGCACTTTGAAACAAGAATAGTTGAGCCTGCGGTTGCATCTGCATTTGCATGATCATTTGGTAAATATCAAAATTGTCGGCGTTCGGCTTGGGAATGTCGTTGATTCGTTCCTTCTTGTGCAAACGAACTGCCTTGTCGTTATTCTTCAGTTCTACCAGCTTGTCCCAGTCCTGACTGAGAAACTGACCAAGCTCGTCGTCCTGCGGCGCGCTGCTGCTGCGCCTGGAGTACACCAAGACGGCTGCTTCGAACGGCTTTTCCATGCGCGTCGTCGCCGCCGCATCCTTGTACACCTGACAGCACTGTCGACAAGTGGCAATGGCAGTATCAGAGTGTACATCCTTTGTTGTGACATACGACTCTAAGAGGTCGCAAGTGCTGCAGGCTAGTTGCCATGGATCAAATCCGTGGGTCCGACAATCGGCGTCGGAGAGTTTTCTCAACGTTGATTCGGTGGCAGCAATTTCTGCTGACCAAGACAGCGTCGCGAAGAGGAGTAGACAAAGACACGCAAGGCTTATTCGTGTTAAAGTCATGGTGACAAACAATTATTGGTGAAAAGTTGGCCACCGAGGCTGTGGTTTGTGCTTGGAATGAGGAAGGATCTTCTGTGGCCCGCCATGGCCGATGATGTTGGAAAAGGGGCACTATTCGTAGACCCTTCGGGCATATTGATGAAACTAAAATATCCCCGCCAGGCTTATGTAAATAACTTCAGTATCCCTATCAGGCTCATTATATTTTGTTATGCCTTCGGAAGCATTCGTCACAGTATCGATTTGAGAGTGAACATCAACATACGGTTCGTGGCATAATTGTTTAAATCAATCGTACCGGTACCCAATGTTCCGCCGGATTCATTTTTTTACGGTCGCTCCACCATGACACGCACAATTATCCGTGGACACTGTTCACAGCTCCTGCCCTCATCTGCAGGCCTTCAACGTGTCTTGGGTTCTAGATAAGAATTAATACGTGAAATTAAGTAGCACATTTCCCCATCATTGCCGCGATAGAGTCAGCAGGCGTGGCAGACGCATCGAGCGATTCATCACACACCTCGAGCCACAGTTTTGAAGTTGATACACAAAGCACCCGCCTTACCTTAGCGCCTATAACAAAGACAAGGAGAGATATTGACCGACAAACAGCTTGCTCTGCAATTTTACCATGTCTTCATCTGCATCATCATCATTCTACGCCAGCATGCGAGCGTCCGTCGACAACACATCCAACGCGACGGAGTCGCGCGTGCAGGTCAACCAGCGCGCCCTCATCGACAAGATCTTGGCGCGGTACGCCAGCGCCGGCGCCGTCTATCGAGAGTTGCTGCAGAATAGTAACGACGCGGAAGCAACGACGGCGGAAATTTGCTTCACAACAATCAGTGCAGCTACGAATGGCAAGGCGGCGGCGAATGGCAAGACGAATGTTGTAGCTGCTTCCAGCAACTCTAAAAGCAATACGGTCACGCAAGTTGTCTATAGAAATAATGGCATGCCTTTTCGAGAAGAGGACTGGGACGTAAGTAAATTGAATTAGCGCCATGGAGTTTGCATGACGAAACCAGCACAATTGCTGCTCATCAGTCTGCGCATCCGGTGCCGCACCAGTTCATTGCAGCTCGTAACTGACTTTTCCCCCTTTCTAGCGCCTCAAAGACATTGCAGCCGGAAACCCCGATCCATCCAAGGTTGGAGCCTTTGGAGTTGGGGCATATACAATGTTTTCCATTTGCGAAGAACCGCTAGTCATTAGCGGCAAACACGCCTTATGCTTCTTTTGGAAGGGAGATGCGCTCTGGACGAGAATGGCAGATGCATCCACGCATGCAAGCACAATTAATAATGCTGACAATTCACAGTGGACTTCCTTTGTCTTGCCGTCGCGCGATAAATACGGCTTGCCGAACATGGAGGAGTTTGGAGAGTTCTTGTGTGCATCGCTCACCTTTACGAAACATTTGAAATTGATTCGAGTTCTTGTCAATGACGTTGAACGACTATGCATTGTCAAGACGCTTGTGCAGGAGCCACGACTGATTGCTGCGCCCAAGACTTCGTCAAACACAGTGAGCAGTTGGTTTAGTCGGCGGAACGATGATGCTGTCACATCTACGGGGCTCTTTACGCTCGCGTCGAATTCCATCATGGAGTTTGTGTATCGCATCACTGTCACACATACGCCTGGAAGCAGCAGTCGCAAAATTGGAGAGTCAGCGTCAACGTCGTCGCTCGATGCTCGCTATATTTCAGCCACTGCAACGACGCATATCAAGGCGGACATGGCCAAGCGCATGGAGCGTGTCACAAAAAAGCAGCCTCCATCCTCACTTACAGTTCAGTTGTTTCTGAACGCCGATGGAACGCCGCCGACAGGCAAAGATGTTTCAGTGGCTGACCGCATTACTCAATCCTTTTCGCCACAACCCGGCAAGGGGCGCATCTTTATCGGATTTCGCACTTCTCAAACGACTGGACTGGGTGCGCACGTGGCGGCTCCATTTGTGCCAACGGTGGAACGGGAAGCCATGGATCTTCAGGACGCAAGTTTGCGGTCGTTCAACTCGGAACTACTGGAGTTTGCCGGCATGCTCATGCGGTTTACACTCGAAGATACCATGTTTAATATGATTGACGCGGCGTGGCAGCAAAACAAAGCGCAGCGAGTAATGATGCAAGCGAGTCTGCGAAAGGAACAAGCCAGTACAGGCAAAGCGTCGCTTGTCAAGGCGTCGATGTCGGCCCATCAGAACGAAGCGAAAGAAGACAATGAGTTTGACGGTGACGTCGCTGCTGAACCAGCTTCTCTTGCTGGTTCTGGGATCATGGGTTTCGCTAAGTTCATGGCAAGGTACGTTGGTCTGACAATAGTGTGGAGAATTAAATTCTCGGTCTCTTAGTGACTTGAGTGCTCATGATCTTTTTGTTCGAACAGGGGCGTTAAGAAGAAGATTGTTTCAGTTGTCAATACAGTCGAAGATATGTTGATTGATGATGCTGCAGAGTACCTGAAACCTATTGATGCAGCGCCTATTTTCGAGGAAGAGAAACAGGCAGTCGTTCTCATGCGCGCTTTTTGTCCGGAGCAATCCACGCCAGATGCTACGGTAGGGATGTGCATCGCGGAAGGCTTTTCGAAGTGCGTCCCTGACGTTCCACCAGTTTTGACAACGAGCGGTGTCGTCAAAGGTAATCAGGCACGGTTGCCAAATAAAGGCATCGAATCTTTCGTGGAAGAAGGCGTTGTGCGACGGGTTGTTTACGTCAATGCCCAAGAATATCATACAGTAATTGCGAATGTTCGGGAATTGCAATTGGACGATTTGCTGCATTCTCTCTATTCGAGCACGCTGGAAAAAGATAAGCTAGTTTTCTTTCTCAAATGGTGGAGTAAGTACGCACGCGCTGATCTTCGGGGTGCACAGAACTATGGGTTGGTGATCAAGGATGCCGTCAAGTATTTCCCAGTCGATTCCTCAACCACCGAGGCGGAGCGATCAGCGATTCGGCTGAAGGATATTCTTTTTTACGTTGAAAAGGGTTCGGCACTTTCGAAGCAAGGTCTGCCTTTGCCCGAAAGTGCGATAGACCCAGCCCTGGCGAAGGCCTTAGGCGAGTCGGTTTTAACGGATTCCTCGATGCGAGAATGGTTTTCGCCGCTTCCCATTGAAGTCTGGGCCTCCTTTGTTGCGGAGCTTCCTCTGATGTCAAACGAGGACCCAAAGGACGACCAACTCCGAATTGACATCATGTGCGTTCTCTGCAAGGAGTATTCTTCGCGCTCTGTTACTGAGAAAATCACTTTTGGAAGCTTTTTGGCGAGTCTGTTTGGAAACAGAAAGTGTCTATCGTTTGACGATGCGTCGAGTTCGGAGCGAGGAAGTGTAGCAGTTCCTTCCGATCTTTACATTTTTTCTGCCGAGCTTGAGGCTTTTGAAGCGATCGGGACATTTTACAAGGTGTCGGACAAGCTGAAAGTTGCGGGAATAAGCGAAGATTTTCTTTTGGCTATTGGCGTTCGCAAGTCGGTGTCGATTGATTTCTTATTTGCTTCTTTGGAGACGCTGCGTTGGAGCAGGGACCCAAAGCCTTTAATTGAATATCTTCGATCTGCAACTCTTACACAGAAAGATCTTCGAAAACTCCAGCAAACAAAGTACTTGCCATCCGCGACGGCTGGAAATGAAACGTTTACACCCTCGCAGCTATTTTTGCCTAACCTGGAGCTTCGTATGTTCCCATTTGTTCGGGTGCTACAGTGGCCGTCGGAGGAAGAACTCTCGGAACGCTCTGAAAATGGTGCATTTTTGATGAAACTGGGCATGAATACAATGCCCTCACTGCTGACAATTCTCGACTACGCGTCGTCGCAGAAGTTGGACGAGGAGGCGAGAATCAAAGTACTTGATTTCATCGCTGCTCGCTTGGGTCCCGGAGGAATTTACCAAGCTCAGTACACGCGCATGGATGTGAAGACGAAGGCAGGCTGTCGGATTCTACCTTGTGTTGTCAAGAAGACTTTCGGCGACGTGAGCGACTACATGTCGGAGCTGCATTCGCCCCTGACATGCTACTCTGTTCCAGCTTGTATCGACATTGGCGTTCCAGTGCTTGACCCAGCACTTGGGGATCGAGCCACACATTTTGCGAGTGTGTTTCATTGCCCGTCGGAACCGGAGGCTGACGTTGTTTTGGAACGTTTCGTACAATTTGTTGATGTCGCTCAACAACTGCAAAGAAAAGGCGGCAGTGACGCTGAACGGAAATTGCTATCGGACAAGATTGAAGGACAAGTTAGCGTATGGTACCAATACCTTTCACATCGGGCCTCAGATTTTGGCAAAGGAGCACTTGATGCCTTGCGGAAGAGAGATATCGTTTCCTGCAGAGCAAACGACTTCATCGGCTGGTTTCGTGCAGATCAGGTCTTCTTCCGCAAAGATGACGGTCAGGGTTATTCAATCACGGAAGAATTATTTCATATTGTCGCCTTTAATCCTTTTCTGGCGACTCTGGGAGGTAAGTAGCACAGATTTTCTGCCAAGACAAGCTTGTGCGACGTCATTCTCATTCATTTCGGGCTGTCACAGTCAAACAAGAAGCATCGACAACGGATTTATTCCAGCTTGTGCTCGCCAACCCGCAACGAGTGCTGGACACTCTAGGATCTGAGGAAAAGTACCGCTTGCTTTTACGAAGAATTGCATCAAACCCTCCATTCGCTCACGTTACACCAGTCATTCGGGACTCTCCGTTTCTCCTCGCGAAGGCAGCTGAAAATATCAATGGCAGCGCAACGCCACCTGCGACTAAACAGCGGAACTATCAACTTCTAAAGGCGAGTGAAATTTATATCATTGACAATACGTTCTTAGCGCGAATGTTTCCTGTTGCCCGTGCACCCGCCGAGACGGACCTGGAAGAGTTTTACTCGTTGTTGGGCTCGCAATTCATCTCGACTGCAGTAGAAAGGAAGTTCGAAATCGTTGGACGACCGTCAAAAGACACAAACATCACCAAGACGCTAAAGGAACGAGTTTTCGCAAGAGGACCGCTTCTTGTTTCGCCTAGCATGACCACGCGCCCTCTTGTGCCACGCGCTGAATACATATTAAATGAAAAACGGTTTGAAGTGTACGAAGCGCCAAGCCTGTTGGCTGTGTACGCTTTGAATGGCATTGTTCGTCGCAAGCCCACGACTTGTTTCTCGAAACCCTCTTCGGCCTTTGGTATTGACGGAAACGCAATATATGTTTGTAAGGATTACGACTGGTTTGACGTTGGTTGTAAGTAACTATTACATGTGTTCGGGCTTGCAACGGGGAAATTTCTCACGTTTTGCCATATTATAAATTCAACAGACGCAATCGGAGATTTAATTTTTAAACGATGCCAGCTAGAAGATGCTTTCTTCATCAGCTCGCTGTTGGAAGCTCCAATCGAGCAGCTTGCTGCACGTGGCTTTCCCGTCGAGAGAATTTTGAAGATCGAGTCTCCCGTGCGACCTGCAGCGCGCTCTCTTGCTCCTCCGACAGTGAAGCCAATTGCTCCTCCGACAGCTTTCCCTATTCCTCCTGCCTCTCAGCCGACGCCAACAATGGCAGAAATTCCATCGACGCCGAGTGACACTGTATCCAAGAGCAAACGACCCTATTCACCTAATTCTGAGCAAGTATTAAAAGAAGAAATGGCGAAATCACATGGCGAAGAATTTGATTTAAAATCAGACCCACCATCAGGCGGATTCACTGAGCAATTGTCGCAAATGTTTCCTGACATCGACAAAGACTACCTTTTAAATCGACTAGGCCCGGATCCCACAATGGATGAAGTGAACAGGTTCGCGGAAGAATTGGCCTCTGACAACTATTTGAGGAATGACAGTGCGTCAGAGAGTGGAACAGTGGCTTCGTCGACAACGGCGCGAGATCAGACGGATGATGCAATGAATCAGGGTAGTCGAAAGGGCCTCCTACGACAGAAGCTAGGAAAAGCATTCAGAAGTCGCTTACCAAAGGGGCTGCAAGGAAGCGCAGGTGGAAATACTATATCTGGGCCTGCTGGGAATGATGCTCGACCGCATCACGAACACCAAAAACCGGTACCGCATGTCGTGGATGCAAAATCGCACGAAAATCTTGGTCGCATGCTACAAAATGCAATTAATTCCTCAAGCCAAGTGAACATAGACGGTTTTCACAGTCACGATCAGCAATTGACATCGATTCCTCAAGGTCTTGACAGAGGAGAGACGTGCGAGTTGGTACCTGGCCATAGCATCAAGCCTTATTCCGGACCTCGAGGCACTGGTATGACGGCGAATGGTATTCGCATCTTTTCAGCTCGCGAATCCATGGAATCAGAAAGCTTCCTTTTGACGAATGACGGAGCCATTGAGAGCTTCGGAGTGGTGCTTGAGCGACTGTGTGGCATATTTGGGCTTTCGCGAACGTCGGTCGCCATATTCCATGATCCGACTGGCGGCACCATTGCCTTTAACGCAGGAAAGGCTGTGCACTGCAATATACGATTCTTTTACAGTCTCTTCTACTCCAAAAATTTGCAAACGAGCAAAGATTGCTACTCATATTGGTTTGTGACTTTTGCCCATGAGTTGGCACATCATTTCGTGTCGGCGCACAACAAGGAGCATGGCTTCTACACGGAGAGCTTTGTTTCGACGTATCTGCCCAAACTTATTACGCTGCTGGCCAGTTTGGGCGAAGTAGATGCTTAAGATCACTTTTATTCTCAAAGCGCGGAAAGCTGCAGCCGTCATTAGGAAGCGGTGCTCCACAAATATGCAAATAGCGACTTCTAGATTTTTAGAACCCTGATTTGTTTATACTACAAATACGTAGTTTTCCCATTCCGCTGCTCTTCTTAGCAGGTTAGCTAGTACAGCTTTGTTTATGTAGAACGTCCATGCTTCGTCATGCAAGGCGCGGAATGAAAAGGCACATACACGATTCCTGGCGGAAGTGCATAATGATGCAACTACGCATTTTAGTATCTCATTTTCAAGGATCCAACAGAGCGACTTTCCGAATTCAGAATTGAAGAAAGGTTAAAGCTCATTTTGATTGCTTTCATGAGAGCAACTGCACCAGGCCCATACTGACGCTCCACATACTTCATCTTGCCATGTCCAATACCGTGCTCGCTAGAGCATATTTCTCCAGCGGCCAACGTGCGTGCAATCATATTTTCATAAACATGATGCAGCTCTTCGTCAAGGTACTCGTCAGAGTCCGTGTCCAACAAGGGTAATATAACGTGAAAAGGTGTCGTCTCCAGCATGCCCAAAGCAAGTTCCAACCACGCCGTGCTCTTTTCCGTCAAGGATAATTTCAATAATGACGCAGGCGAGTAGCAACAGTGACACACAAGCGTCCGTGACCATTGCGCGGGGCGACGAAACAGTAGAAGCGTCGATAAATTGTCACCATTGATCACTTATGTAGACAAAAGCAGCAGTGGGCTGAGTGCTGCTGCGCACGGCAATGCTGGCATGATTCAAGACGCGACGAGCCGACCAGAGTGTCTTTCGTTCCTCGGGTCTACTATAGCACACTTTGAAATTGACTCCTTCATTTTCGTTGCTTGCACAAAGCGTGCGTCATGGCTACCTGCTCTTCCAAGGCAGCTGCGCTGCATCCGTGCAGCTCCAGAAACATGGTCGGCCAAGCATATAAAGGCATGTGGTGGATGACTACAGGTGTCGGCGTTGCATGCTTCGACGGTGACTGAATTATGGAGCAAAGCGCATCACCACGACAGCGCGACTTGAGCGCGCGCGACTAAATGACTGGCCCAAAACAGACACTGCTACTGGCGTGCGCAGCTCTATGCAGACTTGGTCCAATTTGCAGACGGCCGGTTGCGGCGGGAATCGGATGCCATTTGACCAAGCTTGACACGTGTCCAATGGAGTGACAATGTTTGTCTGTTACCGTCACAGCAACTTTAAAAAGCCGACAGCGGCTGGTAGGGTCGCCATGTCCATGTCGTTGATATAGCTCTTAAGAGTTGTAGTGAAACGAAACATGCAGAAGATGCTTTTTTAGTACTAAATAGTCGTAGTGCTAATTAATGGTGTCGCGTGTCTTGTTTGTTGTTGATGTAGAACATGATGCGAATGATGAGGCACGCAGCTGATGTGCTGCCTTGCCGCAGATCTGGCAGTCGAACGAAAGAGTGCTTTCGACTCCGCAAAGTTGCTGCAATGAATTATAATAAACGTGATTTCATCATTTCTTTCTCCTATTCCTTTGTGCTTCCGTAACAGAGTCGTACGCCGGTTCAGTACGGTCTTTCATCGTTCATGGTCATGGGCGAGAGATTGATGATGTTGCTCTGACTGTCAAATCGCACCGGTTATGATTGAGAAACGGTAGGACAGGATCTTTCTTTGATCGGATCTCACGCCATTCGTCAATGCACGCAAGCGATAGTAAAGGTCTTTCACACATCCACTAACGCATTCCACTTCATGCCAAAATCCTGCCAAGCTCTATATGCAATGACACCTACAATCGTCAGCTTTTGCATATGCCCAGATCATACCTAGACTACATCGAGGCCATGAATGAAAGGGTTTGCTTTTGCATGTGCATCATTTTTAAAGAACGCTGCGATAGAATAAAATGACACGGAGCGCCAAGCTATTGACTCTTCGTTGCTTATTAGAATTCTATTCTTGCAAAAGAATGAAGCTGCTGCTACGGTAGGGCCTGTCCGGCGGGCAAAAAACACATTCGCGGGGCGGGGAGGTGGTAGGATCAATGGTTTTACATTGCCTGCAACGAACTTCTGCGCGCTCCGCGCGCACAAAGATTGCCAAACAGCAGACGCAGTATACTAAATCAACTTGCCCGGGGTAGAGGGTGTCGCAGAACCACCGGCCATTTATGAGTCATTGGAGTAGACTACACGAACAAGTACGGCATGTCACACCAAGTTACACCCATTAATGTCGTGTAGCATGTCCGGATATTATATCCTACCACAAATAGTGCAAGTATAAGAGTGTGACCAGGCAAAAAGGGCTCCCAGGCACTGTAGTGCACGATATTAGCGGGCATCCCAGTACAGAGGACTCGCTTACGAAGCTTATTTCACGAATGTAACCCTTTCCAGCCCACCGCGACGACAGCGACGACAATGGGCCTAGGATGGGTCGACCCGAGAGCCTACTCCCTGCGCCGGCGCGTCCGCCGGCCCACTGAGCCACGGCTCATCCATGACTGCAGTGCGATCATTGGAGTGTTTTGAACTTTGCCAAGCTTCATCATAATGTCGTCAACGATCGTTGTTCAATGCTGACAAAAATGTTGCCGCACATGACTATTTAAATGATTTACAACTGCGGAAAGTAGCAGATGACACGGTTAAATGACATGGCGCTTGTTGACAATGAGTTGAGAGCCTGAGTGTTGTGTCATGTCGAGTCAACAGAGTATTCTACAGTACTATGTATCTATAGTTCGGCAAAGGGTTAATTTATTTTCGCAAAAGCAAAAGGGCTCTTCCGCACTGACATGGTGTCGGAGTGGGAAGTATTGAGCGAGTCGAGTGCGCTATGGTAGCGCGTGACACTCGTGGTGCTTATCCTGGTGACAGGACCCTTCGAAATTCAGCCTGCTGATCGGCCTAGGGTGACGGGATGATGTAATGGGGACTCGATCGTCCGACCACTCGCTCCGTGTGCTTCCTCAGCGCTTGCCGCGTATTGGTCCCGTAATGCAAACGTACGTGCGCTTGACCCTATAGGTTGATCCTTTAACCTTAAGCAAGTTTACGCGCCACTCGCTAAGCTTACTTGTACTTTGCCGGAGTAGAACTCTCTTTATTGCTTGCGTAAGACGCAAACAAGTCGAAAGGCCTCCTCATCATTGTCGATAGTGACATCATCCTGCAGCGCTCCATGCATGGCAGCAACGGAAAAGCCAGTGCATCTTGCGAATAAGTCAATCTCTTGCGCCGTAAACAAGCGCAGTGGGACAATTTGGCGAATGCTGCTTGGTAAGTTGTGGTCGTTGGCAAGGTTGCTTTCCATGTTGCCGCCGCCATTCTTGCGTTGCACATTGACAGTCGCTTGTCGGACCTGTCTAATCGGGTCAAACTCGTCGTCTTCGTCACCCCAGATGATCTGATACTCATCCTTGTCATCGTCTGAGCTGTCGGAGGCATTGTCTTCCTCCTCTTCCTCCTCATCGTCGTCGTTGTCGTCTTCATCATATTCACCAGACAATGGAACAGTCCATTCGTTGCGCGTGCAGTCCACCATGCCAAATAGTTCGCGAGGATGAGGCAGCTCAAGGATTAACGTTCCACCTGGACGGAGCGCTTGATGGATGCAGGAAAAGCAGTCAATCACTTCCTGATTGGTTGTCAAGTGTTGCAGCGAGCCCAATAAGAGCCATGCCGTGTCAAATTGTGATGAAGAAGAAGATGAAGATATAGACGATAAAGTCTTCATGTCAAACTTCCGCATGTCCGCCAAATGGTAGGCAAACCTTGACGAATCCTTGTCGCCACCTTGCTCCTCGTAGAGTTGCTGCGCATACGCCTTCATTTCCGACGACAAGTCAACGCAAGCGACAGACGCTACTTGGTCGTTTTGCAACGCTTCCAGAGCATGTCGCGCTGGACCAGCAGCAAGCTCCAATACGTTCACGGTGTCAAAGCTACTCGACGAACAAGCGTCAACATGCGCCTGTAGCAGAAAGGAAACCTCCTCACCAAAGTCACGATAACCAAAGGCCAAGTCATACACGGCTGGATGAGAATAAATGGATTTTTGTTGATTGGTTGAGGTGGTGGCGGCGGCATCATTCGTTGACAAAGACAAGCGCGTGTCCGCCGTGTCCGTTGCACCAAAACGAGACGCCAGTCGCGTCGTAAAGGCGGCATTGCTGACCCATGCTCTAGTTGTAGTTGAAGTAGCAAGCAGCACCAGGAGTGCCAACTTGGAGCGTAGCTGATGATTACGAGTCGTCATGGCCGAACGCAGGAAGGATGATCGAAACGAAAAAGTGAGTGGTGCGCGACCGCCCGGCATCAATCATGAGTACCGGACAGACAACACGAGAAAGATCAAGCTGCGCCAAAATTCCCTCCGACCCGACACGCGCGTTGTGGATCGGCGCGCTCGGAACATTATTTTCAAATCGAAATCGCGCATTCGCCGAGCAGTGCGCCGAGTGTCCCTCGTCGTCTCCATCAACCTATCCTTCAATACTACCTGCTTGGATTCTTTACAGAGACCTTTTGTTATCGAAAGAAGAAAGCGGTGAGAGACTTGTTGCATTTTTAGCTACACTTTGATCAGTAATTGAGGTGCGTGAGGAGTTTGAAGCGAACGCATGAAGCCAATCGCTCCGGAACGTTCCATGCACCTCGACGATCGGTTCCGTGTCTTTCCTTGCGTCAACACTTCAAACTCACACATGTTCCTTCGATCGTGACAGCGAAATATTGGTGTGTACATTTTTCATCGTGCTTTTTCCACGCAGCGCATAGACGACTCAAACGGACGCTTTCGTCGCATATAGCAAGCCATTCAAAGTGATCATTGGGAGATACAATTACACTCGCGCAGCTCCTCCATAGTCTTACTACATTAGACAACTATACCATGACGACTAGTATCAAGACGGCGACTGATAAGGAAACAACGGCTCGCAATTTGACGCAGGCGTTTGAAGCCCTTTGCGCGACTGACGATGCGGAAGCAAGCCATCAGTTGCGCGGCAGCACCCAGGCGCACGCTGCAAGCTCCACTATGCAATTATCCAAGCGATGTACTACTAGTGAAAAGAGCAAGAAGCCTGCACTGATTTCACCAACGAGCGTGACAGATGCCTTTCGCTCCAGTAGCTCGCTCGCGGCAGCGCCATTGACGACAACGCTATGCGCATCCTCCTCCATGAGCCACGAGACGGATGTACGACTGCAGGCAATTCCACATTCAAAACAGGGAGACTATCAATTAAAGTTGCATTCGGATCTACAGCGCGACTTGTCGCAGGCTTGCGTTCAGCGCATTGCCTTTTACTCGGTCATTCACGACGTGAACAAGGAGGCGTCTGCCCTAATGGCGGTGGATACGATTCGTTTGTATGGCAACATGCAGCAACAAGCGTTGACGCAAGACCAGCATGTCTTGGAGGAACATTCGCCGCTGGTGCAAGCGGCCATGGGCGTTACTGGGGCAAGTGCTTCGTACAACGCTACACACTTGAAATTGAACGAATCTTGTGTTAACAACACGTACCAACCTTTTCAAGTTGCCATTGTGGACGAGGAAGAGTGGTTGCTTGCCACAATTTCCACCCGCGATCCAGCCGAGCGACGCGCCTGCCCCGATACCTTTTCCCAAGCCATGGGTGAGCTCGAGTATGAGAGTCTTTCGCCGAGTGGCATTTCCAATCACGCGCGGACGCAACTGTGGAAACCCAGTCGAAGCTGGTGGGAAGCCAAGTCGGGAAAGAATCCCTGGATTGAACCTATTTCACACAATAAGCGATGGCGGTGAGTACTATTTTATCATGTGTTCTGGCAATGACTAGCGTTTTCTGTCAGAGACTCATGTTTCCACTACGATCTCCTTTGGCTTTCAGATACTTGTGGCCACTGATTCACTACCACAAGTTTCTAGCCAAGTGTATTAAGAAGCTGAAGCGCAATGGAGTTGACGTGAAGCATAGCGTCACGCCCGTTTCGGTCTTTTTGCGCGAGGAAGTTTGCGCCATTTCGGATCACTTGGCTGCCCTGTCGCTGTTTGGGTCGGACGAATGGATGGCATGCCTCCAAAAGTTTACTGGGTGGTGCGAAATAGAGGCAGAACACTATTACCGCGGTGCAATTGAGCAGCTCAAACTTCGACCTGTTGAAGAGCCAGGTGACATTGATAGCCCGCTCTTAAGGAGCCAGATTGACAAGCACTTTTTGAGCAGCATGGCGAATGCTCGAGCGCAAATGCGCGAAAATGCGCCGCCGACGTCTCATCGAGGCAAAATTAGGCCTCAAGGGAATGGGGCGCCTCCGGTGTACCCGCGTTACAATCCGGCAATCCCAAAGCAAGGTTTGCAGCAGCCAATGCCAGGGTCGGTTGATTCGCGTCGTCAGCGTGGACGGCATTTCGCGAACCAGCAATATGCACCGCCACACCATCGTCCCCAATGGATGACCCCGCAGCAGGCGTGGGAGCATTCACAACAATTGAATGCTGCAGCTGGCGGCTATTGCGACAGCTCAAGCGATCACTCGACGTTGTCGGTGGATAGCTACCAGACAATGCCCATGTACCACGCTGGCGGTCCAATGCCTTTTCACCCAGGCTACCATCCGTACCCATATCATGCAGCACCGAGCTCTGATGCGTCACAGGCGTCGACTGTGGCGTTTGGTTACACTGATCCCAGCATGTGCCATCCGGACATGCAGTATCCACATGGGCAGCCGCAGCAGTGGGTCGACCCAAACATTGCCTATCACATGCAGATGCAGGCACATGGTCAGTATTTTACGCCATCTCCGCTTGTGTCGCCGCCAAAAGAAGATGCTGCATCGGACGAACTCTACATGGCCCCTCCCGCGGAAACGACACCTGAAAAGGCCACGACTGACGAAGACTCCAATGGTTTAAATACCTCAATGTCGCAGTCACCCTTTTGGTCACATTTGCACCAGGCTGCCATGGCCAATCTTACAACGCCTGTCAAGGCATCGCCGATGGCACCGCGACGATTTGGAGACGATGATGATGCACTCCTGGCGACGTTTGGCAACGATGATGCCACAGACTACTCTGTCAACGCTCAACCACTGTTGCTGCAGAATGGGCATTATTATGGAAATTATTTTGGCACAGCTGTAAGTGCGGGGTATTGATGTCATTGGAAAGGCTTGATTGATGGCCCACTCACTCACTCAAACCACTTCTTATGTCAACAGTTTGGTGTCACACCCGATGGCTACGCTCCACCGTCACCGGCTACACAGTTCATGATGTCACCGCCAAATGCTGGGGCTTACAATTACGGATATGGAGTTTCACCTTCCCGGAAGAAGTCAACGTCGCGTGCTAACGGCGGACTTTTGCACGGTTCGGAAGACAATCCACTGTCGATAGAGACTGCTCGTGGCGCTCACAAGATCACCCCCGTACGATTAGACCAGGAATCACCTACGACGGTCGAAACCACGGCGGAAACGGAGAGCCTACACGAAACGTCGTAGTAGATACACTGGCTGACGAGTACTTGTATGAATGCAAACGCTGACCCAGTGCGAGACTGTGCCTCTAGGTACTATATTTTCAAATATGAATAAACAACCATTATGTTATGTATCACAATGCGCCTTTAAGGGAGAGCGTATACAGTAGTTTTTACGTCTTACTAACAAATAGAGCTACAGTTCCGTCTTTTCAGCAGGAGGGTCAGTCGCATTGGTGGACTCCGCAGAGGCGCCTCCATTCGTCGACTCTTCCGCTTCATCACCATCCGCATTGCTCGCTGCCGTCGTGCTATCCGTTGTGGTCGAATTCTCGTCAGCGGCGGGCGATGTTGCATTCTCAGCCTTTGTCTCATTTTTTATTGGTTTCGGTTTGGGCTTTCGGCTCAGCTTCATGACGAGGGCTTCGACATCCTTGGTTTGAAGTGGAACCTCAGCACTCGTAAAAGCTGGGTCCTCGTGTGGCTTCTTTGCCGCCTGTGCATCCTCTTTGTCAGCGATCCACTTTCGCACGTCGTTAATGGCTGCTGCAACCGGTTCCTTTTCGTCTGCTGCAATGTGAGGCATAGTCTTTTCCCATTTTGTCATAAGTTGTTCTATTTCGTCAAGCTTTTTCTTCAAAGCGACGATCGCAGCAGGACGTTCGGTGGATTCCTTAATTCTGAGCAAAATCTTTTCGAATGGAGTGGAAAGCTCGGCAAATTTGTCTTCCATGTTGGGGAAATCAGCGCTGTATCCTTCGTCATCCATCCACTCTTGTGCGTCCTCAGCCAGCTTTCGAACAACGTCCCTCTGTTCTGCTGTCGTCACCTTTTCAATCGCCTCAGCATCGTCTTCAAGCTTATTTTTGATTTTGTAAATGTAAGCTTCGAGATTATTCCGAGACTCTTCCAGCATCATGCGTTCCTTATCGCGCTGCGCCATTTCCAAAAGCTTTTGCTTGGACGCGGCAAGAACCTCGGCCGAATGAGGCTGAACCCTGCCTTCGTAGTAAGTTGTCACGTCCAAGGTCTTCTTATGCAGTCGTTTCTTTTCCTGTGGGACAAAAGCGGGTTCAAGCGGCCGTATGCCAAACAGTCCCTGAGGTTAGACCTCGCTAGTTAACAATGGTCATGCAGCATAATTGCTCAACAAGCAACGCATAGTCTTACCTTGGTGACTTTAATTTTCTTCTTTGGCTTTTCTGCCGCTTTTCGCTTCGTATCTGCTGCTTTATCGGTTGCGTTGGATTCCGTCTCGTCGGTGGCAGTGTCATTCGCCGCTTCTGTTGCAGAAGCGTCGCTCTCGGTTGTTTCGTTTGCAGCGTTCTCATCGTCCACCTCCACTTCTTCTTCCACAGTAAACGTATCTTCAACACTTGCTTCTGCTTTAATTAGTTGCGTAATGCCCGAAGAGCTAAGCTCAAACTGGAGCGAAACCTTAGGCTTGCCCAGTTTCTTCGCCTCCATTTCCTTGGCAAACGCCTCAACACCGGTAATATTGTACTTTTCGATTGACAAATCGGTTCCTTGCGGCAGAACTTCATCTTCAACATAATCCAGCGAACAATGAATGTCCTGGTCGTGAGTAAAAGCAATCGTCTTTTTCACTCCAAGCTTACCAAAGGACTTGAAGAGTACCGTCGTTTTGCTCCACGACTCCTCGTCGTTTTCAGAAACCGTGGCACCAGCCAAATCCGACAGTGACACTTGCATTGGAAATGGATTCAAATCAGTCATACCAACGTGTCGCACTCGAAAGGCTGTCGAAATGTTGGCACCAGCGAACGCTGCGCCCAAGGCCATGCTTTCATCAGAATTGATATGCAAACCCACTTCCATATCACCAAATGTTTTGCCCAGTTCCGACTGAATCTTTGGAATACGCATGCCGCCTCCAATAAGCTCCATGCCTGTCAAATCAGCTGCAGTCTTGTTGGCCATTTGCAATACACGAAGGGCAGGCTCCATGGCTCTCTGCAACAAACTAGCCGACATTTCCTCCAGCTGCGAGCGCGAAACGTGCGTCGCCAGTGCAACATCGTCGTGAACGCCCTCAATGTGCACTGGAATTTCAACATTGGCACTGAGCACGTGCTTGATCTTGTTAGCCTGGATACGAAGCTTGGTCATGGCGCGAGGAAACTGGCGAACGTCTTGACCCTTGCGTCGACCCGTCTTTTCCCAAACGCCGTTGAAGTGATCGGCCAAGTGCTCCACCAGTAAATGATCAAAAGCATTACCACCCAAAGTAGTGTCCCATGCCTTGCTCAAAACTTCCAAAGCAGGCGATGGCTTTGGCTTGCCATACTTTTGCGGCTGCTCGTACGAAAAGAAGCGAATCAACGAGACTTGCAACGAGGAAGCTCCCATGTTGTAAAACAGCAAAAGCTGATCACCATCTGCAAACGTCTTGTCCATGGCATAATGCAACGCTGCCGCCGTCGTTTCGTCAATGAGCGTCAAAACGTTCAAGTCGGCAAGTTTGGCCGCATCCAGTAGCGCCAGTCGCTCCTTTTGCGTCGAATAGCTGGGAACCGTCAACACAATGTCCTTTGGTGCCACGCTCATGCTTCCTCCCTGCTCGGCCGCGTAGGCGAGTGAAATGTCCACCGCATGCGTCAACACCATGGCGACAAGTTCCTCCGGTGTAAAGCTTTGGCCGTCCACGTTCAAGGTGACTCCGGAGCGGGTTTCGTTGTAGGTGGCGCCAATCGGGTAGTGACGCTCCGCGAGGACCTGTAGAAGAAGAAAGAAATGTGATCAGATACATGTATCACTTTATACTGCATTCATCTCATTTTTTCCTATATACTTCTCTTTCATCATATTTTTTTTACCATACCTGCACAATGGGATGTTCCTCATCACGGCCCAAGAGTACACTCATTGCCTCCGGCGTTTGATGCGACTTTCGCGCCAGCAGTGACGCTGCATCGGCTCCGTAGAAGCGCTGATTCTGATCAAACAAAATCATTTGCTCCGTCTTGCGCTTGCTGTGCAGATTGGTGACAATTTCCAGCGGACTTCCCGACTGCACCAGCGCCACCTTCATGTAGAGACTGCCCAGGTCGACGCCGAGAATGGCGCGGGCATGAACTGATTGTGTAGCGAAAAGTAGGAGCAAGCAGGGAATTACTGCAAAGAGAAGAGTCAACTGATTCTTCATTCTGCTGCAGCTACTGGTAGTTGTTCGAGACATGACTGCAACTTGATGTGATGGCCGATGAACCGATGAATGATGGAACGAGCCGGGGTGCGAAAGACGTAAATTGAAAGCGCAAATTATCCACTCGATGCTCTCTAAATGAGACTCCAAATCAGCAGGAATTGACGTTCAAGTATTGTAACAAAGTAATGATATGCTACTCGACTACAAGTATCATTCGTCGCATTCGACTCGTCGCGCGTTTCCAAGGCGAACATCCACGTGTTGGCGCGATTCACTTGTGCGGCTCTCGAGGGCATGACGCATGCAATAGAGTCATGGTACGACAAACTTTTCACGGGTGTATTTTCATTGCAGCTCTCAATTGAAAACGTAGTTTTTGGCAGTATGTATTCACTGAAATTGTGCACAAATCGGGCATCATAGTACAATGCTTTCAACGGGATCAGACGCTGTTACTATAGTTAGCAGAACTACGGTCATTGGTGCATTAATGTTTGATGTATACCGGTACGCAACGGAAGCATCGCAGGGATGTGAGAGTCGCATAGGCATGCTCCGTTTCCATTCCTCTTCCCCGGCCCCAATAAAATTGAACAAGTCTGCTAATGCTCGTTGACTCAACTAGCTGACCCGCTGAAGAATAGAATTGCCGACGCATTGCTGCAACTGAAACAAGTTTTGGATGCTATTGCTTGTACGTCTTTCATACCTCGCCGTGGAACGGCCGCGAAAGAACATTGGACGAGTGTCCTTTTGCGCATCAATGAATAGTGGATCAACTTAAATGTTAATTCATAGATTCACTTGTCAATAAGCAAGTTTCATCGTTAATAATTTGGTTTATTGACACCAAAAGCGTGTCCGCCTCGTTTCAATTATGTTTCGCTGCCGCTGCCCCCTTTTCAATCAAGCCGATAGCAACGTCTCCGCGCTTCCGCATTTCTTTGCATAGCTGCTTGTGCCTTTTCCAGTCGACCAATTGACAATTCTCGCAACAATAGGCGGTTGTGGCGCATCTGCTACACTCAAACATTTCATTCACTGGCACCTTTTTGCGACATTTCGGATTCCGACAGTGTTCATAATGGGTCGCCCGCTTCAATTTCTCGGCAAGCTCGACAAAGCAGCGACATGGCGCTCGCTCGTAAAGGTAAAGCTTCAGCTTTTCTTCGGAAAACATGTCTTGCACGAATTTCGTCACGTCAAAATTGGAGAGGTGAATAGTCATTTCGACCATACTAATCGTGCGTACAATCGCTTTGACTTGGTATGTCAAGAGTGAATCCAATCGATGCTGTTTGTTGCTCAGCATGCGAAGACCTGTTGCAGTCAGCTTCCTGGCCAAGGTAGCTCCGCCGAACGGGCCAAAAATGGCATTCTTAAGGTCCTGCGGCATACGTTCAGTTAGGGAAAGGTTTGTATCAAGAATGTGGCGCATGCAGACATTCATGGACTCTTTGTATGGATCACTTCCATCCTCAAGCACAGTAGAATACCCATGGTCACATGGTGTTGTTGCAGCGGCCATAATATCAAGGTAAGTGTGTATCGAGATTCAAGATACAAAGATACAAAGTGGCATATGGCATGCAACATAATGCCACGAAGGAGCAAAGTTAAGAGTCGCATCGGCATGCTAATAAATGTCCTGTGACGTAGTTTTCAAGAGATAAATAGATGTACTTAACCCCAAAAGTAGTTTTCATTCCCGTTTTCATTCTTGTCACGCTTTCTTCCATTCGAATCGAAACTGCCACCATGAGAATCGACTTCGGCGCACTACTTTGGAAAAGCACAATCGATCATTGATTGCGAGGCAGCAGGCTCAATCAAAAGTAGAAAAGATATCTCACCAGCAAATCTATTCTATTTGATGAATATCCTCAACATTATGACCGACAGCAATAGCAATACAAACGCCAACGCTGCAACGCCGGCTAGCAATAACGATGACAATAATAATGAGCGCATCATGCACACTCGCACCTACCAAAACTTGATCTTTGCAACGGCGTTGATCGCTGGAACAGCTGCCTCCATTCTGAGCAAGAGTTTGTTGGAGACGCATGGCAAATTGAACGATCATCAAGACGGCGAAGACGAAAAGACGGAGCAGTTCGCCAAGCCATTGGCACTGACGCTTGGCATGTTTGTGAGCTTGATGCTGGTTGGATTACCGCTGCATCTACTGGTCGTCTACATGAAGATTCCATTTCCAGGATACATTCACATTCGACGATCCGGCAACGCCATTGTCGTCGAGGCGCCATCGGACGATGGCGACGAAACGACGCCACTCATCATTCCGCGCGACGGCGGCGACTTGAATTCAGTGCCATCATGGATGTACTTGTATTTGGGCATGCCGGGGCTCTTTGACTTGCTAGCCACGGCGCTGGCCATGATTGGACTCATGTATGTCAATGTGAGCGCCTACCAGTTGCTTCGTGCCACTGGCATTGTGTGGTCGACGGTGCTGCATCAGAATCTGTTTGCGCAGCGGTACTTTTTCTTTCAATGGATTGGCGTGGTGTGGAATGTTTTTGCCATCTTTTTGGTAATTCTCGCGAGCGTATTGAATGCCTGCTTTGAACCATCCGTTAGTACGAGAGCAACGCTTGGTGGCATTGCACTGCTGCTTCTTTCGACATTGGTGCAGTCGCTCCAGTTGGTGGCGGAGGAAAAGGTGATGAAGGAGGATGCTCCGCGGGCTCCTCCACTCTTGCTGCTCGGCATGGAGGGACTCTGGGGAACATTGTTGTGCGGGGGGATCTTGTATCCGATCGCCATGTGGATTCCGGGCAGCGACCATGGGTCGTTGGAGAGTCCGCACAGTGCCTGGGCCATGCTGGTGCATACACCGGCGATTCGAAACATGTTTCTATTGTACATGGTGTCAATCTGTCTGTACAGCTTGTTTTCCTTGCTGCGTAAGTACAAAGGAAGAGTGGAGAGCACTATTGTATTGTCGACTTGTAATGCTCACAACATACCATTTCTCTCACTTGTTACGCAGTCACAGTCAGCTTGAGCAGTACATGGCATAACATTCTCGACAATGCTCGTCTACCGCTTGTTTGGGGCGTTGACCTTGTCATCTACTACTTTGTGACAAAGGGTAACTATGGAGAGCCTTGGACGGGTTACAGTTGGCTGCAGCTGGCTGGTCTCATTTTCTTGATTTATGGTACATGCATTTACAATGCACCCGACACGCCGTCAATTCGCTTGGAGGGACAGTGGTACGCCTTGGGCATTAATCTTGCTCCAGAATATGCCGAGATTGAATTGCAGCGCAACCCTGCAGTTCCTGGTGTGGTCAAGTGGCTCGGAAGTGCGCTTGGTCGGCGATTAAAGTTTGGGTAGTTGAAATTGCGTTGGATGGAGTTTCGCTACAGTTTGGACCTCGTTTTGCCTAATTATAGAAGTGTACAAAACGAAAGCAGCCCAGTCAGAGTCGAAAGCAGCTACCTATTGTATTAAATTACTTGTATTTCAAACCCATTGTTTTACTACGTACTCTTTAGAGTTGGTTTTGCCGCCGGTGCGCCCATCAATGGAGGCACCTTGGCGCCCGACGCTTGCGCACTCGTGCCCCACGTTCCCATGGTAACCAACTCCTCTGACGCCGTCGGATGGATCGCTACGGACGCATCGAAATCAGCCTTGGTGGCACCCATCTTCATGGCCACGCCGAATCCTTGCATAATCTCATCCGCTCCCATCCCAATCATGTGCAAACCAACCACCTGCTCTTCGACTCCAGCGCAAATGATCTTGCACTTTGTCTTGGGTTTGTCGCCAGGTTCCATATCAAACATGGAGTAGTATAAGTTTACAAATGTCGAGTTGTAAATGTTCAAATTGTCGCGTCCATACTTTTCGACAGCTTGCTTCTCCGTCAACCCGCAGGTCCCAATGACGGGATGCGAAAAGACCACCGTCGGCACCAAGTCGTAACTCGCCTTGGCTTCTGTAATGCCACCAAATAGTCGATCCGCCAATCGGCGTCCCGCCGCAATCGCCATGGGTGTTAGCTCGACCTTGCCGCAAACATCTCCAAGCGCCAAAATGTTGTCGACGTTGGTGTTTTGATACTCGTCGACCAGTATAGCTTCCGACTCTTCGTGCTGCTTGACTCCAACCGCCTCCAAGTGTAATCCCTTGACGCAGGGAATGCATCCGTAATTTCCGTCCAAGTTTGGCAATCGACCCGGTGCCATGAGGACAACGTCGGCCCCTTCAATGACTTTACCATTTTTGCAAGTAACCTTCTTCTTGCCAGTTTGCTCGTCCAGTTCCACCTTGTCCACTCCTTCCGTGTTGCGATGAATGATCATTCCCTGCCGCTGCATTTCCGCGTCCAAAAAATCGGAAATGTCCTCGTCAAACTCGCGCATGGCCTTGTGCTTGCGCACCACCAAGTGCGTTTCGCTACCCAATCCGTTTAAGACTCCGGCGAGCTCCACTGATATGATGGAACAAGATAGTTAGAGTGGTGAGTATGAGGATAGAACGACGCGAGGAATGCAAAGTGCAGAATTCTTACCTGCAATGTAACCAGCTCCAACAACCACCACCTTTTCTGGTTGCTCCTCTAACTCGAAAAAGCCATCACTGGTAATGCAATGATCCTGCACTCCCTCACCTGGTGGCACCATTGGCATGCCACCCGTGGCAATCAAAATCTGGTCCGCCGTCACTTGCGTGTGACTCCCATCGTTGAGCGCCACTGCAACCGTATGTGCGTCAACAAAACTGGCCCATCCATCCAGTAGCTTGACACCCGCCTTTTCCAATCCGCTCACGTAAATACCGTTCAAGCGTTGAATATACTTGTCGCGTTTCTCCTTCATGAGTTTCCAGTCAATCTTGCCGGGTGCCGGCGCAAAGGTGTAGTGCGTGGCTTCGTGTTTGAGGGTTTCCGCCATGGTGGCGGCTTGAAACATGATCTTCTTTGGGACGCATCCCTTGTGGACGCACTGGAATTATTAAAAGGATTTACTAGAGTACATGAATGAGTGGATGTAACGAGAAACAATTCATAAAAGAGAGCTTTCAAAAGAATCCTCTACTACGGCAGCTCATCGTCTCTCACACAACACTTGCTTCACACACTCGTACGTACCGTTCCTCCCCAATGCTTTCCTTCAACCACGCACACCTTGCGGCCGTAGTTGACGGCGGCTCGCTTCGCCGAGCTCACGCCGCCCGATCCGCCGCCAATCACCAAGTAGTCGTAGTCGTAGTTATGGGACTGCTGCTGCTTTTCGTGAGAGCCTCGCAGCGCCATGATTCAAATTGTTTACTAGATGTCTTTACTTCTACGAGCAGGTATTCTATTTCAATCTTTTAATATTATCTTCTCCCGGTTTAACAGAGGAGGCGCGATGGACGATGTGAGGGTGTGACTCGCTGACTTGGCGCGAGGACGACGAACAAAATGGAAAGATCCGCGAATGAACGCTATTTTCAAAGAATGAGTCATGTTTTACTTACTGTTAGGCGCGAAACTAGCGGCGGATGTTTCGTTGTTTCATTGCACCGTGCAATGAAACATGGTGCAACAAACCAATCAGCGGGCTTTCATTTTTCGTTGCACGGTGCAACCACGTCATCAAACTCCAACTCTAACTCTCAAAATGACGGTTCGTCGCGCATGCAACTCGCACAAAAACCACCATGGTTGATCCTACAGAAACCAGCGCATAGCTTACCTATTTAGCCACCAAATTCCATTTTCTTCTGCAGATGGCTTCTTCATGCTTCATAGGACTATATGGAAAAGAGCGTCACAATAGAAGTGTTGCGTTATTGCAGCAGCCTTCGTACAAAATGTTGCTCTTTGGCTATCATTTCGCCAACGCAGTTCCATCGCTTGCCTCTACCAATACCAGTAATTTAATGTTAACAAACAATAAAGCTACTAGTATAGTGAAAGCTTGTTAATAATGTAAAGTCTTGTGCTTGTAGAAGCGTGGGTGCCGGAGGACTGTTTGGTTGTAGTTGGAGTCTCGCTCGTTCCAACAGTACGCTTGACGAAACCACGACGCGGAAGGAATTTATGCCAATTAACCAACCAAAAATGCTTGATGATAATGACAGTTCTTATCTCTGCTCTTTTCGTATCATGACGCTGCCTAGAAAGTGTCAATAAAGACGGTTGGGGCGGCATGATCGTCGGTGGATTTCATGCACCGTCATGGCAAGATGTCACTGGATCTACAGGCTTAACTAGCCGCGGGATCATGCTAAATTTTGTTATGTGAGTCCTCTATATACTAACGATGATGCATGCAAAGTTTGGCTGCGGGACCAAGCTCCAAAGTGAAGATAGAGGCTCCAAACATCACCAAACATCACGGTGCAACGAGGGTACGATGTTTCATTGCTCCGGATGCACGGTGCAACGTGAGTTCCGGGTGATTTGATGCACCGTGCATCACCGTGCAACGAAACATCGAAAAAAATCGCCGCTAATTCCGCCCCTTAAGGTTCAGTCGGTTAGCTACTACTTTACGCACCAGGCTAACCAAGTTATCGTTTATTCTCTATGTATCGCTGTCACTCGAGTCATCATCCGCCATTTGCTTGACCGCTTCAAGTAGCTCCCTCTTTCGTTCGGACGACTCAACCAATCGTTCAATGTCTAAAGCCTCCTGCTTGTCACTCTCCACCAGGTCGCGAATCTCACCATCCACCTTGGCTTCCACGTCAAAGACAAACTCGGGATCCTCATTGTCATTGCTTTCCGTCTCGTGACTCGTGTCTCGGTTCAAATTGCGCTTGACCATCATTTTCTTCAAGGGATTCTCGTTCGCTTGGTGTGGCTCATCCTCGGGCTCCTCCAACGCACCCACGAGTCGCTCCACCTTGGCCACTAATATCTTCTTTTCGTCAGCCTGCATTATTTCAAAGCACCATCCACGGCTCATGATAAAGTCGCCAACCCGAGGAATCTCGCCGGCACAGTAACACAAAAAGCCAGACAAGGTACTAAAATCTTTCAAGGCTTCGCCTTCGGCAAGCTCCAAGCCCAAAATGGTGTTGCAATCCTCCAAGTCGGCATCGCCGCGAACGATAAACGTTCCGTCCTCTCGCAACGTAATGGAATCTTCCGAAAATTCAAAATCTTCCTCATCGTCTTCGTCATAAATTTCACCAACTACTTCCTCGACAATATCTTCCAGCGACACCAATCCTTCCGTGCCACCAAACTCGTCCACGACAATGGCCATGTGCACGCGGCGGCGTCGCATCTCCTGCAGCACCGACCAGCCATTGGCAGTGTCGGGAACAAAGTAGCATGGTTCGATCAAGTCGGCTTCCTTGATGGACATTTCCATGCGCTTGGCAAGCTCCAGTGGCGTCAGCGAGCGCACGTAGCCTTGCGAGTCGCCCTTGGTGGACTTGAGTTCGACGCGCTCTTGCGAGTATTCGTGCGGCTTGCTGCGTGTGGTAGTAGTGCTGGTACTGGGAGTGGAGGGTTTATCGACAGACGATACCAACGTTGCGGCGGCAGCGTCGTCGGTATTTGCGTCGTCATGCTGCGCCTGCACATCGTTCACATCATGTGCATCATGCACTTCCGTCTCCACTGGCGTCTCCTCCACTTTCACAACCACTTCCGTCGGCATGCGAGCCAGCTTCTTGGTGAGTAGACCGTCATCGACAATGACGCCATGCACGAAAAAGTCCAATACACTCTTGGCTAAAATGACTCCCACAACATTGTCAATCTCGCCGTCGTACACTGGAATGCGCGAATAGCCCGACTCGCGAACGACTCCAAGCACCGACACGACGCTCGAGTCGCACGGCACTGCCACCACCTCCACACGAGGTCGCATTATCTCCTTGACGCGCTGATCCTGCAAGTTCAAAACGCCTTGAATCATTTCCTGCTCGCCATGATCAATCGTTCCACTGTCGAGTGCACCAGTGACAATGAGACGCAGCTGGCTATCTGAAACACCATCGCCAGCGCCGGTTCCCTTCATGCCAAACATGGTCAATGTTCGCTTGGCCAGCCAGCTCAATGAACTACCAAGTGGACTGACAATGACGGAAATGATGTTGACGGGTGGAACCATGAATCGCGCAACGGTTTCAGCATTTGTCACACCCAAGCTCTTTGGCAAAAGCTCCACGAAGAATAGCGTCAAACCGGTCAGTGCAATCGCTCCGTATCGCTCACCCCGCGTTCCAAACAAGCCAGCCACGAGATGCGTAAAGAGCGTCGTTGCAAAAATACTGCAGGCAGTGCTTGTCACTAAAATCGTCGTCAACACTTTGGTAATATCTTCATTGAGCGTGCGAAAGACACCCTTGGCGTTGCCCTGCTTTTCCTCCTCCTCGGCAATCTCGCGCACCTTCCAGGGATACAAGGTCGTGATTGCAATCTCGCACGCGTGCAGCAGCGCCAAAACGACAAAGAGGCCGAGAAAGAGGGCGCCCAAGCTCAACGCGTCCTTGCGCTCCAGCGCCACGACGGATGCGCGACTGCCGAAACCGCCGCCGCCACCCGCCAATGCCATCTTTGGTGACATGCATGCAGTAGATAATAGTGCAATCATGCTGATTGACGCAAAGTGAAGAATGCGGCGGCGTTTGGAAGTAGATGAAACTGTATTTTGATTTGCTCTTGCTTTCATGGGATTCGACCATGATGATGCTGCTTCTCTCTTCTCGCGGCTCCATCGCTTCCAAAATTTCCATTTTCCTGATTTAATTCTTCTCTCTATAGTTACTTTATGACTCGCTGTAAGCCTTGTCGTTGCTTGTAACCTTTTATGTTTTAAGGAAAATGATTGGACGAACTCGGTCGCGCGAGCGGTTCTAGGAAGCGTCGCAAAGCCCTCGACGAGATCATTACAGCAAATCAACGAGAGAAGTAGATATGAACGCATATTGCAGGCTTGCTTGGAATAGAAAATAGCTTTTCTTGACGAGTGCGAACGAGTATCGAATGTCGTGGGAGTAGGATCGCGAATTTGCGATGATCCAAACGCGGGGTGGTCGGGGTGATGTCACATAGTCCGGCTTTTCATTGCCGCTGGGCAGTAACGCTCCGACGCTTGACATCGTCAAAGCACACACACACACATAGCTGCTTACTCCGTTTCCATAGTGGAGCACTTCAGCACCTACGATGACTTTAATGCAAAAACGATCTCGTGGACGATAACTAGTGCAAGTACAAGGACTTGAGTACAAGAAGAACTACGAGTGCGGAACATTTGGCTTGAAAATATTTGTCAGCGCCAGCCCTTTCCCATTACTTCGTGAATGCTCGTCCAGTCAAAGATTAAGCCGTTCATCAATACCCAGCGCTTATGTAGCAATAGTCATTCGACATTATTATAAAACGCATAGTGCCTATTCATTTAGCACAACTTGTTGATACAAACTATGGCGCCTTGACGCGAATATGTGCCCGCGGATGTCCCACGGCGCTGCCCAGCCACTTGCACAGCGCGGGAATGTAAAAGTAGCGCTCGCGCATGATGGCAACGTACTCGCTCGTGTAGTTGATCCCCAGCACGTACCACTGTCCCTCGCAGCGAATGGACGGCGGGTCGGGAGCGTTGAATATAAGAGTGCCGTATAGCAACACGACCATGCCCACTAGTTGGATCCAGCTGTATTCATTCCATGATTCGCCGTATTTGCCATTCGTAAGGACATAGAATATGAACAAGTCTGTGGCCCAGACGGTGACAGGCCGAAAGTTGTCGAGTATAGAATGCCAAACACTGCTCATATCCAGCGTGACTGTGGAATGTGCAGAGGTCAAAGGCAATAAAAACAGTGGTAAGTTGGCAAAAGTCTCGGGACATTAGAGAGGCCTCATGTACTTACTCAAAACCGCAAACAGGTTGTAGGCGAAAATTGTTCCAACATAGAAAGCAAACATGATCTGGATCGACGGCGTATCTTTGATCAGTTCCCATGTCGTAGCTGGATTCTCAAACGAGCCGCGATCACTTCCAGGGACAAGCATTGCAATCGGAGTCAGTACGACGGTGCAAATCAGTGTTCCCCAGAATCCCTCCATACCGAACAAGAGAAGCGGCGGCACCTTGAATGTTTCCGTCGTCATGACCTTTTCTTCGAATACAAACTGCAGCGACTGAATAAACGTTGCCAGCAGCATGAACAAAATACCCACCATCGTATGGTTAGAGTCGTCGGCGATAGCCTTGCTGTTGGCGTTCCAGACCGCCGCAAGTCCAACCAATGTGAGCGCCACAACGTTCCATAGAACTCCAATCCATTGAAAGGAATACAATCGTTGACCCAGCATGGGTCGCTTCAGCAATGCGACAAATACAATCCCAGAACCTCGCAGCAGCTGATAGACACTGACATCCAGATACAGCAGACCAATCATGGAAAATGCAGTCGCCAGCAAATCAAACATGGCAGGGATGCCCAAGTAGATCAACATCCAATTGGGAACGTGGTTTGGATTCGTCGATGCCGCATCCGCCGCGGCCGCAGCAGTCGCCACCAATGGCGTCGACTCCTCATCCGATGATTGTTGTTTCGTTGATATGTGTTTATAACCAGGAAACGGAAGCTTCCAATACACAATGATCCAGTGCAGCGGCAGTCCCAGGATCATGCCGACGAACATTCCCCACGTCAATGCCAATGGCCTATCGAACGAGTGTATTTTGCCACTGTTTGTCACGCCCTCCAGTTCCATAATGACTTTGCTGAAAATGGAGCAAAGGGTGCCGGCCGTCACGGCAATCAGAAACAGCATGCGCTCGTACGGGCCTTCCCTCGTGACATGACCGTGTGACGACATAATATGGTTGCCTGCTGTTTGCTTTTTTGTAGACGAACGACAGTGGAGCTGTTCACGCTCTCGACTTGGTGATTGGACTTTGGTGGAATCTGGTTGACTGTGAGGTTGTCGGAAGATATGGCAAGGATCTCGAGTTTTCGAAAGAATGCTGAGATCCGACGAGACTTTGGCACGAATGAGAAGACATGAGCTACCGGTATCGGTATCTTACTCGCGCACTGTTACTTCCTTGCCTGGCTGACCGAACATGCCAATTTAAGAGACTGTGACGGCTATAAATTCTCTAAGGCTTTTAGTTTAGTCTGTGCTACTGGACCCGAGTACCATAGTGTTCCTGGCGTTGTCGTCAGTTTCTCTACGATGCGTCGCCGGGATGCATCATCCTTGTAGCGCTGCTCCGGCAAATACACGCCAGCTCCTTCATGCTTCAAACAGTCCATTGCAAACGTAGCACAAGACTGACCAACACATGTTCGAAAGGACTGGTGGCCCTGCGTGATGCTGTATCCGCTGTCGTCGCGCACATAGCTGCTTACTCCGTTTCCATAGTGGAGCACTTCAGCACCTACGATGACTTTAATGCAAAAACGATCTCGTGGACGATAACTAGTGCAAGTACAAGGACTTGAGTACAAGAAGAACTACGAGTGCGGAACATTTGGCTTGAAAATATTTGTCAGCGCCAGCCCTTTCCCATTACTTCGTGAATGCTCGTCCAGTCAAAGATTAAGCCGTTCATCAATACCCAGCGCTTATGTAGCAATAGTCATTCGACATTATTATAAAACGCATAGTGCCTATTCATTTAGCACAACTTGTTGATACAAACTATGGCGCCTTGACGCGAATATGTGCCCGCGGATGTCCCACGGCGCTGCCCAGCCACTTGCACAGCGCGGGAATGTAAAAGTAGCGCTCGCGCATGATGGCAACGTACTCGCTCGTGTAGTTGATCCCCAGCACGTACCACTGTCCCTCGCAGCGAATGGACGGCGGGTCGGGAGCGTTGAATATAAGAGTGCCGTATAGCAACACGACCATGCCCACTAGTTGGATCCAGCTGTATTCATTCCATGATTCGCCGTATTTGCCATTCGTAAGGACATAGAATATGAACAAGTCTGTGGCCCAGACGGTGACAGGCCGAAAGTTGTCGAGTATAGAATGCCAAACACTGCTCATATCCAGCGTGACTGTGGAATGTGCAGAGGTCAAAGGCAATAAAAACAGTGGTAAGTTGGCAAAAGTCTCGGGACATTAGAGAGGCCTCATGTACTTACTCAAAACCGCAAACAGGTTGTAGGCGAAAATTGTTCCAACATAGAAAGCAAACATGATCTGGATCGACGGCGTATCTTTGATCAGTTCCCATGTCGTAGCTGGATTCTCAAACGAGCCGCGATCACTTCCAGGGACAAGCATTGCAATCGGAGTCAGTACGACGGTGCAAATCAGTGTTCCCCAGAATCCCTCCATACCGAACAAGAGAAGCGGCGGCACCTTGAATGTTTCCGTCGTCATGACCTTTTCTTCGAATACAAACTGCAGCGACTGAATAAACGTTGCCAGCAGCATGAACAAAATACCCACCATCGTATGGTTAGAGTCGTCGGCGATAGCCTTGCTGTTGGCGTTCCAGACCGCCGCAAGTCCAACCAATGTGAGCGCCACAACGTTCCATAGAACTCCAATCCATTGAAAGGAATACAATCGTTGACCCAGCATGGGTCGCTTCAGCAATGCGACAAATACAATCCCAGAACCTCGCAGCAGCTGATAGACACTGACATCCAGATACAGCAGACCAATCATGGAAAATGCAGTCGCCAGCAAATCAAACATGGCAGGGATGCCCAAGTAGATCAACATCCAATTGGGAACGTGGTTTGGATTCGTCGATGCCGCATCCGCCGCGGCCGCAGCAGTCGCCACCAATGGCGTCGACTCCTCATCCGATGATTGTTGTTTCGTTGATATGTGTTTATAACCAGGAAACGGAAGCTTCCAATACACAATGATCCAGTGCAGCGGCAGTCCCAGGATCATGCCGACGAACATTCCCCACGTCAATGCCAATGGCCTATCGAACGAGTGTATTTTGCCACTGTTTGTCACGCCCTCCAGTTCCATAATGACTTTGCTGAAAATGGAGCAAAGGGTGCCGGCCGTCACGGCAATCAGAAACAGCATGCGCTCGTACGGGCCTTCCCTCGTGACATGACCGTGTGACGACATAATATGGTTGCCTGCTGTTTGCTTTTTTGTAGACGAACGACAGTGGAGCTGTTCACGCTCTCGACTTGGTGATTGGACTTTGGTGGAATCTGGTTGACTGTGAGGTTGTCGGAAGATATGGCAAGGATCTCGAGTTTTCGAAAGAATGCTGAGATCCGACGAGACTTTGGCACGAATGAGAAGACATGAGCTACCGGTATCGGTATCTTACTCGCGCACTGTTACTTCCTTGCCTGGCTGACCGAACATGCCAATTTAAGAGACTGTGACGGCTATAAATTCTCTAAGGCTTTTAGTTTAGTCTGTGCTACTGGACCCGAGTACCATAGTGTTCCTGGCGTTGTCGTCAGTTTCTCTACGATGCGTCGCCGGGATGCATCATCCTTGTAGCGCTGCTCCGGCAAATACACGCCAGCTCCTTCATGGTTCAAACAGTCCAACGCAAACGTAGCACAAGACTGACCAACACAGGTTCGAAAGGACTGGTGACCCTGCGTAATGCTGTATCCGCTGTTGTCGCGTCTGCTGGGATCCCCGTTTTGGCCGACGAACAAAGCAACATTGAAAAGGACATCGACACAGTCCCAGCGGCACCAAGACACGGAACATCCCGTTCACGACCACACTCCTACGACGGCGAGAGTAGAAAGTCAGCCACTGGCCCAAACCCTACACACTTCACCGTACCCGAAGAATTCACGACTGACAACCGTAGAAAGACTACCACAGGTACATCGAATACCGGAACCGGCGTACACAGCGAATGTTGGGACTCTACAGAGCGAAGCCGTGCAAACACTACCAGCAGTGAAGACCATACTGCCAGTTCTGTAGACGGACGAGAGCCATCTCACCTACGGGATGGCCAGTACAAAATGACACGACCGGTAGACAATATACATACGTATGAATGAGAAGCCACTCTTGGATGCGAAATCGACCGCTTCACTTTCGTCTCATTCTAGAGGATCTACTAACAATAGATTCAAAGTTTCCCCAGTCTTTTAGCGTTTAAACCGTCTTTTCTCCCTACTTCCGTACGGACCTTCATCTTGGATCTCAAGCAAAGTAATTACTTGCCGATTGAACCAAGATCTTTTTACCAAGTTTCCAAAGCATTGAACAAAACCGGACGCGGATTTCTTCAAGCCCTTTCTGTCAACCTCGAATTTCCAACGCTCTGCAGCAACAAGCGGAGTATTGAGTGAGCAAGAGCAAGCCTACAAGCAACCCTTTTGCCTTTATCTTTCAGTTTACCTCGAGTTGGATCAAGCGTTTGATCAAGGCCAACGTCGTCGAGCAGATTTCAAGTCTCCATCAGTTGAGCAGAACTACTTTACCTAGTCTGCCGAGCACTCTTCTTTCCAAGTCGCCTCTCACTCCACAAGTCACGCGCCTTCTTTACAGTTTTCTTCGTCGCTTCAACACAAGCCGCCAAGTCTTTAATTCTTCACGACGCCTTCTACAAGTCGTCGTCCTCTTCACCAACATTACTTTACACGAGTTCAACCCTTCAAGTCTCCAATCGGTCGCTCCAGAAGGCCGCCCAGTAATCCGACTTACCGCCGCCGATCAAATTGCAAGCAATCAAGAATGAGAGCGCATTTCAACCGAGTCCAACCCGCGCGACAGCTTTCGTCGTCTTTCGAAGCAAAAGACCTATCGCATCCAGTAACTCTCTACTTCCTCAAGAAGACTCGTTTCCTGCTTCAAAAGGACGAAGAAAACAGACGTCAAGACTTGCAAAGACTTGCTGAAGTACCAGATATAAACACAGAGACGACGTGCGCTTGTTCTGTGTGCATCGCCAATACACAAACACACGTACCCTCGCCAAGCAGCGACTCATCGCCAGCCAACGAGCAATTAGAGACATCGCCAACAAGCACGACGCATACTTGCCGATCAATCAATTCAATTCGCCAACAAGAAGCAAATCAAGCGTCAGTTAGACAAGCGCATCGCCAAGACACAAGACCATCGCAACAAACTCTTCGCTCACAGAACGTTTCAAGCACTTACCAAGAAGCATCTCGCATCGCAACAGTTCAAAGCGTCGCAGACCGTCGTCAAGCACTTCTTCAACAACGAAACAGACAGCGACAAGCAAGTCAAGAGCGCGCATCAACAACGCAACAAGCTTCGAACAATCTTCAACGCAATCGAATCACTGTTAGTCAAAGACGCAACCAACGACGCAACGAAACGAACAGCAATCGTCCTTACCAGCAGCGTTTAAGACAGCAACAAGCGAATCGAATCGTCACGCCAACCCGACAGCAAAACCGAACCTCCAATCCAACACTTCGAGTCCAGCCTCGCATCAACGACACGCGCAACACTACAACTCATCATACACGCGATATAAACAGTCTTCAAGCTCAAGTAACTCGTTTAAATCATCTTCTTAATCAACAACAACGACAGCTGCACTTACAAGCTCAACGAAATCGACAAGTGACAAATCAACAACGTGTCCATCGTCGCGATCAACACGCTCAACAGTTCCACGCTCGTTCACGTTTTCAAACTCCGTCACATCAGCAACTCAATTGGCCACGTCAGCAACGTTTAGCTACCCCAAACCGTCAATCTCCATTCACTGACAACCACGTTAGCTATCAACGTCCGACCAATAGCCAAAACTTTTACTACTCATTCTAATCGCAACCATGACCGACCAACAAGAAGACATCACTATGAATGCGCTTTACAAAACGCCAAAGATAACCAATACCATCGAAGCCTTTCCATCATGGTTCAACCAGTTCAAGAATCATGCAAGAATTGCAGGCTGCCGCCGTCCTATAAGAGGCAGTCGACCCGAGCACTTACCTGCTACCCAGAATGAAGTCATTACTGATCCCGCAGCTAACGCAACGGCAGACGAAATCCAAATCATTCGAAACAAACAAGCGGAACGCAAGCAGAATGAAACGCTCATGCAAATGCTTTCCATCGCATTGTCGCCATTCCCCGAGCTGAACGACCATCTTGTCGGAGCAGAATCAACAGAGTATCCAGGAGGCGAAGCTTGGAAGGTTATCAACGCATTGGAAATCAAGTTTTCTCCAGACAAGTTCATGGCACCAACACTTTACCGACGAAGCATTCAAAATCTCAAGCTCGAACGACCAACAGCAAACCCTCAAGACCTCATCGACCTCATGCAATCGCAAGCCATCAAGTTCAACCAAACACTTCTTGCAGAAGACCTGATGGCTACGCTCATGAACAAGCTGCCGCCTCAATACTGCCTCGCTCTAGCGCAAGAGCAAAAGACCAAGCAACGCGCTCTGACCAAGACCGAAATGGAGGGCGTCGTGTCGACTATCTACCAAACGATTTACGCAGCAGAAGATGAAGAAGCTTTAATACAAGGAGTCAACGAGATTGTTCTATATGCAGCACAACCAGAACCGCCGCAACAAGAAACTTCACGCCAACAAAACACTCGTCAGCATCAAGCGCCGCCAACTCGCAATGAACGCCCGCAAACCAACTATAACAACACGCGAAATCCGCCATCATTCAAATGCTACCTTTGCCATCAACCGTATCATCGAAGTGCCGACTGCTTTGAAAGAGTCGAAAACGCCCATCGTCGTCCTCGCGGATGGAATACTCGCCTGTCAATCGAAGCTCGTCGTCAATTGGAAGATGAAGAAGCACGAGAGCAACAAGAGCGGGGTTTAGAACGCCCAAGAGAGCGTCCTCGCAATTCAAATCGACAGCAAGACCGTCGTCTTCCTCAAGATGATCAGCAAGAAGACCGTCGTTATCGCCAGAATCGCAACAACGAGCGCACAAGAGACCAACCAAGAGACAACGATTATCGTCGCCGAGATCATCAAGAGCAACCACGTCAACTTGAGCATCAAAACCATCGTCAAGAGCCTCACCCGCGAACCATCATGCGTGAGCAAGTGCCTCGTCAAGCGCCATTACTACTCGAACAAGGACTTGCAGCAGTACACGAAGCTCTTCAGTTGACTCAGCGATCACATCGCTCCTCTTCGCAACGTTCCTCTTCAAGCCGCCGTTATCCTTCTACAAACTCAAGGAGCGAATTTGCCTTCATACATGCCGACTTAGTTGATGAAACTTATCCAGCACTCCCTACTCGCACTCCTGCAGCTCCAACACCGTCGCCTTTATATCCACAAACCAATTGGCGTGGTCTACAGCCACATCAGATTAAAGACTATTCATCGGAAGACGATTCATCAATCGAGCAGCCTCCAGCTCCACCAACAACTCGAACGAAACGCACAAGACCAACGTCAAGCACCACCAACAAGAAGCAAGCCGTCGAATTAGTGTCTTTAACAAAGTCGTCCGCAACGAGTGAGTCACCAAAGCCAAAGCCAAATCTTCCATCGTCAAATCTCAATGGACGCAGTTGGGCATCCATATGCGGCGACCCAAGCACAAGTGATGAAGAAGAAAGTGACTTTGAAGACGAATTTGTCAACAGCAAGACTCCAACCGAGCAAGAACGGAGACACTTCAGCACTTTAATTCAAAACATTGAAACACTTGAGCAAACGAAGCAAGAAGATGGGAAGGGTCTGCTATTTCACAAACAAGACGAGCCAAGTAAATCAGAGCAACAAGTCCACACATCAATTGAAGAGCAAGCAAGCAACCTCAACGATTCCTACCATGGCTACAACGCTACGCAAAGCACCAATAACGTCACAACGAGCAGCGACACAACTGAAGCCACTAATCTTGAGCCAACAACCACAAACGCCAACGAATGCGACACACATGAGCGCACCGACAACGTCACAACTTGCAGCGCCGACAAGGATTCAACTCCAACAACAAGTCCTCCAATTGAATTGAAAGAAGAAGAAAGTGTAGAAGAACTCGTAGCGACAAGCTTTGCGCAATGGCGAGGAGACTGGCTACCCAAAGACTTCCTTACAGCAGACGAGCTAAAAGAAGTCGAGCACTTGTATCCAACCTTTGCTCCAAGAATTCCAAACAACATTCCGCCACAAGCCAACTCGAATGATCTACCGCCATTCCACGTCTTGCAAAGCGTCCTGTTCATCAATCCCCCACTATACGAGCTGTCAGACGCCATAAAAGTGATGTTTGCCGATCTACAAGAGTTCTTTCTCGAGCACATAGCCATGCCACACGCCTTTACGCATCAAGAAGCAATCGACTCAACGCGAGACCGCTACTACCAATACACTGGTCTCCGAGTCTGGGATACAGAGCGAGTCGAAATCATCATGAGCAATCCTGGCGACGAAGAAACCAACTCAGATGACGCAACTTACGATTCAGATGCGTACCCGAGCAGTCAAAGCTACAGATCAGACTCCTTCACCTATGAAGGCTATCAAGCTTTTCTTCAATCCTGGGAGCACCGCAATCAAGCGCCTGAGCATGTCGTTTCTCGAGCGCGCTACGAAACCACCATCCAACAAATAAAGAAGGATGAGCAAGACATCGAGACAAACCCTGCAAGCGCCGCACGACTGTGCATGCTTGAACGTTTCAGCCAAAGGCGTTTCCTCAAGGATCTCATCTTCTGGTTCGAAGAAATCAATGAGGAAGACGAAGAAGCACTGTTTGACGAACGTTTAAAAGTTGTCATTGATCATGCAATTGCCAAGGAAGTCAAAAGACGAGCACTCGAAGGAACATTGCGAACGCGCAGCACATTAGAAGAAGACCTCCGCAACGTCGGCTTGGAATTCAGCAAAGACTTAACGACTTTCAACTACCTCGATCAATTTCCAGAAAGCGAGAGAGAAGCAGAACGACAGGAACTACTAGACCTCCTTGCAGAACGCGAGGCAAGAGACGCACGCGAAGCAGCAGAGCAACACGCACGCAGATACCAGCCTCCAGCTCGCAATTCAAATCAACTGCAACACGAAAGCCCAAATCCATTCAATGCATTGAGATACAACGTAAGCGCCAATGCCTACGCGGTTCGAAGAAACAACAACAACAACAACGAATTCGCCCTCGCAACTATCCACGAATCCATTACGTGTCCAACCAACTTGGATATCCTGAAGCATCCTGAAATCTTCATTGGCGATACCGCAGCAACCGTCGACTGTACACCTCATCCAGAAGGCCTGTTCGATGCCCGTCAGATACGAAATGAAGGCATCACAATGGGAAATCAAACAGTCGCCGACATTCAAACCATGGCGAAGCTTCGCGTCGACGCCTGCGATCGATTTGGCAATCCTCTCTACCAAGGAGTCCTCAACAACGTTGCTTATGCGCCCGAATGCGCCTTCAATCTATTCAGCATCACTCAACGTTTAGCGACAGGATGGAACCTCCGCAGCGGCAACAAGAAGATCTGGCTAGAAAAAGAAAACCAACACTCCATCGTCTTCGACTTGCTGATTCCTACCAAGCGAGGTCATCTTTACTGCATGTACTTGAGACGAGTCATTCCAATGCCATTAGTTCAAGCGCCTCGCAACGAGTTTGCCATGATTGCAGCCAACTTGCTTCCGACACGCCGTCTCGCCTACAAACAAATGCACGAATTGTGCGGACACCAAAGCCCCCAAATGACACTCGCAATTGCCAAGCACTTTAGATGGGAAATACACGGATCGTCCAAGAACAAGTGTGTTGCCTGCGCAATAGGCAAGGCCAAGAAGCAACCGGTCCCTCAAATATCGCCGCGCATCCGAGCCACAGAGCCAGGCGAGCGACTTTACATGGACCTCTCTTCATTTAGAGTCATGAAGAGCAAATCAGAACTTGGATTCTCCTCCATACAACCGCAATGGCAACTCATTGTCGACGAAGCGACAGGCTACAAGCACAGCGCCATGTACCGCACCAAAGGGGAAATCGTTGAGCCGACATGCCAGATGCTCTACTATCTCATCCAACGCGGCATTACAGTCAAATACCTTCGAATGGACAACGCCGGAGAGAACCAAGCATTAGCCAAGTCAATGAAGAGCTCCGCTTGGAAATTGCCGATCGAGATCGAATGGACTGCGAGAGACACCCCGCAACAAAACAGTCTTGTCGAAATTGGATTCCCGACGCTTACCAATCGCACGCGAGCCATATTCACAGCTCAAAACATTCCACCTTCAATCCGCTTTCATTTGGCACCGTCTGCTTTCGAATATTCAACCGACATGGACAATCTTGCTATCGTCGAGCACAAGGGCACTCTAGCAACTCGATTCAAACACTTCTACGGCACCGAGTCGCCCATCATCAAGAATCTACACCCATACGGCGAAGCAGTCACTGTTGTGATATCCGGATTAAAGTCTCATCTAGCACCAAAAGGATTCCAAGGCATCTTTGTCGGCTACAGCAAAAATCACCCGAGCAGATGCTATCGCGTCTTCAATCCCGAGACCAATCGCGTACATGACGTCAAGGACGTCACATTTCTTCACCGACCGTACTTTCAACCTAAGCCCCCGCGTCACGAAATCGTCACTACACCACTCATTGACGTCATTTCCTGCAACAGCAACTACAGCAGTCTTTTCTCACCGCATCACCATGGGAATCTGCCGCCGCCACCCGCAAAATTTCCAGACGACAAGAACAAGAAGAAACCAACGTTCCACACAAAGCGCCTCCTAACACGATCTACCTCGCTGATTGATCTGACCGACCATGACACCCCAGAAGCATCGGAAGCCTCACCAACAAACTCAATCCAATCAGCCCCCGACACTTTCAACCCAACTGCACTTACAATATTCCAACCAAATGCACATGCACCAGCAAGCGCGCAAGAAGAAGTGACGGATGCACCCAATACGCCTCAATCTCCAAGAGCGCATCCTACAATTACCGATCGACAAGCCAACGCAATACAAAGACACATTGCTCGATTCTCATCAAACCACTCACGAGGATCACAAAGCTCAAGGTCATCTACACGCTCCACCCGATCCAATCCTGGTGGCTTGCGTCGCACCACACGAGAGACAAGAACACCAACTCGATTCGATCCGACCAATCCTGCAACATTCGCCGCCATACTTGCCGCACTCGACGAACGATTTGGCAATCGCACAACACTATACAACGCATGCGACAACGGCTATGACAGTGACCGATCAGCTGAATCAGAATATGACAAGTACTGCGAGTCTGACGAGCAAGAATTCCACCACCAACCATATGACGACCAGCAAGACGAAGAATCAGTCTCATCGAACGGGTCCATACCTCCTCTGGTACCTCGAAATGACGACTACAGCAGCGCAGGTGACAGCGAAGCTCCTGAACTATGGGGCAACGAAGACAGTTTCTGTTTGCCTACACAAGATCAACGTTACGAAGCTGCCTACGAGCCATCACACGAGCGCGACGACGACTCCGTATCATTAAATGATTCCATACCCGACTTAGTCCCAAGAGCCGACGACCATAGCAGTGCAGGAGACAGTCAAGCAATCGAGCTGTGGGACATTAATGCAGACGACGATGAATATGAAGAAGAGCTCACCCGAGCAAATGGACGTCCCGCACCTCAACCAGCCGCACCTCAAGCGTCTATCGAAACAGTGATCACGACTCGAGTCTCCAACGTTTGCAGCCCGACTCTTCAACTCGGGAAGGGTTTTAACCCAGATGACCATGAAGATAAAACATCTATACCAGTCACCGAGACACAAGACGAAAGCGACGAGTCGACAAACCAGCAAATCGATCTACCGCCAGAACAACTTGCCATCATGGCCGATCTCCTACACGTTCCCTCTTCAACGATTCTCGACGACACACATACATCCGTCCATGATTCGCCATACCAACAAGAAAACGACCATGAAGACCAACAAAGCTTCCATAGCGCCGACTTGATCCCTGCAGAAATCCATTTAAACCTCGACGAGACAAGCGAACCACCGAACGAGCCCACGAATTCCACCTTTGAATACTTCTTCCGCGACATGCCCAGCGCGCCGTCTAGTGCAAGCATCTTTTACGACGCGTCTCCCATTCCCACACTCGGAGAGTTTGCGTGCGTTGGAGCAGGCATTGGAGGCGGATTCATCAACACAGAAGAGTTGCATACGATCAAGTTCAAGCAAGCCATGGGCAGTCCAGAGCGTCCTGAATGGATCAAGGCAATACACAAGGAGAAGGACAACCTCATCAAGCACGGCACATTCCAAGTTGTTTCACGCAGCATGATACCACCTCGAACAAAGTGCATGACAAGCAAGTGGGTGCTCAAGAAGAAGTCAAACGGCACGTACAAGGCACGAATCACAGCAAGAGGCTACGAGCAAGAGGACGGTATCCATTATGACAGCAACAAGATCTCATCTCCAGTAGCATCGCCAACGTCCATCAAGATTGTCACAACTCTTGCCATCATGATGGGATACGAGCCACACATCTTCGATATAAGCGGAGCATTCCTCTACGGCACGTTTGACGAAGGCCACGAATGTTACATGCACATACCTGAAGGTTTCCAAGACGACTATCCACCCAATCACGTTTGGCTACTCAAGCGCACGCTATACGGAACTAAACAAGCTGCGCGAGCGTTCTGGGACCAACTGGTTAAAGCACTTCGACAGATAGGATTTGAACGAAGTGTTGCCGACCCTTGCCTGTTTTACAAACAAGATGGCGACCGCCACATGCACATCGTCTCGCACATCGACGATCTCCTGTTAAGCGGCCCTCCGGACATGATTGAAGACACCAAGAAACAACTTCTACAGCACTTTGACGGCGAAGACGGTGGACCAATGGACGAGTACATTGGTTGCAAGATTGAACGAGGCGAAAACTACATGCGATGGACGCAACCAGTCCTCCTGCAAAGCTTACAAGACGAGTTTACAATCCCTCCGCCGAGGCGCCAAGAAGCATGCGTCCCTGCTCAACCCAAGTGCGCCCGTCGCGTCAAAGAAGGCGATCCTTCCGCTCTAAGCAACAACAAGCAGACGACCCTTCGACAAGGCCTAGGCAAACTACTTTACCTCGCCCGATGGTCTCGACCAGAGACACTCTACGCCATAAATGACTTATGCCGAGCCATGAAGACGGGAGAAGAAGCCCACGAGAAAGCCATGTACCGAGCCATCCGCTACATGTGTGCAACACCAAAGAGAGGCAGACTCTTCCTCCCAAATCGCGAGTATACTGGCCCAAACCACGTCTTTATCATCAGCGCCAGAAGCGATTCAGATTACGCCAAGGATCCCGACAAGCACAAGAGTCATTCCGGTGGCATCACCTTCCTTGAAGGCGTTCCCGTCGCTGAAGTTTGCCGCTTACAGAAACACGTCTCCCTTTCAGTAACTGAGTCCGAAATGTCCGCAGGTACCGACGTCATACAAGACATGCTCCACACACATGCCATTCTTCAGTCAATAGGCCTCAAAGTCCAACTACCAATGGTCCTGGAAATGGACAACAGCGGCGCAATCGACATCATCAACAGCTGGAAGACAGGAGGGCGCACACGCCATGTTGACGTACGCCATAACTTCGCTCGAGAGCTCAAAGAACACGGCATCCTCCTTGTCAAGTACATTGAAACCAAGAAGAACACGGCCGACATCTTCACCAAGAACTTGGACCTTTCTACCTTCAATCGCCATGCACGGATCCTAGTTGGAGAGGATGAGTACTACAAGATGGACTCAATGCCTGAAACTATCGCTCTCCAAGGGAAGGGTGCTGGGATCCCCGTTTTGGCCGACGAACAAAGCAACATTGAAAAGGACATCGACACGGTCCCAGCGGCACCAAGACACGGAACATCCCGTTCACGACCACACTCCTACGACGGCGAGAGTAGAAAGTCAGCCACTGGCCCAAACCCTACACACTTCACCGTACCCGAAGAATTCACGACTGACAACCGTAGAAAGACTACCACAGGTACATCGAATACCGGAACCGGCGTACACAGCGAATGTTGGGACTCTACAGAGCGAAGCCGTGCAAACACTACCAGCAGTGAAGACCATACTGCCAGTTCTGTAGACGGACGAGAGCCATCTCACCTACGGGATGGCCAGTACAAAATGACACGACCGGTAGACAATATACATACGTATGAATGAGAAGCCACTCTTGGATGCGAAATCGACCGCTTCACTTTCGTCTCATTCTAGAGGATCTACTAACAATAGATTCAAAGTTTCCCCAGTCTTTTAGCGTTTAAACCGTCTTTTCTCCCTACTTCCGTACGGACCTTCATCTTGGATCTCAAGCAGCGTCGAGTCACATCAATACGCATCGCGTGCGTTTCGCCCGTCTTGTGCTCCGCGTCCTGCGCGCGCAAGTAGGCGTCCGTCAGAAACACCAGCGGCTGCGAAAAATCCGCCATGAACTGCGAGAATGTTCGCGATCGCCACCATGCGCGAGGGACAATCGCGACGAGCATGCCAAGCATGCTGTTCCATACATCAGGCGCCGTTCCCATGGCCGCCACCGAGTTGCCCGTCGCGTTCAGCGCCTGCGGAACAGTCGCTGCCTCTGGAAATGGCCAGGCAAACACTTGTTGGGTGCCAACGAGCGAGTTGTTAAAGTTGACGCGGCCGAGCAACCGGCCACTCAGTGACTCGTAGGCACGCAGCTGACCTTCGTAATGTACAAATTGATTGTGCCACTGCCGCCAAGACCAGATGTAAAGTACTGAAAGTACACGTTATGCACGCCATCATGTTCCGATGGAACTTTCAAGTCACTCGACACTTCTTGCAGCAACGCACTCGCCGCTTCCATGGCGAGCACATTCGACATACCCGGAAACGCGCCAGCCGCAACGATGCAAGTCTTGTTTCTCATGACGGCCTTTTCATGATGCGATAGACTTGCCTGCAGATACTCTAGTGGGTCGGAAACGTCCACGTAAACCTTGCATTGCTTCGACTCCAAGACACGTCGCAGAATCGCTGGCGGTTGATCAACATAGTATGGACCAGCCGTATGAATGACGCAGTCGCAAGAATCAATCAAATCTTGCAACTGATCGTCTTGACTATTTACTGCTGGTGGCCACTTCCATATATTGACGTTTTGCTGCAGCGAAACAACGGAAACGCGAGGATCATTCATGACTTGCTGCAAAATCGAGTCTCGTTTCCGTCGCTGGGATGAATCATGACGAGCCACCAACGTGACACGACACTCTGGCTCCTTCAACAATAAATGTTCCGCAACGGATGTTCCGATTTTGCCCAAACCTCCAATCAAGACAAAGTGGGGCGATGAGATTGATGCTAACGGCGGTTGATGATGCAGATGTGAAGGCGTTGCCTGCAGAGCCTCGACCGCTCGCAGAGACCAAAAGAGGCAGACACAGACACAAAAGGCTTTTAATCGCATTCTATAGTTTCATTTGTCAGATGGCAGGCAGCATAATGGGAACGATTCAGTCGGCAACTCGCTTATTGCGAATGGATGAGTAAGGGGCGAAATTAGCGGGCGTCGTTTCGTCGTTTCGTCGTTTCAAACACGCTCGAAACAACAAGTCACCCGGAAAGTCGTCGTTTGAAACGACGAAACGACGGGGGCGCCGTCGTTTCATCGTTTCGACGTTGTTTCATCAAATACACCACAATGGAGATTGATCCCGCAGCCCAAACGCTACAGAAACAACTTATAACAATATAGAAGATATACCTGGAGTTTATTGCACATTTGGGTGCTTTATAAAGCCCTAAAAGGCAAAGGATCCGCCTTGACACTTTTGTCGCGATGCATCGCGTACTGACAAGGCCTCCAAGGCAAGCCATGTTTCTGCAGCGTGGTACCTTCCGGTGAACATTCAACTGCTTCATAAGCCTCCATAAAGTAAGTGCGAAGACATCCTCCAATGAGGTCTGCATCAGCAATCAGCATGGTCAGTCGCATGGCGTACACCCAACGCATTCAACCATCCATTGTATTCTCCTATCAAGAAGCACGTCACACTTTCAGATGGAGACTTCTCGCTGCAATGCACTGACTTTGACCACGGCCGAGCAGTCCGACGCAGTCGCCGCTACCAAGAATTCCATCTACTGTTGCTCTGTTGCTCCGTCATGCGTTCCTTTGCTTCGACACCAAATCTCTGCATAAAAAGCATGGCTTTGTGAAATGTGTGGCATTCCCAGCTACATGTTTCTTGCGCTGCTGGATCATACATAGCGATTGGGGGATATGTGTAAAGAACCTCAAGTTTTAGCGGCAAGTGCTACTCGTGTCGACGTTGAGCTTTTTATAGTCCCTTTGAATAGGTGTACTAATGCAACAAGCTACTTCTGTAGATATTAGTTAATGTATGTATTGTAATTACACCTGTTGATATAAACCAATGCCATGATGGCAAGTGTCGACAACCGACGAGAAGAGCGCATCAAAATGCGTCAACTTGTATGGCGTACGCCACGGGAACAAGAAAGAATCAAGCCGTCGGTCTTTCAATATGCAATCCCGGGCACTAAAGAGAAGCCATCTGGCGAAAAAAATGATAATAGCTCTATTAAGAAGGAAGATATGCACTGGTTTGTGCGGGACCACAACAATGGCGATTCTTTGATCGTGGGTTTTCAGTCCCAGAAGTCAGAGGGTTAAGTATTGCTGACGTCTAGTGACGTTTTGGCTTGAACCAATGAAACGACGAAACGACCGCTAAACTCACGTGCGCGCGTCGTTTCAAACGATGAAACGATGAAACACCCAAAACGACGAAACAACGCCCGCTAATTTCGCGCCTAAGATCGCGATGAGATCCAAAAGGTCGTAGCGGTACTAGGGGTTAACGATGCGATGCAGCTTTGCATTTTTTCACGTCGCGCGGCAGCTTAGCTATCACACTACCTAGCTTTCACAGCAAAGCTATGCATTGCCTAGCAGACGATTTAAAGAGCTTCAAAAGCCTTTCTTATAAATCAAGCTAAAAAGTGCAACTCTTGCAGCTGCGCTGGGTGGTGGCGGGTGACAGACACTGCTAAAGCATTCCTTCATTCTCCAAGCGGAGATTAGTCATTGCGAGTCAAGTGACGGCTACCTCACCAGTCATCCGAAGGAACAGGTGCACGAGAAACGATCCGGATGCACTCGTGCCGGACGGCAAACGCCTTGAGTCGGTGATAATCCATCTGCACTCTCCAGATGCAACTTTGAATCGATGTTTTACCGTCCAGACAACCTGCATCACATAGCTCTTGGAACATTGTTTTATCGGTTCGCTCTTCATTTCCAGCCACCGAATCTGTCTTCTTTTCGCCCGCGCCACTGGGACTTGCCACCGATGCTTGATTGTCCCTGTCGACCTTAACTAGGAACTCTAGCAAGTGGAGCACGACTCGTCGCGATCGCAACCATACAGCCATACTATAAAGGTTTTCCTCCAAGGCTTCCCTCCATTCAACGTCATCAGCTTCCGCGGAGTGGTGGCTATGATGTAACACTTGCTGGAGCTTTGTATGTGGTGACAGGCTCTCCATTTGATGGCGCAAATAGGCAAATTGGCTGTCGGTAGAGCTTACCATCAGGTTCATGCACTCGCCTAACGATTTACCCGAAGTCAAAATGCTCACCAAAAGAAACGAGTTAACCTGCGGACCAAACGTTTGCACAAACTCCAGCGCATACTCATGGACGTTGTCAATGGAAGAACAGCAAAACACACTAGTCCTCGCCAACGCGGGCGACGCAAAGCACACTCCCTGACCAATCAAGTATGTAGCAAGTTCCATGGCGATCTGTAGAGGCAAGTTTGCTTCAATGGCAATCTCCTTGAGTGACTTTTGCGGACTGATCGTAGTTAGTAATTGATGCAACCGCGGAGCAGCAGAAGTCAAACTGGCCAACAGTTTTGACGGAGACACTTTAGGAAACAAAAGGGTATGATACGGTCGAAGTCCAGACACTGACGATTCGCTATAGTTCGGTCGCCCAGCGATAGCATCAATGGCCACTTCAACATGTTGGTTGACGTAAATGATTCCATTGCCGCCTAGCAAGTCCAAGGGCGATTGGTGATCGCTTCGTCGCGCCAACGCGTGGTAGAATGCCACCAATTCTTGCGCCAAGTTTCCGCAATGGCCTCTGTCTAGCAAATGTGATAGCTCATCATCCGCCGCAGTGGTGGGAGTGCGAGCACTGCTAGCAGCCGAATCGTCGCCGTCCAAGGAATCCGCATCATCATCCGCAGGAGGAAGTTCAGGAGGTGCGTCTAACGATAACGCGAGAATCGCTTCCATTGCTTCTCGCTCCTCATCCAACGTTTCAATCACGCTGACACTTGGCTCATTCAACTGAGACCGTTCAGTATCCTGCGCTGGACGCTCGTTCACTTCTCGCTCCAAGTTCCAGGAAGCGTTGCGACGATGCGAACGTTTTTGCGGTCCTTCGGACGTTGTCGTTTGCTGGTGGTGGGACTGCGACGTGACAACACTCTTGGACCCCATGGAGGCTGGACTAGTCGTCACGTTGGTTTGCGCATTCATTTGCTGCTGCTGCATCTTTTTGTTTCCCGCTGCTTGCTGTCGACTCTTGGAAACATTGGATCGTATCTGCTTGAACAGTTGACATTGCAAGGAAATGTATTGACACCGTCGTTCCTCGCGCAGCAATATGCGACTGATGCGGGCCAGCGAAACATGAACACGTCGAATACATTGAAAGGATGGCGAAACTTCGCTCTCGTGCGACTTTGGGATGCTGAGTCTGCCTTGAACGTCGGACAGGGAGCGATGGTTGCTGCGCTGAGGTGCACCTCCTCCACCATCCGCCCCACTCTGTTGCTCCGGCAAAGCATTCGTATTCTCCGATACCCATCCATTGATTGGAACTGTTGAGGATTGCCCACGAGGAGCAAGCGCGACAACGACGCTAAAGAGCGAAAGGTGACTGTCGTCGTTGCCATTTTCTGGATCAGCCGTCAGGGCGTACTGAAAGTTTTTCGTCGAATCATTCTCATTCGACAGGAGCGTCGCACAGCAGCAAAATAGTGTTTCTCCCACGGATAGTGTCATGGCTTGTCCACATAGTGGCGGTTTGGGACGAAACAGCTTTGCCATTTGTCGTGGTGTGAGGCGAAAAAAGTCGTCGTTCGTTTTGTCGTCGTCCACTTGAGGCTCGATTGGATAGCGCAGCGCCATGTGAGCCCCATGGCCAATCTGGTCTACAATCAGTGCTACTCCAAGGACTATGAATGGACAGCTCTCGTTAGTTTTATCACTGTATACGCGTTGATTCGTCATGGTGGTGCTCTTTTGAAATGTGAGATGCGCCGCGCTCGCGCGGTCGAAGGTTTGTCGCATCGTTATTTCCTAGCTAGCCGTCAATTCCAACAGCAATTTTGAAGCTGCAAGAGTGCCGAGGACAACCTGTTATAAACTTTTTGAGTATTATTGATCAACTGACATCTATTTATTTAGAAGAGAAAATCATCTTATCTTTCACTACGACATGCATCACGAATTCACATTTCGACCACATTGAACAAATTAAACAACCTTCTGCGGACGCTTCTTTGCATTTGGCTCAACGCCATCAACCAAGGCCTGCACATTGTTGACAAACGCCTTTTTGAACAAGCGGTGCTTCCAGTAAAAGTCAATGTACCAAACGAAAAACGGAATGCCTTCGTTCGGCATGAAGGTCTTGCGCGCAAACTCGGTTCCACATGCCTCAACAATGCTTCCAATCTCAAACTTGCTGGCATGCTTGACAATCTTGGCAATCTGCGGCTTGACCTCCTTGGGCGTAAAGTAGGCGCGCAAAAGTGGAAGACCAATCTCCTCCTCCTCGGCCAAGTGCGGCAACAGGTCCTTCTCGTAGTCGGTAATGGTTTTGAGCAGGGCGTCAACGTTGTCGTTGACTTTGATGGCCATGACCAAGGTTTCGACCTGCTTGAGCTGCGAGACAATGCCATCATGGTCTTCAGTGAGCTGTGTGTAAGAGGGCGAGACAATAAATTGGAAAGATGTTAAGTGTCAGATTATGTTTCGTCGAGTCACACTTCTACAGGCTCGTTCCAGCAATTGACGACTCACCCTATCCGGATACTTGGCGCGCTTCGTGATGAACGGCGTCATGATGTCATCCTCACTGGAATGATGCCCATGAATGTGATCCAAGTGCGCCGCCGCCGCCGTCTGCAAGGCCTTGATTTCCCATTCCTCCTTGACTCCTCCGCGCGCCTGCAAGGCCGCCACGGCCGCCTTGAGTTTCGCCGCTTCGTTGCGAAGCGCATTGTGCGACAGGACCCAACCATCCTCCTTCATGGGATAGGTCCATGTCGAGGTCTTGTCAGGCTGAAAGTCCTTGGAGACTTGGTACTGAGGGTCGCAAGGGTCAATGGTCATGCTGCTCGCTGGTGTTGTATACGCGTTGACTTGAGAGAGTGAATCGAGAATGCAATCTTTTGAACTTGTGAAGGCTTGAAGCGCGTCACCATGCAGGTTCTGCCCCTGCCAGATGGCATGCAAGTTGTTCTTCCGCCATGTTTCGAATCACAAGATGACCTTCGTTGAACACCAAGGGGCAGCGGTAATGTTGAAGATCGCAGCAGTCATCAGTCCCACTTGCAATGCAGCTGTTTCATAGTTAACCCCATACTCTCTTATTCATCAACATCACTCATACTTAGGGTTGTCACGTTCTTCCTCGACAACCCGGAGGCGCGTCGGCGCGGGCCTCACAATTTCGTCGATCGGCGACTGGCGCATTGCTACTTTCTCGACCGACTTCCATCATCCTCATACATACACCATGACCAAGTTTGCAGGTAGGTGCAACAATGGGGCAATGGAGGAAATATCTATGTAATGGAACGAGATAGACGAAGAGAAGTGATATCGTCGCATTGGCTCTGGATGGGATGAGACGCCGCGATGGGCGATGCATTTCTTCTTTCTCCTTGACCATCGCACGATTCTTTGATCCGTCTCGTCGCACTCTTGCTGATTCTCAACATCTCCTTTCACAACTATTTCACAGGAATCCTCATGGGAATGGGAAACCCCTTGCTCGACATTAGCGCCAATGTCGACCAAGCCTTGCTGGACAAGTACGAGCTCAAGCTCGACACTGCCATTCTCGCCGAAGACAAGCACCAGCCACTGTACCAGGAACTAGTCACAAAGTATTCCGACACGGTCCAATACATTGCCGGCGGCGCCACGCAAAACAGCATGCGCGTTGCTCAATGGATGCTCCAGACAAACCAAATGTCCAACATGGTGGCGTTTTTGGGATGCGTCGGCAAGGACGACTACGGCAACAAGCTGGAGCAGTGCGCCACCAAGGATGGCGTCACGGTGCACTACATGAAGGACGAGTCCGCGCCCACGGGAACGTGCGCCGCATTGATTGTGGGAGGTGAGCGTGCGCTCGTGGCCAACTTGGCGGCGGCCAATAACTTTCAACAGAGTCACTTGGAGACACCCAAAGCAAAGGAGATTGTGCAGTCGGCGCAGTTTTACTACTGTGCTGGATTCTTTCTGACGGTGAGTGTCGAGTCGCTGGTGCTAGTGGCGGAACATGCCGTGGCCAACAAGAAAACGTTTTGCTTGAACCTGAGCGCTCCGTTCATTGTCGACTTCTTTGGAGATCAATTGGCGACTGCCTTGGAGTATGCCGACTACTTGTTTGGCAATGAGAGCGAGGCGGCCGCCTACGGCAAGAAGAATGGTCTCGGCGAAGATTTGAAGGAGATTGCCTTGGCCATTTGCAAACTACCCAAGAAGGACGACACTCGTCCTCGCACCGTCGTGTTTACGCAGGGTAGCAAGTCCACCTTGGTTGCCTGCGACGGCAAGGTGAACGAGTATGCCGTCGAACCATTGGCGGAGGACAAGCTTGTTGATACGAATGGAGCTGGTGACGCCTTTGTTGGAGGTTTCCTGAGCCAATTGGTGCAAGGCAAGGATATTGAAGCTGCTGTCAATGCTGGCCACTGGGCGGCTCGCTACATTATTCAAACTTCGGGAACGACCTTGAGTGACGAATGCACCTTTCAGTGAGGTGCTTGGAGAGCGTACATGTAATAGTTGGGTTAAGGTTACGACGTTACAGTAAACATTAATTACTAGACATTTGGGAAGATGAGCTTTTTGTGGCTCGTCCTCGTCATTGACAATTTTGCTGTCAGACGATTATAAATTAGCCGCAAGAACCGGACTTACGGCTTAATAAACCACATAGTAGATCAATCACCATTGATTACAGTTCATTCCATGTAGCATAAAGATGAAACTATCATAGACCTTGTTCCTGGGTGATTTCTCGAGGCAGCACAGGCAACAGACATGGACAAGGCATATGAGAATGTTAAGGCGGTCAGAGAAGCTTAAATTTTTACAAAGGGATCAATATGATAGCAGACAGTAAAGTTCTTCGTGAGCATTCCGATTTGCTGGATCGGTGGCAGATATCATTGGCTGTCCCGCCAGCGAATCGACAAAAGTTGATGTTACTTTGTGTTTCGTCTAACACCTATTCTGTATTCTGTCTCTCGGTGCAAGCTCGACCTCTGCCATGCATCTGCACGAGAAGAGGTACGTATTAGCAACAGAAATTGAAGGATTTTTGTCACTCGGAAACATCGATGCACCTCTCTTGGCGAATTAGCGAAGGAATTTGTCACACGATCGAAAGACGAATCACGACTCGGCAATTGTCCAAATCTCTCGTTCATTTGGTTGACAACTCACGACAGACTAGCAAGCATGCAAATTGTTCCTCGCATTCCAATTGACAAGGTTGCGCTCGACGAGGCGACTGCCATGATGATGCATCCGCGAATGCGCTTGGGATACAGTGGGACGGCAGCGCTGCTACTGCTCGCCTTTTACGTGACGATTACGACGCTTCCAAATGAAGGCCGATTCTTGCGCGCAACGTTAGTTGATACCTCGTTCCAGGGTGCCATGGCTTTTTTGGAGTCTGATGACCTGCAGCGTCAAAATGGACCGATAGTCATCGCCAAGGAAGTAGTTCTACCATTCAACAAGTCCTTTGTCAAGCAGGCGACTGAAGCGGCACACGATGCGCTCAAGATTGCCTTACTCTTATCCTTCCCCAACAGCGGAACGTCCTATACACTTTCCTTGATAAGGCACTTGACCATGACTAGCACTGCTACGAATTATGGAAACGAGCTTGCCGACGGTCGCGAGCCCGTCCCCGTCTTTGACGACCAGCCGGATGGCCCATTTTGGTACGAGCCGTTGACGCAGCCTGCTAATTACACGCACCCAACCAGCTACGTTATGACCAAGACTCACTGTGGTTTGCGCTGCGAAGATTGTCCGCCGCAAAATTACGTCGAAACAACCTTTTCATTTCGGCGCAACTGCCTGAGCGGGGGGAGGATCTCTGCTCTTGGTAAAAAGGAGTTTGTCAACTACCCGGCAACCAAGGTTACAAAGGCAATTCATCTCATTCGCAATCCTATCGACAATGTTGTTGCACGGTTTAATATGGAGCGTCGCAAGACAACCGCCTCGCAGCAGTTGTATCCAAAGTCGAGAGAAGGCTTCTTGGAGTTTTGCCAGCACATGAATGATAGGTACAGTGCCGAAGAAAACCGGGCTCATTTCATTCATCAGTCCATTTTGGCCACAATGCAAAATGTCCCCTGTCGTGCTGACTTTATTCGCTACGTTGAATGGCACAACTTGGCATTTGCAACTACCAGCGACATGCAACTTGAAACATACAATCTCCATTACGATTGGTACGGCAGTCGCTTCAACGAGACTGTTGACGAGCTTGTCACCTTTCTTGATGCCAATATTCGCGGGCAGCCGGAACCATTTCTGTCCGATAAGGTTTACACGGATTATTTCACCTATGAGCAGCGTGCCAGAGTCAAGCTCGCCGTGAAAACCATGGCATCGACCGAAACTTGGCGTCACATTCGCCAATACTTTGATGAAGCAGACGAGTAGATTGCGGAGCAGACGAATTCAATAAAGATGCGAACATTATAGTCAAAGTTGTGTTTCGCCACAACATTTACTTATTCATGAGCGCCGACAGCCGACCTGTTAAATTGTGTCTCGTTGCAAACCATAGCGTTGACGTTGCTAGAACTCCAGCGCTGCACTGCATTGCTCCACTCAATCCCGTGTAGTCAGCCAACGTGCCAATCGAAGACGCTCCAACGAGAAATCCAACATCGCCGCACGTCCTCAGCAACGCCAAGGCCTGCGCTCGCTCGGCGTTGCTCACCTTGTCCGTCACGTAGGCCACTGGCGCAGTGCTAAGCATGGACGATCCAATCGCCCACGTCCCCAGTGCAAACGACAGTCCAGTGTATGTTTCACAAAAGGAAAGACCGGCCATGGACGCACTAATCAGACTGCATCCCGCTAGAATGGCTGGAGCCTTGCCGACGCGATCGGTAATCTTGGCAAAGACTGGATTTCCAAATATTTGCACCATGCTCATGGCCGCATACACTTGACCAATCTGCATGGCCGACATGGCCAAGCCATTGGTATCTGTCAATATTAGCGGAAGCAGCGTCATTTGTGCACCGGCAAGTGCCACCCAGTACATGCCGTTCATAATGAGTACACTTTGAATGCCTGGCTGCTTCCACAGCGGCGCCCATTGCGCCAAGGCCTTTTTCGTCGAGCTTGCAACGCTTTCATTGCTACCCTTTTTGTGATGCAGCTCATGTTTCTGCCACGGAAACACGGTTGGTGTTGGTTTCGTCTCGGTCATAATGACTCGATTCAACGCCGCCACTCCCATGAAGCACGCACCCGTCAGGTAAAAGGTGGCATGCAATCCCACAACATCCACCAACACACCTCCGAGCGCCGTGCCGGCACTGAACGCACTCATGATAGGCGCAATCGTCGTGGCCCGGTTCAGCGGCGTGGAAACGTCCGTCATCATCATGGTGCCGCCCGTGCTCAAGGCGGCGACACCCACACCCGTGAGCAATCGACAAACATACAATTGTTCGAAACTCGACGACAAGCCAATGCCAGCGACACCAACGGCAATCAAGCCGAGACTGTACGTCATGTACGGTTTGCGTCCATGTCGCTCCACGGCAATGGCGGAGGGAACGTTGGCCAGCATTTTGGCCAAGCCAAAGGCCGACACGACGAGTCCAAACTGACTCGACGAAAGCTCCAGTTCTTGAACAATAAAGGGCATGGCGGGACTTAAAATGCCGACGGATAGGCCCACGAGCAGCATGCTGGAAATGATGGGAGCGGTGCGTTGGTAGTCGACTTGCAGTGCGTGGTTGTGGAGAATATTGCAAAAGTCGGATTGGGAAATTGATAGAGTGCTGCTGCTGTCTACGGCGTTGAATGCGCTATTGCTCCTCTTCTCCTTGTCGTCGTCACTGTCAAGAACAGATATTCTGGTCGCTGCATTGCTACTATCTTTAAAAAGCAGTTGGAGAAGCTGCTCGGCTTCCATGGTCGCATAAATGTTCCGTCTCGCATCGAGGTTGGTCACGTGATTGTCTTGCTTCATCGTCATATGCGGCAAGCTATTCTCTTGTTCCATCTCTTTTATCCGTTGCAGTAAATATGGTTGTAGATTGTCGATAGTAAGGGACTCGTCTCCTTTGGTAATTTCCTGAAAGCGTCGCTCCAGCTCTAAGGGTCGGAAGGTTTCCAGTCGCAAGTACTTGTAGTAGCGAACGAGATGTTTGCGTTTCTCCAGCGAGTTCCGAAACGGCAATACAGTAGTTATTCGAGAAAATAAACTTTTCGGCGAGTCATTGCTGGAAGAAGAAAATGCTTTAGAGAAACGGTGTATTGATGGCGACCGATGAGGTGATGGGGGATCAATAGCGAGGAACAACGATGCTGCCGCTCGTTTCCGAATCACTCCACTGCTTCGACTTGACAGTCGCATTGCAAAGCAGAGACTAGAAGACATGGTTCTCTATTGTATCAACAGGTATGTACACAAAATAAGACTAATTCCTGCTGACTCGATCGGCATTGTGATAGCTCATGGTGGTCGAGGCGCGGAACAAGGGCGAAGGCGATCGGAACGAAAACTGTGACGTCACGTCATAACCGCTACGACATCAAAAATGAGCGACGGACGGAGCAGCATCGACCGCGACCATGACGCTGCCAACATCGCTGCCACTCTCGCTCGTATAAGTACTTTCCCTAATCGACTTCATACACTATCGGCTGCCCTTGATTACAGTGTATGATGAATAAAAGAGGAAACATTGGATCTTCAACGCCTGCATTACTTGTTGCTTCGACGACAATTTGCCTCGCGCTGACTTTTTTGCTGTGGTGGCCTATCAACTACAAAAGTAGCAACGACAAGACGACAAGCAAGTCGTCTCCAATATTCACGTTGCTCGTGACGTTAACCTTTGACAGTATCGAGAGCAAGAACGATTTCATGACTGCCTTGCGTCCGCTCGCTGCATACGTGCAAGCCAGCGAACCAAACACGCTCGCCTACCAGTTGCTCGAGTCGGACTCCAATCCACTTCAGGTGACAATGCTAGAACGTTATGTAAACAAGCAAGCCGACTACTTGGAGAAACACAAGTCGTCGAGAGAGTTTCAGGAGTTTCGAGCCAAGCTGACGGCAATGCAAGCAAACAAGCTAGTTACAGTCACGGGGCAATCTTATCTAGACAGTAGCATTGGATATATCAAAAGCACATGAGAGAGTTTGGTGGAAGAATGAATGCATGCTGTGTGAACAATGTCAAGCGGCGAAAGAAGCGTTCGTTGGCGCGCGCTCGCTGAATCGCTGCCAGGCAAAGAGCCAATTTGATGCGAGTCGCTACGCATGAGACGCCGCATAGTTAGCCGGAAACTTTTGCGAAACAGTTGATTTGAAATACCGGTACTGTATTCTACTTTAAGTAGATGCAACGGAGTTTGCACGTTTTGTTATCCGTCTGGTGTTACGGGTCGCATCGGTTCACCGAGTGACTGATCGTCGCATCGGTTTACCAAGTGACTGCCATTACCAAGACGGATGTCTCGCCGCCATGATCATTACTCATGTACCAGTAGCCATCAACTTGCATTAGACTACCCATTCTACTACTTCCCAGTCTTTCACAGCAGTGCCGCCAATAGTCATGCCGGCACTGTCTGCCTTGCTGTCTCCAACGGCGCCTCCGTCCCTGTCGCGTCGCAAATCTTCGCATGGACATCATCATCACAATCATCATGCAGCGTCATCATCTACCAGTCGCCGACTGTTACAAGCTGCCATGATATTTTGCCTTGGATCAATGAGTCTCCTTCCTATATTAGTATTGGAGACGCAATATCCTTCCTTTTGGAGCGCTTCCTGGAAGTCCATGCAAAAGAACCATCCAACCATGGTTTCCGTGGATCGTCTCTTTACCAACATGGCCAAGCATTTGCAGGAAGGACACTTGCAGCCGTTGCTGCGGACAAGAGATGAAGTAGCAGCAGTTAAAGTCAACAATCCATTGGAGCAAGCGTTGCACGAGCAGCAGGAAGCAAACGCCGCGGCTGCTCCGGAACGACTTCCTCCTGCTGCGCAAAAGGAAAGCACCATGCATCACTACGCCAAAAAGATTCCAATTTCACTCTCGCAACTATCACCCGATCCAGCCGATTGGACGAGCCGCCAACCACTGGCGCGCGGCGTCGCCGGTCGGCCCATGGACCAAACGCCGGCTCTTTTGGGAGCCAAACGAGCGTCGGTGCAGTGCTCGGAAATAAATGTGGACTCGCTCGCCTACTGGAACCATCCGCAGGGAACGCGCGATGCAGCATTCATTAGTCCATTCTCGGTGCAGCGAGAGAATGATGCAACTACGCAACAACAACAATACTACTTGACGTTTACACCAGACCCGGGCGGCTGGAACAATATTCGCATGAGCATGGAAATCATTTTCGTCTTGGCCGCCGCCACTGGGCGCACGCTTGTCTTGCCGCCCCGTGAACCCCTGTACTTGTTGCATCACGACAAGGAGGAAAAGCATCGTGGCTTTGCCGACTTTTATCCACTGGATGCGCCGGAATTTATAAAGCGCGTCAAGGTAATTAGCATGGAGCAGTTTCTGCAAATAGAAGGTGGTGCTGACGGACTCGTTCCCATACCCAACGAGCAACGGACGGCCATTATGAACGCGGCGGATCATTGCGATCATCGAAAAGCATCGGAATCATACTGCGGACCCATTTGGGAGTTTTTGGAGAGTGGAACGTTGGCGCATGTGCATTCGCCCAATATTTCGAGCGAGGAGTCGTGCATGGTGTTTGACGAAGCAACCTATGCTGGTGAACGTCCAACGCCAGACATTCAAACGTATGTTGACACGGTTTGTGGAGAGAAGCGACAGCAAGTTTTCATGACAAAAGAGTTTCAGCAACATAGAGTATTGCACTTTCGAGCCGGAGGCAAAACGACTCGTCTCTTGACACATTTCTACGCCATGATTCACTTTACCAACCCCAAGATTGATCACTACTACAAGCGATTCGTGCGCGACTTTTTGCACTATCACGACGTTATATTTTGCGCGGCTGGCAAGATTGTCAAGGCGCTGCAAGCGGAAGCGGCCGAGCGAAACTTTACGCCGGATGAAAATGGCGCTGGCGGATACTCGGCCATGCACATTCGACGAGGCGATTTGCAATACAAAAAGGTCAAGATTCCAGCCAAGGAGTGGTACGAAAATACCAAGGAAGTGTGGTTGCCGAACGAAATATTGTACATTGCGACTGATGAAAAACAAAAGGAATTCTTTAACGACTTGGCCGCGCATCATGATTTGCGGTTCCTTGACGACTACTGGGAGCTGGCAGGTTTGGGAGATTTGGATGGAAACTACATGGGCATGATCGATACCATTGTTGCGAGTCGAGGACGAGCGTTCGCAGGCACCTTTTTCAGTACCTTTACGGGGTTTATAAATCGAATGCGGGGCTACCACGGCCTGAGCATGCACGACACTTGGTATAGCTTTTTGCCAAGGAAAAACGTGACGCATAGCTGGGACATTATGGACTCGCCGAGGTATGCCTTTGAATGGCCCGATGGTTTTGTGGGCATTGACGCGGACGAGTGGCCGAGTCGAGATGTATTTTAAGTTAGATATGGACTTGGATAGACAAAAAAGGTTAAAAGTTAATGCAGACTAGATCTTGCAAACGACGTCGTACACTCCATCTCTTGTATAGACGGTATGTACTAACAGTATAGTTTGACTTTCTACGCCTTCTTTTGAGCATTAGCTTTAGCTTCTCGCTCCAACCTAGCCAGTTCTTCCCGCTCAGCTCGGGCGCTTGCCCCGTCTCGTTCAGCCTCCTGCTGCATCATGAAAAGCTTCTTCTTTTGGTTGATACTGGGAGCCTGATAGATTCTCAGTTTCCAATCAATTTCGCGCAAAACGACTCGCATGTGCGAGTGCTTGTGATGCATGATACCGTGTCGACCGCGTCCCATGATTTTGATGCGTCTGATGTGACTTCCTTTGGTGGCAAAACACTCTGCGACTTCCAACTGCGAAGGCTGCAAGCCATGTCGAATGTCAGCTAGGTTTGCAGTCCGCGTCAAAACCTTTTGAACGAGTGGAGCCTTTTCCTTTTTGCAAAATTCAAGCTGCGTCAGTGCCTCCTGTAATGGCAAGCCCGCTGCGAATTGGCAAACCAAGTTCAATCGCCATGGACTATGGCGAATATTCTTTTCACTTCCTTCATACGTCTTCATCTTCTTCAGTCGGCGACTGACTATGGATGGCTTGAGCTTTGGGTTCTTTTGAAAAGCGGCAAATTGCCTGCCATCGTCCGACGCAATAACTTGCGGTGACTTGTAGCTTGGACGAGTTGAGAAGCTGCAGGCGGACAGACAGGATGGTCGCAACCATGATCCTAGCGATGAGGTTATTCGATTCATTGGCAAAGTAAGCAGCATGGTTATAATATATTGCACCGAGATAAGATGTTGGCGCTGGCGCAAACTTGTCATGGTGGATCGAACGGTGCGGACGACATCATCAAGTCACGGTACGACTTAGTGATGCCGCATGCTGGAAGTTCAGACGAAGTCGTTACAACCTCATACTCCAGTGCGCAGAAGCGGAAGAAGAAGGAAGAAGATGCTGATTTCATTGCTGTCATGTTGGCAACCAAGCTTGACGGCTTGACAAAGGCAAACCTGCGCGACGCAATCAATGGCACCGTGGCAATGATTGCCCAGCGTTCTCTTGAAAAGATTCGCGCCAAGGATGACAGCGAGAAGGCGCAAATTGAACTATTGATTCAACCTTTGCGCGACGAGCTGGCGGAAACGAAGCGAATGTATGATGAGTCATTCGATTCGTAGCTGCAAGGCAAAGGCGGTGGCCTTTCTTTTGTTGACGCACAGTAATTTGTAGCTATTTGTCGCATCCAATCTAAAACATACTATTTATAATGTATATATGACTAGTTAGCTATCTCTGAAAAAACGCCAACTGGGAGCTGGTGGGTGGCGCAACTGTTTTTCTGCAATGATCGCGTGTAGTGAATATTTATTTGAAAAAGCAACCGAGTAACTGAAGAACCGATCTACTCCTCTCGCGGTATTGTTATTTCAGATGGCAGCTCGGCTGTCCGTCGTTGCTGCTGCACTTCCAATGAATCTTCGCCGGTCAAGAGTCCTCGGTATCCCCTGATGGACAGAGCAACAGTCAAAAATGCACTTGCCAATACAGAGCAACCCATCCAAAGAATGGCATTATGGTAATCGAACTTCAGGAATAGGATTGAGTAGAAAACTGCAAAAGTGCTCCCACCGGCGGCAACGAAACCGGAAATCGAACCAGTTACAGAGAAGTCAACATACGGCACGATGGCAAAGGTGGAGCCTGCCGAGGCTGACACAAAAATGGACAGCAAAATTAAAACAAAAATGGCCCCCACCAACGTTCGTGCATGTGAGAATGCTATCACACATATACCTTCAATCAGTATGAGAACGACTTGCACCCACATCCGCCCTCGCATGCCAAACTTGACGTTGGCTACATCATTAACAAACCCTCCGGCGGCGCGAGCAAAAAGATTTACCCACCCCACAGCACTGGCAATGGCGGCTGCACTCTCGGTTGTCTGGCCAAATTCGTCCTGAAAGTAGAGACTGGCAACTTGTGTGATTGCGACTTCAACACCAAAGCAGCAACCATATTGAATTGCCAAAAGCCATGTATTTCTGGTCGAAGCTGCGCGTCGTAGCGAGTCCATCGCAGAAACGGGCACCAGTGAGCCTTCTTTGCGAAGCTTTGCCACGTTTCCCTGAGGTGTATCGTCGGAATAGCGGATCACCACATACGCCATAATCAAGCATAGCAGTGCCGGAAACACCAGAATTGTCCTCCACGCGAGCTCTGCTGCACGATCATTCGATGTAAAATCGTCGTGTGCCGTCGTTTTGTTCAACGAAGCTTTATTGTAGCCGTCGCCGCCATAAATGATCTTGAAAAGGGGGAACAGAAGCGACCCCATGACAACCTGCGACAAGCCACCGCCTATATTTGCCCAACCAGCAGCAAGCGCCTGCGCAGTTCCAGCAATCTCGACTGTGAACATTGCGCTGATCCACGACTGGCAACTAACAAAAGCAGAACCCGCAATGCCTATCATGAATCGGGTCCAGTATAAACTTGATGCGCTTTGAATGAGTAAGCCGCTCAAGCCCAACGGAATAGCCTTCATAACAAGCGTCGCTGACATGATCCATCGAGATCCGTACTTGTCAATCAATGGCCCTACAGCGACTCGAGTTATAGCTGATGCAACAATGGCCAAGATGGATGACGTCCATATTTCTTTGCGCGACAAGCTGAGCGAGTATTGGATTTCGCTGAGCAATGGAACTGGCATTATGGGAGTTGCAGGTACATGAGAGGCGTATTTATCTATCAAGAGCTATCATCTGGCACATTCACTCGGCCTTACCGATAGAAAACCAAGCAAAGAATGCGACACCAAATGAGACCCAAGCCAACTGTTACCAACGTATTAATGAAGATCATAGTGAGACCTTGCTTGTGACAAAATATCTACCGGAAGACCCTTTTTGTAATACTTACATGAAACGCCCTCATATGTGGTCTGGCAGTCGAGAAGAGAGGTATTTCCGAGGCGCGATCGTTCTGATCATGATCAATTTGGACGGCAAACAGCTTGTCGCCTGGATTGTCATGGCAAGATTTACCATCCGCCGAGCCAAGCTCCAACCGAGAGCTCGTCTCCTCGTCCACCGCAGCATCTGCGAGACTTTCAGCTTGCGTAGCAGTCTTGGCCGAAACGATTTGGCTTGCGTGTTGAGGCGGATCATCAACGTCGGCGAAATGCAGGGGTGAAAGGTCATCGACCGATGTATCGTGCAATGCTTCGTGAGCATTATTCAAACGACTACCTCCACCGCGATAGTGAAGGTCCCCAGCTTGCCCTCTTACGTCAACTGGGGTTTGGCTACCAATAAAGTCGTCATCCGGAGTAACTTCCATTGAATGAAGGGCAAGGTTCCGTAACCGTGATCGTTCCTGAAAGTTTTGCCTTCGACCACCCCTTCGCGCTTGCAGCCGACTCGCATGATCATCATTCTTATCAAGTCTTACAGTAAACGATCGCATTACTTTATGTCAAGCCAACTATCACTTCAACAATACAGTACTGTAGCAGATGGCTGATGATCGATTGGAGCTTTGATGAAACTCACCAATCCACGAATGGATGGAGAATCGACTACTAGAAGTCAAAATAGCCTATTTTGTTCAACTGCGTTGTTCACTTGTACTCAGAGTTGCTCCACTACCACCTCTCGTACATTACGATGCTGTATAGCAGGCTGTAGCAGGATGATTGTCAAGTCGCCGCTGCTTGAAGAATGATGTTGTCATGCGAACGGATCGGTGGCGTCGAAACTAACGTCGGACCGGTACTGACTTCTCTCGTGGAGCACAGCCAACACATCATGTTTGGTTCAAATCAAATCTATTCGCCAAAATTGTGTTGCATCCATACCCAACTTGCTTCCAAGGAAAATGCGCCTCTTCTGCCATCGTCGCTCAAATCTCCAACTTGAGAGGGAAGCAAGAAATTCATTGATCGCTGAAGGCAAACTGATTGCCTCCTTTCTTACTCGTGATCGCAACATCTTATTACACACCAACAATGAGCCGCCTTTCTGCCGTCCTTTCTTTCGCGACATGTGCAGCCGCCACTGCCTTTGTCACTCCATCCAACCTTCAGTCCAACAGAATATCATCTGCATGGACCACTCCGCAGACATCAAGTACTCTGCAGTATAGGACGCTCGGCAACACGGCGCTAGTGAATGAGTATCTCTACATTCACCAGACGGATGACAATATGATTGCCATTCAGTCGGATCCATCCACAACCAGCTTGTCAGCACCACGTAACGACATGCTCGATCATTTCTCATCTTCCCAAGAATATGCCTACGAAGGTTATTCATACAATAACAACGAGCGCATTCAGCAGCTGCAGAAAGTCATTGAATCAATGCAAGCGCGAATGGAGAAGCAACATGACAAGCTTGCCGAGCAACAGGCCAAGACAAAGCAGATCTTGCTCGAGAAGGCAGAGTTGCAAGTATCACTCAAAGCCAAGGAAGCGGAATATGCCGAGTCAATGGCAACGTTGCTCGGCAGATTTGAATCACTCGAGCTTCAGTTTGAAACCGAAAAGCAAAAGGTAATATTTCCACATGCTCCGGTATACCACCAACACGAAGCTGTCGCATCAACTCCACCGAAACCATCTACCGTTGCAACCGCTTCCGTGGCAACCGTGGGTCAAATCAAAAAGTGGGCTGCCCAGGGCGATCAAGGTCGCGCTCTCGCCTTGCAAGCCCTCGAGGAAGGTCGGGTGCAGTCGCATCGCATCACCATGTCCTTCAACCAGCGACTGCACTTGAAGGATCAGGAGATTGCTTTTTTGAAGGAGCAGTTGACACAGGAGCGCATGCGTAGCGAAATGAGTGTTGTGGAGCCGAGTCGTCCATCGCGATCAGCGTCATCGCAGACTGACGACATGATCGCCTGGATCAACCAAATGGCTCACATCATGTCCAACTACGCCAAGCTGTACCACGTTCCATCAAAGCGATTGGCATCAAAAAAGAGAAAGCCAGGTCTCTTTAGCCGCACGCCGAGCTACAACTAGACTGTTTGGCATCGTTTGTGACTGACGAAAATCTGTAGTGGAACACTTGAGGGTAGTAAGCGCTGTGACAACAAATTAGCCTAGCGAATGACTACCTTACATAGCTGTATCTTGCATTAACATTATGCCTATTATGTATATCGTTGCTTTGTAGGTTTGAATCGTTGGAAACGAAGCTAAAACGAGAGATGTTGCAGGTCGTAGCAATCATTACCGGAACGACAGCACAGATCCCTCGGCTTGAAGCGGCTCTTTCGAACACAATCGATGCGACGCTCGTCACACCTCCACAGCCCCTTGTCGTAACCAACCGCTAATTTCTCACATTCCGTCACTACAATCTTTCAGAATGGCGTCCTTTCTCATCAAGACATCTGGCGCAACGCTGCTGGGCATGTATGCCGAGTCAAGAGCAGGACTCTCGGAAAAGACGAGTCTTTCTCTCTTTGGCATTACACCCCTCATTCTGTCCGGCGTCAGCTTTTACTCCCTCATGTATGGCTTCTTTGCCGTCGGCGGCGCCCGCCAAAAGTACAGAGAGCAAGCCATCAAAGATGGAGAACCAGACGCGGAGGACCGCTACTCGCTGCCAAACCTCTACGTGGACGGAAACAGCAAGAATGCTCGCGCCTTTAACGCGGTCCAGCGTTCGCACCAACACATTTTCGAAACGCTGCCTGGCGTCATGCTCACGTCCATCATCAACGCCTTTCAGTATCCGTGCTTGACGGCCGTTTACACGGCCACGTATGCGTTGGGCCGAGTGTTACTGACGTCGAGCTACGGCAAGAGTGAAGGTGAGGTGGCCAAGCGGTACGAGAATCCGCTCGCGCGAAGCATGTGGTACGGTATTCTGGGCAACTTTTTGTTGGCGTTTGTTTCCTGCGCCAATATGATTACGGGAAAGAAGGTCTTGTGGTAGATGTACAATTGAACTGTTGGTACGGGTCTTTGGGTGTAGTAGACGGAGTATCGGACGATTCTACTCACTAAAGCAGACTAATTTGATGGCACGAAGTTTAATATACCTTGTTGATAGCTAGACATAATCGAGTGTAAAATACTGCAAGTAAAAGCTTGTATTTACGTTGCAGGTTTCCAAAAGTAGAGCCAGCTATATGACGAAGCACCAGCGTTTCTCTCTACCTGCGGCCGCGACGAGAGTCGTCGGGTCGGTCGCCGCTTATTGGCACATTTGCGATACTTGTTATAGTTCTCCATCTTTGCCCCCTCCACCAATCGATCGTAGCGATCGAGCGTCGGAGGATGCGTGTCATAGACTTGGGAAACCCGCCAGGAGCTTGACACGTTTGGTTGCGCCGCGACACGAGACTCGTGCATTTTGCGAATCACCTCGACTCCTCGCGTCGTGTCAAAGCAGGCACGCGCGGCAATCTCCAAGCCAACCTTGTCGGCTTCGTACTCATTGTCGCGGGAGTATGCCGTCGACATGGCGTGACGAAACGAGGCAAGCATGGCCATGACGGCAACGGAAAAGGCGCCAGCCGTTGGATCAAGGGTGAGCAGCAGCACTTCCACTGTTCGTAATATCATTTCCACCGAGTTGGTCGAAGATACATGGCCGAGCAATAGATGCGATACTTTAGTGAAGAATTTCGCAACATCATGTGAGCGTGAGCAAGTACAGCCAGCAGCAACATAAGCACAACGCAATCACACCAACATGTATGCCAATGCGTACCTTCATGTCCAAGTACAACTGCCAACTCGTCGGACGTTTCCGCAATCTGCAGCATGCTGGACGTAATGAAGAATCGCTGCGGCAAGATTTCCGTCACGAACGCGTTTGGATTCGGAGTGTGAATGAAAATGTATTGCCACTGCTTGTCGCCGTATTCACCTTCCAGTCGCAAGCGCGCCGTTTGCCACTCCTGGACGAGCTCGTCGCGCTGCAAGGCAATCATCAAGTCTTGTTGCGAAATGTCTGGTGGAAGCTTGGTTTTGCAATCGTCCATGGCAGTTTGTAGTTGCTCCTTGGCGTAGTCGCGAGCGGCTTGGATAATGGCGTCTGTTTGTAAATGAAAGGAGAAGCGTTGGAGCATATTCTCATTGACATTACTCTATTTCTGTTTCATTCATATATACTCACGACCGACGGCCGCCACTTGATGATGCTTCTTGTTGGATCCGTAGGCAATCTTGCCATCCTGCACCACGGTAATGTCTTTTTCGGTGACACCGAGCGAAACCAACATGCTCTGCAGCAAGTTTTTTTGCAGCGCCTCGGGGTTGCGCGTGCACTCCAAAATGCCCTGCTGGTATCCGAGTCCGTAGACGGATGCCACCAGAAAGGGAATGCGCGTGTATTTCAGTACAGTGGCCAGGCGCCGCCAAAATTTGCTGGTGAAGCGAGCGCGAACGCGATCCAAAAGTGACAAGTGTTGCGTTTGCGGCGCGGATGCTAGCTGCGTGGCACATCGTCTCGTCACTAGATGGAGCGAACGCAGGCGCGTACAAGGTTTGAAAGTCACATCAAGGATGCGGATGCGAGAATGGATGCGGTGGCGGTGACTCCGAGCTAGCAGCCGCGCCGACGTGACGGATGAATGAGCAGCTGCTGCGGTGACGCATACAGCGAGCATTGTAGGTGAGAATTTAGAATCAGGCAACGCCGTTAATATTGCCGCCTAACGAGTCTCCTCGATTGTTTCCTGCTGCTACAAGGAGAGTCTTTTCAAAAACAAGTACCGGTAGTTGCAGAAGGCTGTCAAAGTCTCCGGCCATCGTCCGATTTTGTCTCGACGATGGGCTTTTGCATCGGAAGATTGAAAACCGGTCGGACGTGATCCGGAGTCGCAACGTTTCTCCGTTTCCCTGCGCTGCGATGATCCTTCCTCCTTCCACTCCACTATGACTTTCAATGCCACTAAAACTGTAAACAGCCAAACAAACAGCAATATTAAACATGGAATCATCATCTCCTTCTCGTCGTACTAGCCGAGCCATCGTTTGGCGCTCGCAGATTGGGCTTGACACCTCCGCAAAGGAAGTCGCCACACGACGAGAAGCCTTTGAGGAATTCACGCAATTATATCCGTATCCGGAGGATCCAGCGTTGACTTTGAATGACAACAATGCCATGGATGAAGGAATGATTCAAAATGACAACTCTGCATCTCCAGCAGCAGCTGCATTGTCCGGTAGCAGCGACTTGGATCCCCTTACAGCCATGCTACTCCAAGACCAGGCACTGGCGCAGCAACAACAAAACATGGACTTGGAGTACCGCAAGGAAATGGCGCGTCGCAGGCGCAGCAAGGATTTTCTGCAAGACAAAATAGTCGAGGAGGAATCCTACGACCGCAACCTTGTTGCCTTGCAGATTATTGACAAGGATTTGCATCGACTGGCGCATCCCCGTGGTGACGAATCATCCAACGCCAACACTGCGCGAAAGGAGATTTTGCGACGCGTCTTGTACGTGTACAACTGTCGACATGAGCACATTGGCTACCGACAAGGCATGCACGAGATTGCTAGCTGGTTACTGTGGGCGCTCGAACAGTCGGATGATGATGACACTATCGAACAAATGGATGCATCAACCATGGCATCGGAATGCTACTTTTTGACGGAACGCATACTCACCGACATTCAACCCGCCTACGACGTGGGCGGGCACAAGCCCATGGAGGGAATTTCGAAGCGCGTCATGGATCTCGTGGCCAAGGCTGACCAACGGGTGCGACTGCGGCTCGACCATCTGGGCATTCCGCCCACCATTTACTTGACCAAGTGGCTGCGCCTACTGTTTAGTCGCGAAGTTGTAAACGTGATGACGCTCTGGGATGTCTTGTTCAACGTCAAGGAGGATGGCTTTGGCTGGATGATGATTTTGGAGGCAACGGCAGCAGCGCGATTGCTGCAACATCGAAGCGACATTATACGTTCGAGTGATGATGGTTTGCTGCATTTGCTCATGAACATGGCACCCGAACAAGATCTACAGTCAATGCTGCAGTATCTACAACCTTTGTTGAGGGGCGAGCCATTGGATCTTCCAGTCATTGAGGTGCCGCCGATTACTGCTGTAACGCAGGATGGTCCTTCTCCAACGAATGGCGGCAAGCGCAACGGCACTGGTAGTCAGACATCGCCACTATTTTCGACGCAAACGGTCGGCTCTCTCGCGGCTCACTTGACGGGTGTCAAGGAAACGATTGCAGCGCAGACGCAATCCATTTCCAAGCGCTTGATGCAGGAATGGGAGGCCATTCAGGCGGAGAACCAACAGGCGCAACGATCTTATGACGATGGGATTTGGAACCATTCATTGGCCAATGTCAATACAAACTCGTTTGATAGTCCGATTGGCAGTGCAATTTCCACTCCGCATCATGATCGCTTGCAGCAGCAGCAGCAGCAGCAGCAGCAGCAGCAGCAGCAGCAAGGCAATACACCAAGTACGATGCATTCTCCAACGCGACGAAGCAACACATTTCCTCCTCATACGTGGGCATTCGAAATGGAGCATCGACTGGGCGTACTACAAAACTTTGTCATGCTGACGGAGCAACGCAACCGCGGATCCGTGGCACCGGCAGTGTGGGAAGCACTAGCTGACTTGGAAGAAATGCGACAGTCGATTGTGCAAACGCAGAATACGTTGTGACCAAGTCTTTGATATACATATTGGTAAACTAGGTTAGCTGACTCGCTAGCTACTTTGATACTGCTTCTTCGGTAGTAGTCGTCTATTTCTCAAGCCCAACTACTGGAGTTATGCACGAATGTCTTGTGACAGCTCGACTCGTTCCTTTTTAGTGGATCATGAACACATCATGAAAAGTGTTCGCGACAAGAGGGGCAATACTAAATGTCTTTCGATGACTTATGGGGCAATAGTCAGAAAATCTCCAAATTTTCAGTCGGACGTCACACCATGGTGGCGCGCGCTCACACCATCATCGATTCGTCAACTTCTCGCATGCAACAAGGCAACTGCAGAGACGCAATAACAACACTCAACGAGAGCTTCTTGTGTGCAATCTTTGACGCTGCTTCCACAGATATCAATATTTATAACCTCGGCGTGCTATTTGATTTAAAAGCGGCAGGCTTTACAGAGATTCTAGTCTGACGAAGAATTTCGATGCAATGAAATTCTCCGTTTTTCAAATATCGACTCTCGCCTCTACAATTTTCTTCCAAAAAGCTACTGCCCAGACTCCTTCGGCTCTGCCATCCATGGCTCCAGCCACTGCCAGTAGCCCAGCAGCAGAAATTACTCCATCCAGTGAAGTTTCCGCAGCACCCTCACAAGCACCCTCACAATCAACGTCATCGGAAGCACCGTCGCCCTCACCACTTTCAACTCCAACAACTGGAATGTCAGCAAATCCATCCGCTGCTCCCGTATCTCTTGCTAGTCCGTCGCTGGTGCCTAGTGTCTCGCCAGCGAGCAATGCACCATCGGCGTCTCCAGTGACCAAGGTTTCGGCTGCACCTTCCTCAACGCAAGTGTCAAAGCAATCAAACTCTCCCTCCGCTGTACCAAGTAATGCTCCAGTTGTGAGCAAGGGAACGCCATCTGCTGTTCCAAGTAATGCCCCAGTTGTGAGCAAGGGAACGAGCAATGCGCCGTCCACCGCGCCAGGAAACAAAACAACCAACACTCCCTCTTCAGTACCAAGTAAAGGAGCAACGAGTCAATTGCCTTCCAATGCACCCAGCAAACTATCGAGTCCAACTGTCGCTCCAGTGAGTAAGGGGACAAGTCGAGCGCCATCCATTGCTCCAGCGAGTCAAGAAACCAGTCGTGCGCCGTCGGATGCCCCGGTGAGCAAAGTAACTAGCAGAGCACCATCGGATGCACCAAATGCAGGAACGAGTCAATCGCCTTCGGCCTCCCCAGTTGGTAAAGCAACTAGCCGAGCGCCATCGGACACACCAAATGAAGGGACGAGCCAACTGCCATCGGTCTCCCCGGTCAGTAAAGAAACCAGTCGAGCGCCATCAAATGCACCAGATGAAGGATCCATCCTCGCACCATCCTCTGCGCCAGCTGCATTGATACCATCAATCAACCCATCCTTGCGGCCAGGCACATCGAATCCGCCATCCCTTGCACCAGTGCCTAGCGCGCTTACGTCCAAAGCTCCTTCGACTGCACCAGCAACCGAAACGCCAACCACGAATATTCCGACGACCCTCGTCCCCACCAAGGCACCAAGGACGAAACGACCAACACGCCCTCCAACCACCCGCAGACCCCGAACGCGCAAACCAACGCCAAAGCCCGTGCGCGTACGTGTACCGCTCCGGAGACCGACGCGACGCAAGGCTGCCATCACTGTGCGAACATGCTTCCAAAAAGTGCAGACAACGTGCAACTGCTCACTCTTTTTCAAGGGCAGCCTCTGCTGGAAAGATGTCGCTGTGAACAAGTGTCAGTCGCCGAGTCAAGCATACAATGACAATGTTTATAATCAGTATGAAAGGTTTTGTAGAAAACGAGGTACCTGGAATGGGTTCTTTTAAACAAATGACTGGCGAGTTGGTGTGAGAACGGGATAATGAAAATGCGCAATAACAGTAAACGACGGTTCGAGCAAAGCATATAAGATGTATCATTAAAAGTATTACTATAGATGTATCTGCGTGTCACAAAATAGATTACAGTATGGCTTACTGGATATATGCTTTCGTTACTCGCCATTGCAACAGTTCAGACAAAGTGCATGCAGACTATCCTGCACAAGAATAATAATGGATGCTATTCAATGCAAACAATTAGTCAGGCCCAGGTCAGGTTGCATTCAAACAAAGAAGGGCTGCAACACTCACTTCCTCACACTTACCAGTCGTTTGCTGATAAACGTTTCGGAAATACAAACGATCAAGAAATTCAGACTTTTAGACGATGGCCGATACTGGTTCCATCTTCACTTGCTCCGCCATTTGAGTCACCATTGGTAGCGCCATTTTCATTGCCGCCCCCGCTGGTTCCTTCACTACCGGCACGTTTGCCAGTTCCGCCATCGCTCTTTCCACCACCTCCGGCGCGACTACCAGTTTTACCTGAACCACCGACACCTCCTTCACCATTGTCCTGTCCTTCGCTTCCTCCATCACCAGCACGTTCGCCAGTTCCGCCGCCGCCGCCGCTTGCTCCAGAGTCTCCTTCAACGCCTCCCGCGCGACTGCCGGTTTCTCCATCCCCACCGGTACCTCCTTCACCAGTGTCGCTGCCTTCTTCTACACCGCTACTGCCCGTTTCGCCAGCTTCCCCATTTCCTCCTTCACCATTGTCTGTTTCTGTATCTTCTTCACCACCACCGGCGCGACTGCCAGCTTTGCCACCCGACGCCCCTCCGCCAACGGATTCGATGGGGTCATGCTGGCCCACCTTTAACGATCGACCGAATGTTTGAGCGCGACGACGACCGACTCCCTTAATGGTCTTCGGACCTTCGCGCGTTTCGGGTTCCTTTGGCTCCTTCTCCTCGGGAAACTCCGGTTCCTTCGGCAGCTTGGGTTCCGGCATGTCTCCAGGCGATTCCTTCGTCACCTCGTCGTCATTGCGGATAGAGGCGAGGCGACGACGCTCTCCCTTGCTGGCCCTCGGTCCTTCGCGCGTTTCAGGCTCCTTTGGCGCTTCCTTGTCCATTGGCGGCTCCTTTGGCTCTTTGGGATTTTTCGATTCCTTCTCGACAGGCTGGAGTTGGCGACGACGCTCTCCCTTGATAGCCCTTGGTCCTTCGCGCGTTTCAGGTTCCTTGGGCACTTCCTTGTCCATCGGCGGCTCGGGAGCTAGCGGTTCCTTTGGCTCCGGTTCCTTAAACTTGGGTTCCTTGTCGACGGGCGGTTCTTCGAAGTGAAGCTGGCGAAAACGACGCTCTCCCTTGATTGCTCGAGGGCCTTCAGGTGGCTCTGGTTCCTTTGGCGCTTCCTTGTCCATCGGCGGCTCGGGAGCTAGCGGTTCCTTTGGCTCCTTGAAAGCTTCCTTGGGCTCCTTCTCGACGGATCCTTCGGGATGAAGCTGGCGAAAGCGACGTTCACCCTTGATTGCTCGAGGACCTTCAGGCGACTCTGGTTCCTTTGGCCCCTCCTTGTCGGCTGGTCCTTCCGGCGCTTCCTTGCCAATGGGTCCCTCGGGTTGCAGCTGGCGACGACGCTCGCCCTTGACGGTCCGTGATGGACCTTCCGGGGATTCCTTCTCCGCTTCTTCCTTGGGCGACTCCTTGTCGACGGGCGCTTGCGCATGAAGCTGACGCCGCTCGCCCTTGACAGTCCGTGATGGATCTTCCGGCGATTCCTTCTCCGTTGGTGGTTCCTTGGGCGGCGACTCCTTGTCGACGGGCGCTTGCGCATGAAGCTGACGACGGCGCTCACCTTTCGGCGCCTTTGGCTGACTCACCATCAAGTGACGACGACGACCCTTGGTTGTCTTGGAGCTTTGCGGTGGCTCGGGCTGCTGCACCATCAAAAAGCGGTGCGCGGAGGATCGACGCAAGGTGGTGAAGAGTGACTTGCTTGGAGCTGCACCATCCTGCGACGCGGCTTGCGATGAAGCAAGCAGCAAGCAAAGAAAAGGAGCGAAAGGTTTCATGTTGGTTGCAGTGTTCTGGCTGGTTGATGATTGCGTTTCTTGGACCACGGATCGGTCGAATAATGAGGAGGAGGCGTCTCGTCAAGGCTGCACGACTTACAAAATTTGGTAAAGCTTTCAAGTAAAGATCCTTGGAGTATCGTATAATTGGGAGCGCTTGCATCATGGTCGCATACATGTGAGCAGTGCGTGGGGGTAGCCGTTGCTTGAAAGTAACGTCCTCATTTTTTGAGTCGAAGCTTTGCAGTAAACGCAAACGTAATTCACAACGTAGCTAGCGAGACGGAATCGTTCGTGAGCTACAGCTAAAATTTGGCCAATCTTTCAAAGTCTTTGCATGAAAATCTACATCAAAAGAGGCATGGCAAGACATGATGAAACTGTGAGGTTCATCTCGTCTCGTCACATCGCTCCATCGCCGATAAAAAGTCGCACAGGTTTTATCCATAACCGGTCAGACATTTGTCACATCCGTTTTTCCGCGTCGACGCGCCATTCGCTTCCACCATGATGCTCCCTCGTTCGACGCCCACGGTCACGCTGGCGAAGCATTTATGCACGCAGCGAACAGTTGAGGTACCTCCGCGGTCCATCCTTGTCGATTTGAGTCGTACTACCAAGAAATGGACATGTTCACTCGTTCGACCACAAATGTGGCGAGTTGCAAGCTGCTAGTTGAGCGATTGCATGCTGCTGGCAGCCAAAAGCTTGTCATCGCCATTGAAGCATGCCTCCCGTCCAAGGAACCAAGCGACTCTCCGATAAGGATGTGAGAGAAATCTTTTCGTGCTTGTTTGAGTATGGCAAGCGTCCTCCGAGTCATTTATGCTTTCAAATTGTGCCAGTGGTGAGTTTCATTCTTGGATGCAAGAGAGAGTCGCAAGTCAGACGAGCAATGTTATTGAAGACTCTGACTTCTTCCTTCTCTCATATAATAGGGTCCAAATGGATTGAAACTCTCACCTCCATCGCACGAATTTGAAGGTAAGTATTCATACGTATTTCTTTGTTGTCGCCATCAGGCTAGTCGCCATCGCTCACCTTTACCATTCTTCTTTATGCTTGTATGCAGATGGTCTCTACGTCTTGCTACGTCCCCAATCAAAAAAGAAGTCTGCTCCCATTCCCCAGCCACCGGTGCATTTGCATGATCTTGTTGTCCGCAATGCCCTTGCGGAGAATTGCGCTTGGAGCTTGTCGGGGCCGCAGTTTCCAGTCACCAACAAGCCAGGAGCCTTGCAGCAGCGTTACTGCTACCCAAAGGGCCGTCCCGAATATAGCAGTTACAAGGGTGGCGCGCTCTGGACGATGCGCGGCGTCGATGGAAAGGAGGACTGCGAGTTTCGCTTGCTGCACGTTTATCAGAGTCAAAAGCGCGCGGCCAACAAGGGAGTGACGTTGACACCAAGCACGACGCCATTGAGTTGCGAGTATACGCAGTATCAGCCCGTTGCGAAAAAGCCGCGCTACATTTCGCCAGCACGTGAGCGAGTTGTTCCAGCCGTCAGGTGCAGCAAAATCATGTTTCCAGACAGCAACATTCACCGCATCAATAGCTGCGCCACTTTGGAGACAACGCTTAGCTTTCCGACGTTGGAGCATGGCTTTTCGCATTCCTTTGAAAGCATTCAAGCTAATGCACCGGCTTCTTCCCCTCGATTATGTCCGGATACGCTGAGCAGTCAAGACCCATCTTTCGTCGCTGGTCATTACTGTCCAAACAATCATCATCCGCCGCACCCGACTTGCAGTCACGAACAACTTGATTTCAACTTTCAGGACTTGCACAATGATCCAATGCTGCAGGAGATGGAGCAGCAGCGCAATGTGACACACGAAACAAAGTTTTTGCAGCGCTTGGGTGTCGTGCATGAAAAGATTTGCAAGTATATTTTTGACCAGCCCGAACACTTGCAGCCCACCTTGGTGAGTACACTGGCTGGCTGGGCGAGAGCCATGGCCATGGATCCGCTGTCGACTCGATCGTTGCAGAATGATGACTATCGCGAAACGTATGGACGTGCGCAGGATCATCACGCATGTTGTTGAAGAGAAAAAGTGACTGCTATTGGTCGTTTTAGACGGAGAGATTTGGTGATAGATGAAGATTTTATGAATCCTCGATGGGTTTGTTATTATTATACACTAAGTATAAATCAGTGCACATGGTTCTATAAAAGACTTGTTATAGCGTGCTCTTACTACTCAAAGATGCTGTCCGATCGAAAGTTTTGATCCTCAACGCCTTCCATTCCCTTGCGCGAGTACAAAAAGTAGCAGACTGGCCGCGTCACGTCGCTTGCATTCGGCGTCCCCCGATGAATGGTTCTGTAGTCATACAGCAGACAATCTCCCTTTGTCAATATCCCATCCGTTCCTCCTGGCAGTGCTTGCTCGCCTTTCTTGTCAAGCAGCTTGCTGTACTTGTGCGAGCCGGCCCAAAACTCCGTGTAGCCAACGCTGCGATTCAAGTCAATCAAGGGTACAAAGACGCACAAGGCGTGCGTCGGCGCAGCTTCCTCTAAATCAAAACTTGCCGATGCACCAACATGTACTCCGTCCGAGTGATAGTACTGCATGCCAGCGCCTGGCAAGGACAAGACGCATCCACACTTGACCAATGAACAGTTTTCGCCCAATAGTTCCTTCACCAATGGCTTCCATTTGCCAGCAGCTTCGAATTTCTTCCACTGATCATCACCACTTGCCAAATCCATGCGAAAGTCGAATCGATTATTGTCTCGTCGCATAATCTCCTTGTAATGCTGCTTGGGTTTCGTTTGTAGCAAGGCGTAGAGTTTCTCAAAGGTCGACACTGCCAACTCGTACAATTCATCAACGTGACTGATGTTGATTGCGTCTTTTATGCCAACGAGTCCATATTGACGAAACGTTTCAGCGTTGGCATTCATGGGAAGCTCCGTTGGCAGTAATGGAATGGGAGTGTCCTGCAGGACCAGCAACAGCTCCGCCTTGCCAATCACCGCTGCTTGCGTCTCCAGTAATTGGACAATGCGGTCACAAACCTGCTCGATGGTTTGGACATTTTCCTTGTCAATGATGTCAAGCTTGCCAGAAATTTCCAAAAAGCCAAGTGGATCAGAAAGTGCGGGATGCACCAGGGAAGCGTTGCGATGATGCGTCCATTTCAGAACAAAGTCGCCGTGGTCCTTGGCAACACACTGGCAAGCGTCTCGTAGTTGATTCGTCGAGATGGTTGGCTGAACGGGTAAGACTGCGAAAAAGACTCCGTATGTGGCTGCCATGTTGCGTGGGAAGTGGTGCAGCAAGTGGAACGATGATGGAACGGATTCATGGTCGTCGCGAGGCTGTCACGCTTTCGCAATCGTGTGTCACACGATTGCCGCCAGCACAAGCCAGCTATCGTAGTTGTACAAATGATTTTTTGCCAATACCTGTTGTACAAGTAAGCTTTTGCTAATACGCAAAGACAGTACGTATTCATGGGCTCTTTGTTACTTTTAGGTGTGACACTGTCGCTAAATTATCACGATTTGAAAAGCCAGAAAATTAACAAAAATGAGATTCCATATCGCATGCGGAACGATGTGGCCGATTTGGTACTACACAAACTTGCATCTTTTGCATGTCGAAAGGTGTGGATACACTTGCTGAAATGCCAAGTACCCACTGGCCCCTTACAGTAAATACTCGGATACGATTTCGGCAAGCTTATAGACCGCCAACCAAATGACTCGCACCTCTCACGACATTGGCGGATACGAGTACTGAAAGATCCTCATCAAGTTTTCGTCCAAGTGTTCCTTGGCGTAGATCAAATCCTCGGTTGACATTCTCGCCACGCGCAACGCAGCATCACCCGTCTTTTCCACCACTTTTAAAAAAGTCGTGCCACTTCCATGGCTCTTGCTTGATCCAGATTGGAACGTGAATGCATCTGGAACGGTCGTGCCGGCACAGTCGGCAATAATCTTCATAATCGTCGGTGCGTGTAATATCATGTCCTCGAACCGAAAGATGAGTCGAGGATATGTGGCTTTCAAGTAGTAATTGTACCAATCGCTCCACAAGTGTGCCAAGGAGTCCCAGTGAAATTTTTGATGTTCGTCAAAAATAACCTTGACGGGAAAGGTGTCATTTATTTCATTTCCAAACCGCTTCCGATCATCCTCGTCGGGTACCAGGTTGGGACAGTGCGCGGGTCGCGACTTCCAGTGAGCCGCGTAGGATGATTTGCACATGGAGTGCATCCAGGAGTATGGATCGCGAATTAACACAATGGGTAGAGCCTCGAGCTGATTGTACTTTTCGAGACCGGATGCCGTATGATTGAGTCGAACGAACTGTGTCAATGAATGCATCGTAGTAGTGGATCAAAAGACTGAGTTAGCTTTCATTCGAAAAAGTCAGCCTGCCTCTTCATATCGACTACTGGTAGCTTACCTCCATGCGATGCTTTCCCCAAGGTACTGCAACAAGGAAAGATACGAAATCACACATTTCGTAAGAGAGAGTGATCGACAAAAAGCAGGAAGAGTGGTTTGCGGGCGAATCACTAACAGGTCACACTGCACACAACTCGGCGACGACGTTAAACCCAGTAAAATCTCGCCCACTCACCTTGCCAGGCACTATTCAAAACAATATTCTTGCGCAAATGATGTTCCATCGCATTCGTTCCCGTGTTGAATAGACCCGCCACGGCGGCGTATCGCTTGGGCGGCGGCACCATGTTGCGATAGGAAGCGCACGTTTCCAAACCAACAATGAGCGGCTCGTCCAAGTTTCCATACAAACGTTGCAGCGCCTTCCAATCCGGCAAATGTTTCTTGTCTTTTTCGGTCAAGTCGTTGATGCCAGCGTTGCGTAGTAGCTGTATAATGGGATGCTCGTCGTTGGCAATGTCGGCTTTTGGAAAGGCGTCGGCTGTCAAGTTCATGTCCTTGATATCCTTCCTGACGACATCTTGTATAGTTGATTTGGATTCAGAGATAGCATCGATCGATTGTATTCTTTGTTTCGTTACTAATTCTACACCCATAATGTTGCGATTCAAGGTTGAATTGTCCAATGTCCATGCAGAGTTATCGAAAAATTGCAATCGTTGCTGCTCGTTCAACAAGTCTGGCTGCCGAAACAAGAACATTTGCAGAAAGCATGCCGCAAACGCAAGCACTAACAAAAGTGTTCCAAGAGTATGGGTGCTGCTACTACTTCGACTTGATGAGCGTCCCTGCAATGCTTTGCGATCGGTACGTGACGAAGGGGGCGGCGACAATTGCGTATCTGGCGCGCCATTTTTGGATTGCGGGGAAGCCTTGAGCTTTCCGCCCTTCTCTGACATGTACTGATTATCTTTCGGGTCTCAATAAAGATATAAAACTGTTAGCGCCTGTGCTATTGCTTGTAGTCAGCTTGAGCGATGAATCTATCCAAGTCATGCGGTCATCGCGCGCCGCGCCGTCGCGGCGGAAGTGCAGTGCTGCTACGACACGTACCCGACATCACGATTTGCTATCACACCGAAGCTGGCATGTTTGTACAACAACAGTCGCTAGAGTATGATATATTAGAAGCTTCGAAGCTATCATACGTACGAAAGAAGCTTGCCAGGTTCAAAAATGCTAGGGTATCATGGAGGAACTATGAGATATCTAATCAATCTGCATGCTTCCCTCCCATAAGACCGGCTTTGAAAAGGCGTTCGCGTGAGCAACAGCTCTTCAGCATAAGGATAACGAGAAGGTATACTAGTATAGTATCAGACTAGATAAAGAGTATGTGCAAGATGTCTCTAAGTGTTTGTTAGCAAGTAGCAAGTGTACTAGTATTTACAGGGGAAGCTTGATGGCAAGCCAATGCATGACATCTTCACTCCTCACGCAGAGTGCGCCACGCAGCACCGCATCAGCAGAGTGTATTGTGACGACGAAAGGGGTAGAGTATTAAAGACTTGTGCGTCTTGCTTGGCGTCCACTTGCTGTTGTCCTGGAATGGATAGCTTGTTGAGGCGGGTGCTGGCCGTGACGCCTCGGTGTGGCATTTGTCGGATCATGCGGATGGAACCGTCCACTAGTAGTCCATGATTGTTGGGGGATTGTGGTTGAGGAGCAGAAGGTACTGGCGCATCGTCGACGGAGCGGACGGGGTATCGTGGTGGAGAGTCTCGTCGTCGGAGCGGATGCTGGGGCAATTTGTCCTGCGCAGAGGATGGCTGGCTGTGAATGGCGTTCATGACGAGCATGGGAGACATGGTTCAGGCTGTTGTGGTTGATTAAAAAGGCGATAATAGAATGAATCGGCGGGTTGCGAGGGATTGTGAGACGAGGCACGAAGGCTCTGCTTTGCCCCGCTGAGTTGGTCGAAGAGTTGGCCATCGAAACGGATCGAAGTGACACTGTCGTACGTATCACAGGCGAATCCTTGCGCACTTTCCTAGCCAGGGCTGTGCTTTTGACTGACCTGGACCTTCCGTCCCTGACGAGTTGCGGAGAAACTGATACGCGGGCGCAAATTAGACGAGGCTGACTCACTTTGCCCCAAACGTTTGTCGGGCTGGCATGAGTCATGACTGACGCATGGAGAGTCATTTCGATCGTGTTTGCGCATTGACAACGCCAGAATGACCAATAAATAAATTGGCCGACAATGTCTACTGCAGGTCCACGATCACATTAGTGCTAGTCCTCTACCGGTACAGTACCTATGCATCCATTAGGCTCGTCGAGTTTGCTAAATCTGATGTGGATGGAAGGTGCCTTTAATCGAACCTTGGTGTGAGGTGTGAGGTGTAGCACCTTTCGCTTGAAGCAATTGCTCACCCTCGACTACTCCTTCTACTGATGCTAGCTTAACTTTAAAGTTAGGAGTAGCGATGCTTGGCGGCTTATATAGTGTCTTACCTCCATTTATCATGCCTCTATTGAGCGAGCATTCGTAACGTTCCTCCTTTCTTGTGAACCGACTGCATAACGTTTGAATGAGGCTGTACCGAGGCCCTTTCTGTTCCCCCATGGTTGCTTCTTATTGGCATGACCGTGCCGAATTATGCTTCCTTCGTCGAAGGCGGCAGTTTCCACCGTTGCTTTGCTCTAGCGTTCGCTCAGATGTACTGTCGTTTAGCAAAAGTCGCTTTGACGATCTCTGAAGAGCAGACTGAGACTCGCTTGCGCTTCGAAACCGGACAAAGGAATAGTCGCGCGCATCTTCACAACCTCTGGATGAATCTCCATCCATTCAAACCCTTCCATTGATCCTTTTTGGTCGTTGTTGCTTTCATTGCATCAGTTCTCTATATATTGCCGCCTACACTGACATTCACCATTTACCATCATGCCATCGTCAAAGAACAAGTCGACCAACGCTGACGACGAGGCCGCTGCCGCCAAGAAAACAACCATTCCATGGCACGCCCTTTCCGTGGATGCCTGCATTACGGAACTGCAACTACCTCCCGACATACTAAAGTCTGGTTTGACGACCGAGCAAGCTGCTGCGCGCCTCGCGCAGTACGGCCCCAACAAGTTGAGCGAAAAGGAGCACGTCACGTTGCTGCAGCGCATTTGGAAGCAAGTGGCCAACGTATTGGTGCTCATTTTGGTGGTGGTGGCGGTGGTGTCGGTCGTGCGGGCCGTCACGTCCACGACGGTGCAAAACATTGTCAGCAACTGGTTGCAGGTGGCGCTCATTGTCTTTGTCATTACGTAAGTCTGATGCATGCAGCCAGGGCGACGAGTCTCATAACTGCGCACGATCCTCACTCACCTACTAATCTTCTTTGATGTTACTTCGTCTTTCATGTTATTTCGCAAACTCCAGAATCAATACCATTATTGGCATCGTGCAGGAAGGCTCCGCCGAAAAGGCGGCCGACGCATTAAAAGCCATGCTGTCCAGTGAAGCCATTGTACTCCGCGACGGCAAGGAAGTCAAGGTGCCGGGCGAGTCGCTCGTTCCGGGAGACGTGGTCAAGCTTGGTTTGGGAGACCGCGTTCCGGCGGACGTTCGCATGTGCGTGGTGGGAAACTTGGCGTGTGGAGAGGCGGCGCTCACGGGCGAGTCGGTGCCGATTGACAAGACGGTGGACGCCATTGATGTTAGCGGCGGAAGTGATCCAATGAGTATTCCACTGGGTGATCGACACAACATGTGCTTTAGTGCGACTCTTGTGGCGCAGGGAGCTGGCACGGGCATTGTCACGTCGACGGGTGACTACACGGAGATTGGAACGATCAACGCGCTTGTCAACAAGGTGGAAAAGAAGAAGACGAACGTTTTGGAGCAGATTGATACCATTTCCACCTACTTGGCTATATTTATTGTGATTACGGCGGCTGCTACTTGGTGTGTTGCCTACTTTATTACGGGTGAGGATTGGCTTGATGCACTTTCAACGTCCTTGGTTTGCGCTGTGGCCATGATCCCGGAGGGGTTGGAAGCTATTGTCACAATGGTTTACGCCTGGGCCGTGAGTAACATGGCGAAACAGAATGCCATTATTCGTGCTCTTCCTGCTGTGGAGTGCCTTGGGAGTGTTACTGTGATTTGCTCCGACAAGACTGGTACGTGCGACGAAACTTTACAAAGGTGGTAACGAGTCGCAGACTCATCTGTCTCACGGATTGATCTTTCTTATTAATCAATATCCAGGTACACTGACCAAAAACGAAATGACCTTGACAGCGTTTGTTACGACAGGCAAGCGCTACAAGTTCAATACTGACGCATCAAGCCGCACGCCCACTAACTTTGAGGTTGACAACAGCTATCTTTGCACTCGCGCCGACAATTCCAAGTACTTGAAGGCAAGTGAGATTATTAAGAAAGGACCCAGTGCGTCACGCAAATCAAAGCGCGGAGGCGGGATCTTGGGATTTGGCAAGACGGCGCATGGCGGAGTGGAGTCTGAGGAACCGACGGCAGTGATTCCCACGGAAGGTACGGTGTACGATGAGGAAGCGACGGCCGGCAAGGGTAGCGGCGAGCACCCTGACTCGAAATACCTTCGCCAAGCTTTGTCGGGCGGAATCTTGTGCTCCAAGTGCAACCTCGGTACCGACGGTGGTCGTGAGGGTGAAATTGGCAATCCAACGGAGCTCGCCATTCTCCGCGCTGCCTACTTTGGTGATGTCAACGTTTCTGAAGTCAAGGATAGTGCCCCATTCATTGCCGAAGTACCATTCAGTAGCGAGTACAAGTTCATGGCGACTGTCCATGAGCCAGTATCGGAAAATGACACGGACGACTATGGCGACAGCTTGGTTGTACATGTCAAGGGAGCTCCAGACCGCATGGTCCCATTGGTACGTTACACGCTGTGAGGTTGCTTTGTCAAATTTGTTTTCCTTTGTTTCTAACTTCGACTTGTTTCTTGTCGTTAGTGCAAGTACCAAGCCAAGGACGGGAAGTTTGGCAAGGATGACGTTGAACCTATTGATGCCAAGTGGTGGATCGAGCAGATTGCAATTCTTTCTTCTCATGGTCTTCGGGTGTTGGCATTGACTCGCGGTGTTCTCCCCAAGGGATCGGTTCAGCAAGGAGAGCAGCTGGGCGCTGATTTTGTGCAGGAACGTGGCGAACCATGGTTGACCCTTGTCGGACTTTGCGCAATCATGGATCCACCGCGCCCGGAATGTGTTGCTGCCATCAGTGAAGCCCACGGCGCAGGTGTGCGAGTTGCAATGATCACGGTAAGCATATCTGTTGTTATTTCGTGGTGTACTTTTTGGTTACTTACCTTGTGATGCGTACCACTTCTTACTTCAGGGTGACCATAAGGACACTGCCTTGGCCATTGGTGGAATGTTGGGACTTGTAGACAAACAACATTCAGAAGCAATTACCGGTCCCGAAATGGATGCCATGACGGACGAAGAGTTAACGATAGCCGTCCAAAAGTACAATGTCTTTGCCCGCGCGTCGCCGCAGAACAAGATTCGCATTGTCAAGGCGCTTCAAAGCGAAGGCGAGATCTGCGGCATGACCGGAGATGGTGTCAATGATGCTCCTGCTCTCAAGGCTGCCGACATGGGTGTAGCCATGGGTAAGGAAGGGACGGATGTTGCTCGGGAAGCGGCCGAAATGATTTTGGCCGACGACAATTTTGCCACCATCATTTCTGCCGTCCGCGAAGGCCGAGCTGTCTGGTCTAATCTAAGAGCGATTTTGCTTGTCAATACACCAATCAATAACGCGCAGGCAAGTTATTGTTGAATGTGTGATATTGCATGAGCGAGTTTTTTGTTCTTCTGACGCTTACGCAAACGCTGTCTTTCTTTGCGCAGGGCATGTCCGTCCTCTTTGGCCTACTTTTTGGCTTGGATCAAAGTCCATTGTCGTCTATTCAAGTTTTGTATTGCAACTTGATTTGTGCTTGTACGCTTGGTTTTGTTTGCGCAGTGGAGCCGGCCGAGGATGGGATGTACGTAACTTTTTGTTGATTGCCTTGCCTTTCCCCGACATGCCTGACGTAATCCGCTTTCACTCTTTTATCTTTAGCATGTTGCAACCTCCTCGACGTGTCGGCAAGCGTTTGATTGGTAGATACCTTTTTCTTCGCATCTTACTTGGAACGGTGGCGTTGATTACGGCAACTGTTGGCACAACGTTTTGGGTGAGGGGTTTGGGCTATGAGGAACCCCAGCAACGCTCCCAGGCACTGAACACTCTTTCCTTCAGTGCCATTTCAGTGACTGCAAGTGCTCGTTTCTCTAGAAAGTCGGCCATTCACAGTCGCTCCCTGCATGGAAATCCCTTGGCCTTTTGGTCGTACTTTATCATGGCTACCCTGCAAGTTTTCATCACCTACGTTCCGGGGTTGAACAGCGTCATTTTCTCAATGGGTCCAATGGATGGCTTTCAATGGGGTCTTGTTATATTGATGATGGTGGCCGTGTTTGTCGTCATGGAGCTTGAAAAGTGCTTTCGCAACTATCTTTCCTCACTCAAGTATGATGTCGACGATCTTGAGCATGACGAGTTTTGGGATGCCGATGAAGAAGGCGACAAGACTCCTTTACCGGAGGAGGTGTCGCGGTTTGGTCGCGATGAAATGACAAAGTAGAATGGGGGGCATTTCTGCACATGGGTCAATAATAATATTAGGCGAACTTTTGAATTGGACTTAACGACGAATATATGATTAGCTAGAACATTGGTAGTACTGCCAACATTGCCTATGGTCTCGAGTTTGACCGTAGCCTCTCCATCCGGTCAATTCGCATCTATCCCAGTCATCCGCAAGTCGTGCCATTTATCTCATTAGAGGATTCAATGAGCTTGGCCGACACTACCGGTATGCAACCTTTGCTCCTCGTGTCATTGCGAAAGCATATCGCAAAACTCGATTCGCCGATCGGTCGGTCTTGTCAAACCTATCTTTTCAGTAACGCTCTCGATCACGACGTCAAAAGACGCTAAGTTAGCCCCATTTGAGAATGACTCGCGCGCAATCCAGTTTCTTGCAAGACGCTCTCCATGCAGTTTTGCCGAACCTCTTCAACGCAAGGCGTCCACAGAAGCAAGAGTCCTCCTCTCTTGTCATCCTGAAAGATTATATTTTGATATTAAGTGAACTCGAGTCTGCAAGCAGCATGACGGACGTAACTCCCAGCGCGAGCATTTCTAAATCCGACGGAGAGGATCGCCTTCCAAATCATCCGCGAGTCAGCAGCGCCACCAACCTCAATCTCAGCAGCACCAATCTCTTGAACGATGATGAATCAGTCGAAGGCAAGGATGCGCATACCGACTTGCTGGAGTTTCCTTCCTCTATTCGCGGCGTCATGCGCTCGCAGTCGCTCCAAGCGATGCGACGACCGACCGACAGCAACAACACCACCAGTACTACTGGTGCGTCACTCCTGTCGCCACTCCACCGGGCGGCAACCAACGCGGGCAACAACGTTCGCATGGCTCCTCCGGCCCGCACGCGCAGCAGCGGCGGTCGCTTGCGCCGCGCGCCCGGCCGCAGTCTGTCGAGCGACGACGGCCCCATGTTTCGTCGCGTGGGTCGCACCAAGAGCAGCAACGACGCCTTTGGATTGGTGGGCTTTCGACGCGCCAGCAGTACCTTAATGGAACCACACTTGTCGGTCGGATCGGGTATATTGCTGGAGAAGGACCGCAGTCGCGGCTTGAATCGTCAAGCGTCGTTTGAATCAACATGGTCATGCGATTCGGAAATGGATAGTCAGTTGACCACTGCTGATTCCATCAATTTGCGCAAGAACCAGTTGATTGCGGATCCACTGGACGGCGGCTACAGTGAAGGCTGCTCCGTCGCGGACCATGAAAGCATGTACGATAACATGTCTCAGTGGTCACGCGAGTACTACGACGAGATTTTGGAATTCTTGCCCGAGGATCAGCCAATCTTTGACAAGGACTACATGGTCATGGTTGGCGGAGGCAATCCTATGGAGGAAGGCGCCGTCGCCTACTTGACGCTGGATGCGCTCAAGCTTCGTCGACCAACCTTGCAGGTTGTGACGGATCAGCAGTGCGAAGTGGCGGCCTTGACGGCGCGGGGTGGTGTTAGTCGCGACTTTTCGGCATCGTCCTCGTCGCTGGCGTCGGCTTCGGAAACAACGGAACATTTGGATGATTTGGACGATACTAATGAATATGACGAGACGAATGGAGAGGATAACACTGACACGACGGACTAGCTGCGAATGTTGTGATTGATTAGAAAATTGTCTCGTTTTGAACGTGCGATGCTACTGCATCCGCACTGCATGTTGTCGTCTTTCTTACCAAGGTATACAGTAACTGATTTAATCTTGCAAATATTTTACTCAAAAAATGAACGTCCTCATATATGGACGATAGAGATTTCATTATTGCCATCATCGTGTTGCGATACGTAGCCCTCATTCACGTTCTGCCTACGCAACGCATATGAATCAAATTGTTAACGTACGTAAAGAAGGTCTTTATCTATATAATACCGTACTGTGCATATAAAGATCACTTCGAGATGGGCGGAGCATAGTGCTGCTGTCAATGCGCTTTGCATCACGATACACCAAAGCGTTGCCACAACACCTAATTGTGCAAGTTACTAAAGAGTGCATTAGGGAACATCTGGTGCATCGGCGCCTGTTTCAGTTACCCGGGCTTTCTTGGCAGCAGGCTCATCAGACTCCGCAGCTCTATCGTCTGCAACTGCAGCCGAAGCTTCAGAGACGGGCTCCGCCGACGGGGCAGAAGCATTGGCGTTATTCACGAAGAAGGCTTCTTCTGCTTCCTCGACTTGCCCTACAACGCGCCGACCCAGATAGACTTCCACTGTGTGTAGAGATAATGTCAGTTCATGATGAAAGATGAGATGAATTTGCTTCACAAACATCGATTGCCAAACTTACTCTCTGCCTTGTATCGAACCATATCTTCATCCGCCTTGGCCTTGTAGTACTTGACTTGGTCAGGTGCCAGCTCCTGCCAGCGCCTTCCGATCACCTTGGCAAGGCTTTCAAATCCAATCTTGCCATGCGGGCGCTTCTTGCGAGCCGCTCGATCCATTTCTCCAATGTCGTCCTCCTTTTCCAAAGCGCTCTCCTTTGCATCTGCAACACTATCAATGTCCGCATCGGCTTTGGCAACGTTGGTGCTGATGTTGGCCTTGGAATCACCCGAAATGTCCTTTGCTTCTACTTTTTCGTCCTGTCGCACCGTACCAGTAGCCTCGTCGTCCTTTGTAATGGCGTTAATATCACTGCCACTATCGGCTTGATCCTTGTTTGGAGTCTCTAATAGAATTCGCTGTCGTTCCTCTCGAAAGAAAATGTTGTATGCCGATAAAGGCCGTTTGGGACGATCCTTTGGCCGCTTGCGAACGCGTTTGTTGTTCTTGGTCGTAACGACATCGTAGGGAGCAACGCTGCTGGCACCCATGCGCCCCAGCAAGCCCGCCGAGTTGGCCGACCATGGTCCCAGATAGCCTTGATCGGCGTATGGATCTGTCACTCCTGCCGATGCAGCCATGGTGCTATTGCTCGCGTCTCCTCCAACGGTAGCCGCGGCCTGTTGTCCCCAGTTCATAAAGACAGGCATTCCAGCCATTCCTGCATGCTGATGCTGCTGCTGCATGAGAAATCCACCAGCGGCGATCATTTGCTGCTGCGCCTGCTGCATCAAGTACTGCTGCATGAGTAACGGAAAGCCTTGCATAGTTGCGGCTAAATTGTTCGGATCATGACTTGCGGGAAGGGCTAGTGGAGGTTCGTTAGCTGTGCCACCATGGTTCGAGCTTCTGACGGCGTTGGAGGACGTGAGAGGCGATGTCATGTGAAGCTGGCCCTGTCCCATGGCTCCTGCATGCATTTGCGGATACAAGTTGGATGGCTGCTGCTCCGGCGTTTCTTGCGAAGCGTCGTGTCCTAGAGGCTGTTGCTGCTGCTGGTGCTCCGGCATGCTGTGATACATGCTTGGTGGAAGATTCGAGCCGTCCATGGTCCAATTCGAGACGAAATTAGAGCACGACGCGTCGGATATCAATTCTGAAGTTGCCCGTCAGTGAAAGGTCCAGCTCTTAAGTGAGCAATGGCTGTGTTGTTCGCTCCCCTAAGTGGCTGACTTATGGCATCCGTTCCGCAACGCATGGAGATTGTGATGATAGCACGACCATCCAAAGGAGCGCCGGCCAGGACACAAAATGACTGTGTGTGTCTTTTCATACGCGCGACATTTGTCATGACTTCGTGGTCGAGGGACGTGGGAGCTGCGACAAAAGGACGGGAGCAACCGCTATCATCGTCGTACAAGCATCCATATGGCATAGTTGTACAGCATCACTAATATGATACCGATAGCAATCAACCATCAAGTTATTTAAAACATGCAGTTGCGAAAATGATACCGTGTTGAAGTAGGCACGGTAGTCACAACAACGAAAAGGGTCTGAACACGAATGAATTGAAAGCTTCGCATACTACGGTACGCAAAACGAGCCGCACAGCCACGCCCGCGAACCACGATAATCCTTCGCACCGGGCTGACGGCCACTCATTTATTTATTTGCGACTACTCCTACTCCGTGGTTTTAACGACTAAAGTCGTGTCAGCAGTTCAAATTTGAAGTGTGATTGGTTTCAAGCTCACTGGTAACTTCTCGACCAATCGCAATGCACTTGTCACTACTTGAAGTTCGAGGGGTATGATAAACCTCGCACAATGAGTCATATACGGAAGAACTACACAAAGGCTATAATAAGGACTACGCGACAATACCCCGAGTCGCGTCTAATCGTGTCGCTGGAAGGTCACTTCTGGCTGGAGGTGCAAGTGGCGCACTATTCCTCATTGTCAAGGCTGCATTCAGGGAATGAGGAGGCTCCGGAAGCGAGGACGAAGAGCTGCAAATGTTGTGAGGAGTCCTGTTCAGTCCCTCTTATCTTGTTGCTCTGAAAACAACAATTCATCAGCAACCTGAAGTCTAGCTGAACTAATCGTGCGTGCTATATCGAAGTTGACCTTGTCACTGAACGACAAGGCTTTCGAATAGATAGCAACGAGCATTGATCGACCAGCGAGCAGCTCCTCTCGTTTTTGAATCGCAGCGAGCAGCGGAAAACCCCATATTCTTGTGTGCCATTCTGTAATAGGTAAGTAGCTTTCCGCTCCCTCGCTTCGTAACAATAATGATGACTAACTCACTCATTCGTTCCAGTCTGAATGCAAAGCATCGTCTTACCGGAACAAAGGATTTTAACTGCAGCCATCCACAAAATTCCTCCAAACTTCCATTTACAAGGCGGCAGCTCGCACTCGCTTCAATCGCGCAAACGAGGCATGGATCCTGGCAAGTCTGAGAAAGATATTGACACTGACAGCAGCCAATCGACTGATTCGGATACAGAAAGCACCGCCAAGCCTGCCATGATGGCAAATTCCGCTGCGTTTCAAGGACTTCCATTACCTATGCAGATTCAACAGCCCAATCCGAACTTGACGAACGGCGCTGGAATGCCCTTCTATGCATCTATGCCAACCGCCCCGCAAGGTTTGACATCCTATCTTCCAACTCAGATGCAAGCGCCAATGTATCTTCCGTTTCAGCAGCAACAGCAGCTCGCCAACAACTTGCGGTTCAACCTGATGCAATCAAGCAGCATGCCAGCGTTCAACATGTTGCCAGGAGGCATGCTTTCGTACGGTAACGTCCATGACTTTAGTCAGCAGCAGTCCTATCTTCAGGGACTCTCGTTGAACTCTCAAGCGGCATTGCTACATCAGCAACTGCTCCAACAGAGCCAAGGCCAACTACTTCATCGAAGCGTCTCCGATCCAACCACTCACCATGTAGCGCAAACGAGCAGTGATGCTCCGACCAAGGTTTCGGAGGAAACGGAGACAAGCGGGAGCAGCCAAAAGGCGTCAGTCGCGCCGACGAACAACGTTGGTTCTTCAGTCATTGAAGTCCGACCCAAGGTCGAGGATAAACCCAAGCGACCCCTTTCTGCTTACAACCTCTTCTTCAAAGAGGAACGGGCCAAGATGATTGTCGAATTGTCGGGCGGAGCAGCAGATGCATTGTCAGACTCCTCCTCGGGTGGCGGGGAGCGATCGAGGCGAAAGAAGCAAAAGCCCCACCGCAAAGTCGGCTTTGAGGAATTGGCAAAATCCATTGGACCAAAGTGGCAGTCGTTGGATCCCCTCATCAAGGCTCAGTATCAAGCGTTGGCTGACGAAGAGAAGAAAAGGTACCAGGCAGACATGGCGATTTTCGTCAGCAAGCAGCGAGAGGATATGGAAAAGTGCCGCGAACAGCTTGAAGCTACCGTCAGCGAGGAGACCATGCAACAGTACCTCGCCTCTAGTGGAGCTAGAACGGCGAGTCGCAAGCGAAAAGACGTGGGAGGAGGTAGTTTGTAGTAGGCCAAAGGTCCGAGCCCGTGAAGGTTGAATTGCCTAATTTTGACTCCTGATGCATGTTATAACCTTATCCAATTTTCTCATCAAAGCAAAGTACGAGACGTTCAATACAATCCTGGTTTCATATCGCGGATATTGCTTGTAGGCTCCGTATGTGTACGAGTCGTGTAGGTGTAGGTAGTTGCTGATCATGCATCGTTGAAGCCAACCCTGAGAGCCACTCCTCAAGCTCAAGCACTTTCACAAACGATTCGCTCAAGTCTCTGGCTCCACCACCATCTTCGTGCAAATGAAGGATGCCAGTGCTTCGTTTGGATGCTCGTCGAGGCGTGATCATGAAGCATGACATCTCTTCAGGTTTACTAGAGAACGTGTGCTTTCCAAGCCGAGCTATCAGGGTTGATGGTTTTCAGTGTGGTTCAAAGAGTATCGCAGCACACACAAAATTTTGGAAACTATGCAATGCATAGAGCCCTGCCCATGTCCTGACAGTACCACGAAGATATTGCCGCAATTGACTGCTTGTTAGGCCTAGAATGTATACGAGTAACTTTCGGATTACACAAAGGCACAGAATTTCTACACCTCTGACCCGATAGCAGCTTAATTCCATACGCATGCAGCGAATATAAATAGAAATTAACAGCAGCTGCCTAGAAATTGTCCATCAGCTTCAAAGGTTAAACAAGAAAGCTAAAAAGCTGTTTAATTGACTTGTTGTGTGTGAGCGGCGCAAAATTTGCCACAGTAGAGCATCGTCATCGATTCCGATCCTTGGTGCTCCACTTGAAACCCAGGAGCTCCAACCGTTGCACTCGTTCCCACGTCATGCCCTTGGCCTTGGTGGGGCCATGATCCTGCAGCAGCTTTTTACGGGCTCGCTGATTCTGCATCCATTTGTTCAACGCCTTGTCGTTGCAACAATTAGGAATGCAGCCATGATCGGTGCGATACTGCATAAGCTTGTCATAGTTGGCTTGCCACTGGTCATGTTTCACGTGCGGACGCTTGCCGACACCAACGATCCATTCAAAGCCAATGCTGTTGAGTGCATTGACTTGGTCGTCGCTCAAACCCTTTTCGCCATGCGTTCTATCGCGAAGTTGCTTATTGGTACGTTGCTTGCGAACCCAGGCGTGCAGCGGGCCGTCGTCGGCCTTGCTCGGACTAGCGTGCCCGTGCTGCAGCTTGTAACGAATCAATTGCTGGAATCGAGCCTAATGCAGAGATACGTCAAAGTGTTACCAATCGAGTGTTACTTCATGCAATTCACAAGCCTTGTTAAACGTATACCTCTTACCTTCCATCGTTCCTGCAAATTCTTGACATCGTTTGGATTGACGGGTTTCTCCGACGACGACGCAAATGCCAAGACGGCATCACCCACCAAGGTTGCCGTACTATTCGTCACCGCGAAGGGCTGTTGCCCCGCATGTGTCGCCGTCGTCTTGACGAGTTGCTGCCGGAGCGACTGAATCTCTCGTTCACGCTGCGCGAGTTGTTTCTTCAGCAAATGATTCTCCTCCGCCGGTGTCATTGGTGTTGAAACAGCCTTTTTTCGTGGTTGCTTTGGTGTGTTGCTCCGCTTCGTCTTGGTTGCAGCAGCGTTAAAGTTGTTGGAGTTTGGTTCCAGCGAGCTGGCGGCCACCAATGTGGCAAGCGGATTATTGACTACACCGAAATTCTCATTTACAAACTCTTGACTAGTTCTCACCGCGGCGGCGAGTGGGTCGGGTGGAGGCAAGGAAGGGGAAGGAGATGTATTTTGCTGCTGCTGCTGCTGCTGCTGCGGCGTTATGAACGAAGCAGTCAATGAATCTGCATCTAGATTTGGCCGATCTTCCGCCTCTAAATTTTGTTTTTCATGATAAATTTGTTGAACAGCAAGAGGCGTCGCAAATGTATGTTCAAAATCCTGCAACTGAAGTGCGGCTGCTTCGATGGAAAAGTGATGTTGCTGCTGCTGTTCGCCGCCTCTTCCTGGGAACGGCGGCGGCATGAAGAAGAGCGAGTCATCTTTACTGGAATCTTGGTGGTGTTGCTGATCATTTGCGTATTCACTCATTGACGACGAAAGAATTAGTGGCGAAAGGTAGCAGCAGCAAGTATGTGGAACAGTGTCATGGTGAAGCTCTTTCGCAAGGAATTTGCAGACAGTGATGCATGATGTCACACCACTTCTGAGTACGTCATCATCGGATGTTTGAAACGCAACGTTGTTAACCAACGCGCCAGCCGGTACTGCCCTCTATGTATTCAAATCTCACGCCAGCCAGCTTCGACATGCCGATGAACGAAGCAAACATGCACAAATCAAAATCAAAACGACAGCAGCCATGACGATTATGAGACGGTTTTGTCTCATCGTCGCGCTGCTATCAGCAGCCGCATCTGCAGAGAAGAACTCGTTTTGGATTGGAGACAAGGTGAAGGACCATGAGGTGAGCAAGCAGAATGAGTGCAAGTGCAAAGCCGTTGTAGAAGAAGGACTAAATGTTTGAGTGAATTGTCATGATTTCGATTTGATTTTCCATCTTTGACGGGAGATGTAACTCATATCATTCAAGGTGAAGGACTACCTTCGGCTCCTTTTGTTTTCTCATACATACTTTTTCTGTCGCATGCAGAACAATGTCGCTCATCGCCTCCTCGAGCGCCTCCAAGCTGATCCTCGCGTTGACAGTTCGGGCCACTACAAGCATTTGCATGCTCATCGAAACATGGCGGCAGTGCAGGAAATGGAGGCGCAGCAACCGGAGGATACCTCAGTGGCTACGGGCGCGCCGCCGGAATCAATCTTTGACGAGTCAATGATTCCGGAAGACATTTCGACAACAACTACTGATAGTACTCCTGAAACTACGGCAGTTTCAGACACTCCACCGGCTGATCCAGTGGCTGAAGAGTCGCCTGTACCAGATATTCTAGTGGCGCCTCCTCCAGTAGCTGCACCTGAAACTCCAGTGGCGGCCCCTGACACTACTGAGGCTGCACCTGAGACTCCAGTCGCAGCACCCAAACCTCCAATCGCGACACCAGTACCAGCGACGGATCCAGTCGTCGACGAGCCAGTCGAGGAGGAGAAGGATACGACGGAGCAAGTGACGTCCTTACCAAAAGCTACCAAAGCACCAGACACAGCCGACGAGGAGCAGGATGCATCGTCGACGACGACCAACACTGAAAGCGAAAGCAGCAGTGAGGGTCACTCAATCTTCAAGGGCGACACAAGCAGCAGCACGACAACCACTACCAGTGGACCCATTACTACCAGTGCGGAATCAAGCGGCAGTGCTTCCGTTGCGGAAGGCGGAAAGTTTGTTCCAGAAACGACGCCATCGGCAGTCAAGAAGGTAGCCATTGCCAAAAAGGGTGGCTCCAAGAAGGTAATCTCGGTGACTGGAAGCAAAACAATCAAAGCTGCAAAAGCGATCAAGGGTAGCAAGGCACCAAAATCGACTATTGTTACTACTCCCACCACCACCACAACAACAACTACTTCTTCAGCGTCGCAAAAGACCATCAAGAAGGTTCGAGGAATTGATGAGCAGGCCACCAAGGTTACTTCTGACAAGCTCGTTGAGACAGCTGTGGAAGATTGCGACTGCGAGGACGACGTGAACAAGCCACCGCCGTCTTTCGTCGGGCAAGGATCCGTCACTCCAGTCGCTGCACCTGCGGAAGACTGTGAAGAAACGACGGCTCCGTTTGGTGCACTAGGAACGTCAGCACCAACACCGTTGCCAGCAGCCACGACAACCGGAGCACCGACTGTCGTTGCTTCCGCTGTCCCTTCTTCGACACCATCCGTCACGCCAAGTGGAGCACCAAGTGCGGCACCGACGATTCTATTGTCGACGGGACGACCAACGAAAGCGCCTAAAACGTCACGTCCAACTCCATTGTCAACGGTGGCACCAACTGCTTCCCCTACAAACAGTCCAACGGCGGTTGAGACAGAAAGTCCAACAGCAGCACTCAAGACTGTCCGGCCCACCTCGTCCCCTACAGCGGCGCCTACTTCTTCCCCTACCAGCAGTCCAACTGCCGTGGAGACGGAAAGTCCTTCAACAACCCCCGAAACGTCTCGACCAACACCTGCTCCTACTCCCAGGCCGACATCTCCGCGCACTGAAGGCCCAATTACTCTTTCCACTGGTTCACCTACTGGCAAACCAGGCACATCATCTCCCACTGGCACGCCATCAACGTTTATTGGTACTGGAAGTCCGACTTCTGCCCCGACTATGCTTGACGAATCAGTGCCGACTGTCTCTCCCATTGGTACGATGATGAGGTCTGGTCGCCCAACCTATCTGCCGACGCAGGGCATTTACATCACCACAAAGCCTTCCACTGCACCAGTTGCCGCCCCAGTTGCCGCCCCAGTGTCACCTCCACCAGTGGAACAAGAAGTGACTGCGACACCCATACAACAGACGGTCACGCCAGCGCCCGTACCAGCGACGACTCAGCAGCCTGTATCACCTCCTGTCCAAGTTCCAGCACAGCCCGTTTCGGCGCCAGTCACTCAGCAGCCTGTATCATCTCCTGTCCAAGTCCCACCACAGCCCGTTTCAGCACCAGTCACTCAGCCTCCTGTGTCACCTCCTGTCCAAGTTCCAGCACAGCCCGTTTCAGCACCAGTCACTCAGCCATCGCCTGTCGCTTCTCCTGTTACGCCTCCATTTGGAGAGTCTGGCGGAGGCGACTGCTGCGACTGTGATCAGACGAAAACGCCAACTGCTCCGTCGACTCCTTGGCCGACACCATCCTACTTTAAGGAAATTAATTCGCCGTCGCCCGTGAAACAAAGCGTAACTCCATTGCCGACCAAACCACCGACACCCGCTCCAACATCCTTGCCAACCATTCCGTTTGTCCCACTCGGATCTCCTGAGCCGACAAAGGAGCCAACGAGCCCACCAACATTGGCACCTGTTCCATTGCCGACGCTTCGCCCTACGCCTTTGCCGTCACCGCGTCCTACGCCTGCTCCAACTGCGGCTATAGTAACTTCCCAGCCGGTACCACTTCCTACGCCTTTGCCAACTGCGGCTAAAGTTACTCCCCAGCCAGCACCGCTTCCTACGCCTTCGCCAATCGCGACTGTGGTTCCTCCCCAGCCGGCACCGCGTCCAACTCCTGCGCCAACTGCAGCTCTAGTTACTCCCCAGCCAGCACCGGTTCCTACGCCTTCCCCCATTGCGGCTGTGGTTACTCCCCCGCCAGCACCGCGTGTCACAGCTACGCCGACCGCGGCTATAATTGCTCCACCAACGGGCCTTCCACCCACGCCAAACTTTATTGAAACTGGCACGACGCCTCCCACAGACACGCCTGTTCCATGCGAGGACGACTTTACCGAAATGGGGTCCCAAATTCCAGTTCCCAAGGGATCAGGATCAACCATCAAGGTGACTGAAAGTGGAGGCAGCGACAAGGAAGCTGTGGTCAAGACGAGCAGTGGCGGTGGCGGCGCGTTCAAGGAATCTGGAGGCGGTGATTCCAAAGAGTCTGTCTTTAAAACAGTTTCCAGTGGCTCTGTCGCTACCGTTGTCAAGGAGTCATCGTCGGGAGGCGGCGGCGGCGGTGATTTCAAGGCAACTTCCAGTGGATCAGTGGCAAGCGTCGCTAAGGAAGCATCAAGCGGTGGTGGCGACGACGTTAAGGAGTCATCAGGCGGTGGAGACTTCAAGGAAGCATCCAGTGGATCCGTGGCAAGCGTCATGAAGGACGCAGACCGCAAGTGGCTCTAACTGTCCTGGCGTTACGTTAAGTCCAAGCGCATTATTTCCAACGCAGCAACAAAACTGTTCGTTCCGTGTCACGAAGACACTATTATTCTAGAACGTATCTATCGTAGCAAACCAGTTAATTAATTGTTACTCTGGCATCATTTTGCGACTGCTCATGAAACCCGCGTTATGATAGCTGAGTGAAATGTGAGAATTGGTGCGACATCGCTCGCATCTTCCGATCGGCGTCGGCAACTGCTGCAATCACGTCAAAGAATCTTCTTATAAAACGCAAAAGAGCAAAGGCACATATGAATTCACTAGTCGCTTGTCAGCTGTACATGCTGATCATGCTATTGCTTTGCCATACAACAGATTCTCTAGCAACTTCATCCGCGCCGTCGCCGTCACCTTCCTCAACTTCCTTCCGACAGCTTCGAATCGCCTTTTGCACCGGCAACAAGATGAAGGCACACGAAGTGGAGACCATACTGTCGGAACATGGCGCCACGAAAGGTCCTTCATCGGAGCAGTCGCTGGTGGAGCTCAACATTTTGCAGTGCGATTTACCAGAGATTCAAGAGGTTGACACGGCCGCCATTGCCAAGAGCAAGGCCTTGCTGGCAGCACAGTTAGCAGGAGGACCCTGCATGGTGGAAGATACCAGTCTACAGTTCACTGCCTTGGGTGGCATGCCTGGTCCATACATCAAGTGGTTCCAGGACCGACTCGGATCGAAGGGACTCTACAACATTTTGGCGGCATACTCGGACAAGTCGGCCACGGCCGTTTGCACCTTGGCCTTTTGCCCAGCACCTCACGCGGACCCGGTACTGTTCACTGGAAGCTGCAAAGGAACCATTGTTGCTCCCGAAGCAGGGCGTGGGTTTGGCTGGGACTCTATATTTTTGCCGGACGGAAGCGACGTTCCGTTTAGTCTAATGTCGCTGGAGCAAAAATGTGAATTGTCACACAGGGGCAAGGCCGTGCGACAGTTCGCCGCGTGGTTGGGCGCCAACCAGGAGGCACTCTTTGATCGACAGGAGGGAGCAGTCGCCATTGGCCACAAGGGTTTGAGTTTCAAGCCTGTCTTTCCCGAGCAATAGCAGAAATAGTGTCAGTGTTGTTCAATTCCCGTTCCAGTTGGCCATCAAGACCAACAGAAACATGCTACGCTAGTCGGACTTTAAACAGACACATTGAAATGATATAAAGAATAGATGATTATGTTATTACAGCACCGACATGACTTGTTGATGGGAAACACCAATGAGGTAGCCTGCCGAAGCCGATCCCAAGTGCCACAGTCCATGCCAAAACATGTACGGCCTGCCATACTCCCACTTCCAGCTCAGTAGCAAGCAGCCAACTCCCGCCAGCGACACGACCATGGCTTGCCCCTCCAACGGGCTCAACATATGTGATGCAACAATGGTACTAATCAAGTAATACAGTGCCGACAGAATGGACACACCCGCCGCCGAGTAGTCGAGCAGCAAGGCGAGTCGCACTTCCTCCTTGGCGGAGACGCGGTCTTGCTCACTCGAGGAGCAAGCTTGCAGCTGCGTGTAGTGATAATTGTAGGAGCAAACGGCCGCCACGTCGGTCCACAGCGCGAGCCAGAAATCGTTGTAGACAAGCGTCAATGTCACACCAGCCATGAGATAGGCAGCGTTGGTCAACAGAAAGGATTGTCCGAGCAGCGTCTTTGGTGACTCGGGCGTCAAATCAGCGAAACTCAGCGCCCATCCGTCCGTGACGCGATCGAGAAAGTCTTGCATGTCCATGGTGAGTGTTTCCATGCGCTTGGCTGCTTGCGGTGGTAGTAGCTCAGAGGCAACGTTTTTAAATATGCGAGATGGACTAAAGGAACTGTCATCCTTACTGCTGCTGTTCAAGTTTGTTGGTTTTGATGATATAAGTGGCCGATACTGCTGTTGCTGCTGCACTGGCAATGAATATTGATGTAATTTTGGCGAAGGAGATACGAACGCAGTCGCACAATTTATGAGCGCCAATGACGCTAGCGCCACGAGACTCCCACTCCTCATTCTTTTAGTGTTAGTCTGCAAAATACTACTACTGCCGCCTATCGCCATGGTTCATATCATTGCATTCTTTCGTCGTCTCGCCGTTCGAAAGGAGGTCGATGCAGTTTTGTTCGATCGAAAGTGATGGAACGATGAAACGTCAACGTTTCCATTCTTTTATGTCGCACAACGACTCGTGACGTCATGATATTAAACAGCTGGCGCGAGCGCCACGTAGACACTGGTACAAGTTTCTACGTGAGCAATCCGTCGCTCGATGCTCATCGTCGCCACACTCTCTCGAGCGATCGCCATGGCACGCACGAGACGCTACTGCATGGAACCATGGACATGAACCAGAGTACTGCAACGACGCAGCAGCATCACATTGCTCCGCCCCATGGCGGCAATGATCCCGAGGAGGCGCTCTTGCCCGAGCTTGGATTGTCTCCAACTCGCTACGTTCCCGTCGAGATTGCCGCGGCCCAGCAGCATCAGCATCAGCATCACCAATATCAGCATCACAATGGATACGAGAGTGTGCCGACGGAGGCAGTGCAGCAGTTGCAAGACCAGAATCATTCACACGTTTTAAACGACGCAAACAATGTTCCGCCATTGGAGCAGCAGCAGGAAACGATGCATTATTTGCATCACCAGCCGCAGGACCCGTTGAACGCCTTGACGACGTTGGCCGTGGCCGCCGCTCCTCCTCGTCCGCAGCAAGAACAAGAGCAGCAAGCCTTTTCGTTGCTCGACATTATGAGTGGCCCGCATCCGACTGCTCTGCCGCCGCCAAATGGATACTTGTTTGCGCCACCAGACGGTGGGTCTTTGCAGCAGCAGCAGCAGCAGCAGCCGCCAAAAATGTTTCAGCAGCTAGCGCCTCTTATCAACTTGGACGATCCATTGTCACTCGCCAAGGCGCTGGAAGCCAAGGACAAGGAAATCAAGGCGCTCAAGCGCGCGCTCCACAAGGCGCAGCGCAAGCCGCAACACGTTCGCGAGTCGACGGCGAGCATGATTGGCCAAGCCGTCTTGAGCATTACCAACAAGGCCGAGCCGGAGGCGGATCAAGTGGATCCAAACACGATTAAAAACTTGCAGGAGCGCTGGCGAGCGCGGTTTTCGCAATTGGTGCGATACAAACTGAAACATGGTCATGCGAATGTTCCTGTAAGTGATGGTGTTGAAGGAAAGTGTTGTAACTTGTTGCATGTAACTCGACACCTCACACAAATCCATCGCGCACTTTATTTACAGAAATCATACCACGACGCACCCTTGCACGCCTGGGTGCGCAAGCAACGCATCAACAAGCAACTCCGCGACCGCACCAATGGCGTCAAGGGCTTGAGCGACGACCAAGTCAACGCGCTCAACAGCATTGGATTCGCGTGGGTGATTGGACATCAACCGCGCGACGACTTGTGGCAGTCCAACTATGAGCGTCTCGTGCAAATGTACGCAGCGCATGGATACATTCCGACGCACTGCAACGACAAGAGCTTGACCAAGTGGATGCAGAATCAGCGGGCGCGCCGCAAGCTGCTGGACACTTTGGGGGAGGGCAAGGCAAGGGGTATGAGCTACGAGCGAGTGCAAAAGTTGGATGCGATTGGTTTCACGTGGGATGCGCGAAAGTAATGAATGAATGACGTAGGGGAAAAGAAGGAAGGTTTGTGCGAAGCAAGTAGACGATTGAAAATATGTCTGGGACGGCCGGCAGACATGAGAACATCATACGCAGCAAGTTGTCGAGATTAATTAACGAATAATGCTCTATTAACTGTATGCATGATCTGTCAGAAATGGCATTATCGTCTTGCGACTATGCCAATCCAGGTTGTAAGGGACCTTGAACATCCGTAGGCTCGTCGAGGTCAGTTTCGTTGTCATTCTTTACGTCCTTTCGCAGCTTTTCCTTTCTCTGAATAAATTCAGCGTAAGCTGGATCAGCCTTGAAGGGCCTTGGTCCAATGAGCTGCAAAACGTCGTCATGCGTAATAGTTTCGTTTGCTAGTAGCAGGTTTGCAACCTTGGCCACGTCCTCCTTCTTCTCCAACAGCAACGTCTTGATACGCTCAAAGGCTTCGTCAACAATCGCCCGAGCTTCTTCGTCCATTGCCTTTGCCGTCTTTTCCGAATATGGCCGGTCATCCCACATGGCATTAGGGTCCTTGGGAAATGACAACTGACCGAGCCGCGTGTTCATTCCGTACACTTGAATGGTGCTATACACCAGCCTAGTCACCTTCTTCAGATCATCCGAAGCTCCGGTAGTAACACGGCCAAAGAAAATCTCTTCCGCGGCTCGACCTGCCAACGTCATGCATACAATATCCATGATTTGTTCCTGTGTGCGCAGAAACACTTCCTTGGGAAGGTACTGGGCAAAGCCGAGCGCGCCGCTGGAGCGAGGAATAATGGTCACCTTGAGTAACGGGTCCGCGTGTTCCAAAAACCATCCTGCAACGGCATGTCCAGCTTCATGGTGCGCCACAATACTACGCTCCTCCTTGGACATTATCTTGTTACTTTCCAGTCCACCAATGATGCGGTCAGTCGCTTTTTCAAAATCGTCCAGCGTGACGGTCTCGCCCTTGCGACGCGCTGCTACAATCGCCGCTTCGTTGCAAATATTCGCAATGTCTGCACCGGCAAAACCAGGGGTCAATCCTGCAAGGCGTCCGGCAATATCTTCAACGTCATCCGCAAGTTTAATGCCCGACAAATGGACTTTGAATATTTCTTTGCGCCCTTGCAGATCCGGCAGACCAACCATAATTTGACGATCAAATCGACCAGGTCGTGTCAAGGCTTGGTCAAGGATATCAACGCGGTTAGTACCAGCCAAAACGACAACTCCTGTACTTGGCGAAAATCCGTCCATTTCCACTAAAAGCTGATTCAGCGTATTCTCTCGCTCGTCATTTCCACCGACTCCTCCCCGCCCTCGTTGGCGGCCTACAGCATCAATTTCGTCTAAATGTAATAAAAAACCATATTAAAAAAGATGAGGATGTAACACGCAAGCATATAAAGATGAATTGCGAGCTGCACTTACCAATGAAAATGATACAAGGCGCGTGAGCTCGTGCCTCACTGTCGTGTAACAGAAAGTGAGATTACTCGTTAAAGAAAACGACACACTTTCGCAATATGTAATACGTACCGGAACAAGTCCCTCACTCGTGACGGTCCGACTCCAACAAACATTTCAATAAAATCAGAACCGCTAATGCTGTAAAACGGCACACCGGCTTCCCCAGCCACAGCCTTGGCCAGCAACGTCTTTCCGGTTCCTGGTGGTCCACATAACAATGCTCCCTTTGGAATCTTGGCTCCAAGCTTTGTGAATCGCTCCGAATCCTTCAAAAAATCGACAAACTCCATCACTTCCTTCTTCGCTTCCTCACAGCCAGCAACATTTCCAAAGTTGATGCTAACATCTTCACTAGCAATCTTTTTATGCGTCGACTTTCCAATCTGAAAGATACCACCCATTCCACCCTTGCCGGCGCCGCCGGCACCACCCAATCCCCCGCTGGCGTAGCGCATCATGCCGAACAAGACCGCCGCCATTAACAGGCCCGGCACAATGCCTACCAACTCCCGCGCCAAACTGCTATCGGACATGTACTGGACGGGAACATCCTGCGATGGATCGCGGCCGAGTGCGCGCTGCGCTTCGTCCAGCTTGTGCTCGAAGGATTCAATCGATCCAATCGGCATGCGATAGTAGTTTGCGTTATTGTTGTTTCTATTGATCACGTCCATGGCAACCATGGAGGGTATTCCCGTGTTCATCTTGCTGCTGCTGCTACTTTCTGTGCCGTTTCCAAAGTCCATGGTGGTTGGTTCATTCTCGTGATGAGTCGTCTCAATGTTTCGACTCGACTGGTGTGATCGTCGCAGCTGTTCGTAGGATGATGCATTCGAAGAAGCGGCAGTCGTCGCTGCCGGCATGGGAGCCGGAACTGCGCCCGACACGAGACTACCATGATCCGATGACGATAGTCCCTTGGCGTTTGAGCGCAAATAGACGCGCGCCGACTGTCGTTCATCCCCGTCACTTCCCTTGACCAAAATCTTGACGACATTTTGCTGCTGCAGGAGGCGCAAAAATTCGTGCCAGGAAATTTCACGCGGTATCATGCCAATGGATTGTGGATCGTCACTAGTGCTTTCGCGATAGTCCTTGGCCATGCCGAGTATAAACACGGCAAAGGCAACGCCGACGAGCCAATGGAGCATGCGATCAAAATCGTTGCCGCCTCCGCCTCCGCTGCCTCCATTATTGCCTTGGTTCTTGGATGACGATTTTCCGTCCTTGTTCAACGTCTTTTTCAGAAAATTGTCAAAGCCAGTACCAGGCTTTGGAGGTTTGATCCAGAGAGAGGAAAGGTCCGAAAGTGATGGCGTCAAGTAGGCTGCGGCAAGGGACGATGGTGCGGAAGGCTTGACGCGCGTGGCAAAGGATCGTCCCTGAAAGTGACGCCGCAGTCCTTTCATGATTATATTTGAAGATGACATGATGATTGTTAAGTTGGACTTGTTCGCGCTGTCGAACGACCAAGATGGCGCTTGCGGAGACGTGTGTGCTGATGTTGATCGTTCCATGGTGATCGAGTCACGATGCAAGAAAGGCTTGTCGTAGCGTGACTGTTTCTGTCTTTTCAGTGACGGTTCTACACAATGCGTGCGTCAGTTTCGCGGCGGCGGTTTTAGGGTTGAAGGCAAGCCACCATGATCGTTTCTCGACTGCCTGCCGCACAACTCTTCTTCGTCAATTCTTCGCCATCATGATGCGTCTACTACTTGCTGCAATCGTGGCTTCCACAGTATCGGCCTTTGTGTCACAAGCAACGTCAAAAGCCTCGAGTCTGGCGGCGGTGGCACCCGAGAAGGAGATTGGTGTCCAGGCTCCCATTGGATTCTTCGAGTAAGTCGAACAGTCGACAGTATGTGGTACGCAATACATTAAAAAAAGACGCAATGAAACAAAACGCTGACCCTCCAACACTCTCTTGTTTTCAGCCCACTTGGATTCCTGAACAATGGACCATACGGTGATCGCGTGGAAAACTTTAGACATTACCGATCAGTTGAAGTCAAGGTATGCATGCATTCCAACGAATGAGAGAGCACAAGCGTTTATCAAACATTGCATTCTGATTCATTCTCTCTCAAACACTATTCTTCAGCACGGAAGAATTGCCATGGCCGCTACATTGGGCATGCTGGTGCAGGAGAACTACCGGTTCGCCGGCGACCTGAGTCCATCCGAGGGACTCAAGTTTGAGGATGTTCCCAATGGACTCGCCGCTTTGGACGTTGTTCCGCTTGCCGGATGGGTCCAAATGGCTGTTGTAATTGGATTGCACGAAGTCTTTATCAAGGAGCGTCCCAACAAGGCGCCCGGTAACTTTGGTACGGGATACTTTGGCGTGGCGCTGGACGACCAATCGGCCAAGCAGCTTCGCGCACTCAACGTGGAGGTGGCCAATGGACGCTTGGCCATGCTGGGAATATTGGGAATGTTCGCTTCCGAAAGTATTCACGGAGAAGCATTGTGGGAGACACAAATTCTTGGTTAAAGTCATGTTAATAGTAAAAAGTGTTTTGTTCATTTGCCGGCTACACTGTCAGGCTGAGCGTGTTGCTGCCCTGGCATTGAGCGATAGCCATTCATGTACGCCTTGGCTCAGGCGATATACCTTTTCTACAACTACGGTACTACCGATAATGTTGGAGGAACTAAATCAAGAATGGCAGACGAACAGTTACTAATAAAAACTAACAGCTGAGCGCCGACATGCGAAAGACCATGTCCTTCAGCAGCTCTTCGTCGTCAAAATCCGTCAAGCTTTCGCCCGCCGAGGCTTCCGAATCATCGCTGTCATCGTCGTCTTCATCATTGTCCGTCGTGGTCATGTTGGCCGTCTCATCCTCGTCATCATCTTCCGAGTCGCTGTCAAAATCGGACGCGTCCAGTTGACCGGATGCAATCACCGCGGCAAGCTCCAAGTTGTTTGCCACGCGCGGCTCCAACACGGGCACACTGTTGGGCGGCAACAAGCAAAGCGGTGGAACACCCTGCGTTTCCTCCAGCTTGGGCCAGAACACGTCAACGTTTGCCACAAAGTAGTTGCTCCACGCATTCTTGTTTATTGGGTCCTTGACGTAGTCCAGCGGCACGTTGCCGCGCTTATCCTTGACGTAGAACAGTCGCGCATCCTGCTGCAGCAGCATGGTCGCCAGTGCAAATACATCAGCATCAGCCTTCGGACACCAACAAAGATCGTGCAGCGGCGTGCGCCCATAGTCGTCCACCGTTTGCACCGACGCCCCGTTGCGCAGCAACGCGCGCGCCTGATCGACATGTCCCTTGCGGCAGACCATGTGCAGGAGCGACTCGGAGAAAATGTTGCAGGGATTGTTGGAGACGAGGTTGCTGTCAATGATTTCGCAAAAGGCTTGAATGTGGTTCTCGCGGACGAGCGATTTCAAGTGCACCGTGTAGCTGGTCAATTGGAGCGGCGTTGGTGTGCGGCAGTAGGCCGTGTCTAAACCGGAGTGCGGCGTCGTGTCGTAGTTGCGCGGAAAGAGCAACGAGTCTAGCACGTCTTGGGGTTCTTGAAGCTCGGCACTTGCGTTGGCATGCTGGCTGCCATGCAAGTGTGAAATCAGTTGCTGTCGTGGAGAGGCCTTGCTTGTATCGGATGACGGCTCATTCACCGACTTGCCGCCACTGCGCTTGCGAATGAACCGTCGGGTGAATACCTTGAAAGCGGACTGGTCCGGTGGCGGCTTGTGGACTTCCTCGCCTCTGTTTGACGTGAGAAAGACTGCTTGAAGCGATGCGGGGATGCGAGATGAAAAGGTTGCCATGTTTGCAACAGGATGTATTGATCTGTGCGTTTGATGGAGTTGTGAGAGAAGGACGGAAAATTGATAGGGCGCCCTTCCTGATCGTACTTCCTTTGGCGGAGGTCCTGACTCTTTCCTCTGAATCAGCTGCAACGAAATGTAGCTCGAAATGTGCTTCTTTCACGGAATACTCACAATTTCTTATTGCCCGCGATTTCGGAACATTGTTCTTTTATTGCCTGACGTTTCTTTTTGATGCCGTCAGCAGTACGCACCACATGTCAAAACCGCCAGCGCAGTATGGCTGACGCGACGTACTGCAAGGGCCGACGACGGAAGTGCAGCCTCGTTGATCTTGTTTCTTTCGGCGCAGCATGGCTGTTGGTTGAAACTTCAAACGTTGAAGGAGACGAATGACCGGTGAATAGCCTTTCACGAATACTCCGCGACGGAGTTGAAGAAAGATTAGCCTTGAAACGTCGACTAATCGTCATCAAGTAGTATCATAGTGCCTAGGCTTTGCAGTAAAGTACTCCTAGGTTTTGGTAGGATAACCACACTACGGTAGTGCCTTCTGAAGTTCAATTTGAAGCAGCCCATTCAATTGGCCCCAATTTCAAGGTGTGCAGGGTAAAGCTAATTCCTCAGGTTGAGCTGACTTACAAACTATAGTGTTACTTTTTATTACGTTTTCTTGACAAGTAGCTGCTTTTGCTCCTACTCTACTGTACATAGATACCAACAATGTTTTGATCATGCAAACTAAAGAAGAACGATGCTTAATTTGTCAACAGGTCGCGCAGAAGGCATCTTCTCCGCCTGCATGCCTTGCGTGCGACCAAGGCACGAACCAAAATTTTCTTCACCACCGCCAGAGGCTATTTACCACTTTGGTGACGGTATTATGAATCGGTGGTTTGATAGCCGAAGATGCCTACTAATTTCTCTTTCTAATGCAGTAACTCTAGATAAACTAACAATCTGTACCAGTATGTAACGTACACGTCGCTACTCGGCATTGTTTAGCAAGCGAGTCATTTAAAAGCCCTCATTGAAGTGGGTTGGGTATCCAAGGAAGTTGTTGAGAATGTATGGATCGTGGTTGTAAATGTTTTCGTGCACAATCAAACCAATAATGCCCATTTGAGCGGCACGCCCGTTGTTCAATTCAATGGCGCGCTTTTCGTTGAGCTCCTCCTGCGATCCGCTCCACTTGAAGGTTCCCTTGCGCATGTCTCCTGGAAAGTCGCCAGTGTCATCCTTCATGACGACTACCTCCAAGAGAGCAAAGGTGGCGGCGATTTGGATCCAGGTTTCGACTGGGATTTGCGGAAGTGCGGCCAAACCTGCGGGGATCTTTTCGAAACCGGGCAATCGAAGTCCAGCAGTCGTGGCGATGTGTCCAACGACGGCCATCTGCAAGAGAACACAAGACGAGTGAATGATTGTATGAGTTACTTGGCTCGTTCATACGGTGTTTCGTCGACAATGACAATGATAATTTTCACGCACCATTGCTAATCGACCGTGCTTGATCTCAGCCGATCGCAGCTTCTTGAATTCAGCATCATCAGCTCCATCAAGAAAGTTTAAGGGATCCCAAAAGTTCAAAGGACGCTGAGTTAAACCAGAAAGACGAGTGTGTGAAGAAACTTTCTTCGACTCCAATGCGTTCAGGAGCAGGGGACAGCCATCCTTACCTGAACTCCAATTTCCTTTTCGTAGGCATTCGCAACAGCCGTTGACTTTGTCGCCTGTTGTTGCGGGGCAAAGGCTGCTGCGGAGGCAACGAGGGAAGCAAATACGGCAGTCTTCATCATGGTCAAGAATATGGAGCAGCAGTTGGCATTTGGCGCGTGACACTTGCGATGGAAGATTTGCTTCAAGTTCTCTTTTTAGGCGCATGTGCTCTGATTGGCTACCGTGTGATTACGTCAGCATGGTTCGATGAGTCGAATGATGCGACCATGGACGAAGCGCCGTTTCTTCGTTTTCATTACGACAGAAAGTCAGACCAACTTACCAATCTGATCCCGTTATAAAGACTGAGACTTGAGAATGAAGTTCATTCCCCTTTTAGCTTTGTCATTGACGACTAGTTCGATCTCCAATGCCTTTGCATTCCAACTGGAACAGCACACTTTTTCGTCTCGTCCATCATCAATTGTTCTTTCAGCTGCGACAGGAACCATGGACCTTACGTCGTCAATTCAATCCAACTTGGATACGCTTTACAGAGCAGCAGAGACAAAGAAGGAGGATTCCAATGCCGTCTATCAAGCATTGTCGGATCTCGAAAAGAACATGCGACAACTGGCCAAGCAGGACGAAGCGGTCGCAAAGAACATGCTTGCTCAGCTGGATGGCGACTGGCGACTCGTCTTTACCACTGGAACAGCCAAAACGCAAGAACAAATGGGAAAGATCAATTACTTTCCACTCAAGGCTGTGCAATCCTTTCGACCAGCTGAGAACTATATTGAGAACGGAATTTACATTGGCGATTTCTGTCTCGTCCGGTTTAGTGGAAACATGGAGTTTGACGAACGCAAGCGCCGCATAGAATTCGACTTTGACACAATCTACTTTTTGAACTCGCTGGTGACAATACCGCTCAAGAAGGGGCAAGCCGCAGATTTGGGAAGTAAAAGTGGGCTTGGTTCCGATAGTAACGTTAAGAATGCCGAGCGAAACAAGAAACCCTTCTTCAATTGGATTTCGGCCGATGAAAAGATTGCAACGGCAAGGGGTGGAGGTGGTGGACTTGCATTGTGGAAGAGAGTGTAGAGCATAACCATGAAGAGCTCTTGGTGTCACTTTTGGCTGGTGTTGCGGATGATAAACGAGAACCCGCGAAGGAGCTGTCTGTGCAGGTGCAGAACACGATCCTTTACTTGCAAAATATGCAGTTTATAAACATTACGCTGGAGTAGCTACAACGAACTTTCTTAAACTTTTTATGCTAGAAGGAAAGCCATAACTCCACCTAGTGCTGCGCCGGCAAACCCACCAGACCGACGGAAGGATGCTGATGTCACTCCTGCCGGAGAGTTTCCTGTCGGGGCACCGGCTGTCGAATCTGCACCGTTGGCAGTGTCTGTAGGTGAAGATCCAGTCGATGGAGTAGGAACCGGCGCTGGCGCTGAAATCGAAGCCGACGGTGCAGCAATAGGACTTCGCGTCGCAGCTGCACCACCATCGGATCCCAATCCACTAATGGTGAAGGTCAAGCCTGAGTCGTCCATGCTGTCGATGGTAATTGTGATACCAGACGGCACAATGTTGCCACCTTGGTAGCTATCCGTGTTTGGATATGTATTGCCGTCAGTGTTTGGTCCAAGCGAGTCACCAGGCACGAATATATCGCCAATGTCACCAATATTAATTCCTTGCTCCAACTCGTACAGTCCATCCTTTTGCGCAATGGCCACCCGATAATGGTTTCCATTCTGAGGCCATCCCGACTGGCCGGGATAACCGCGGTTGTTCTGGCCATCAGCTTGGTAGTCAATATGCCATATCACCAAGCCGCTGCCGTAGAAGTTTGAATCAAAACTCACTGGAACACGATACTCGAGAACGAGAAACTCATCCGCTGGCCCCAACACTAATTTGTAGTAGTCAGGTGCAGTCGTCGATGGGCTGGCGGTGTAGGTGCCGTCAGATGAAATGGTGATCGGATCGATCCATGTTGTCATGAGCTTGCTCCACGGTCCCATGGATCCAGGATACTCGTCTGGTTTTCCAAGCGGACCAAAAGGATTGGACATCTGTGTGGCAAACGAGATTGATCTTTTGAGTATACGCGAACTGTGTGTTTTGTTGCTTGTGATGGTAAACTGTATAGGAACTCACAATGTCATACCCGCCCACCCCGCCAACGTTGTTCGTCGTCTTGTCGTACAAGTCGACAGGTTTAGTGGTGTTCCGAAAGGCGTTGTATGTGTGGATGTGTTCATGCGTTGCCTATAAAAAGTGTGAGAGCGCATTGCTTGAGTTTGCGTTCAATGACATTGCCACAATTGCAAGAATACTAACGAGTTCAACGTACAATTCCCATTCCGCATGGATTGCCATTGCATGTCCCAGTTAGCCCTGATGTAATGGAAAAGCCACTTAAACCAAAGTTGCCATCGGCACTCTCCCAGCCGCCGCTAACTCGTTCACCGTTGTAGCCCCCACTAAAGATTCGATTCACAAATGTGGCTCCCGTTTCGCAGTCATCTCCCGGAAACTCTGCCGGATAGCCCGAGTGAAATATGAAGAGCGAGTCAATCGTACCATCCCTATCCGAGTCGAACTGGCCCCAAAAGTCGAGCGAGTCAGTCCCCGTGCCAGCGAGCGCATCCAAGGCGTCGAGCTTGGGACGAAACATTTCGTGAATCGCTGGTTCTGTGATTTGGCCGCTCTTTCCTTGCGCGTAGTACGCTTCGGTGTTCGCCGTCGTGAACCAGTCTTCGACTTGACAAGTGGACTGGTAGAGTCCATACGATTGTTGCTTGAGGTATGGAGCAATCTTGTTGTTGCAAAGGTCGTCGTAGTAAGTGACATTTGGCAACACGCGATTCGCATGATCTGTGAAGCGAATGAGCAAGACGAGGGCTCGAATGGACGTTCCAAGGGCAGGACTGAGGTCTCTTTGATTTTGCTCGAGAGCGGTATCATGACTGTGAGCGTGTCGAAGTGGTTGATTGATGCTTGGGTTGGCAGCTGCAAGAGAAATGGTGTAAGTCGCCAAACTCATCAGTGCTGTTGCGAAGAACTTCATGATGGCTCGCGCAAACTCTTTGGCTGATCTGTAACTACTTGTTAAGTGATATGTTGAGCTTGTTTAATCTGTTGTACACTCTCAAACTCGTAACAAGACACAGTCAATGGAGTTGTTGGAAGGATTTCCTCCGTCGAGCGAGTTGATGGGTTGATGGGCTCGATTTCGCGGTCGTCGGGTCATTGTGAGCGAGACAGTGACCAGGGCAATGTTAAAAATATTAATCGTGCGAAAAAAGACAGTGACGTCGTTCCGGTAATGCAAGTCACGATGCGACATAAACAATGTGAAACGCAACCACGAGATTTCGAGCATGGGAACAATTCTTCTTTGCGGACGGGTCAAGGTACCTGTCGCGTTGTACATTATATACGTAACTAAGCCAAACAAAAGCATGCCGCCTTCGTTAAGTACCTTTCTATGGAAGCATGTCTTTACAGCGTTCCTTCCGCCGCTTGAGCCGGACGACATTGACTACTACGCAGTCCTTTCGCTACCGACTTCGCCAGCACCTTCCACGGACGACGTTCGCAAGGCTTACCGCAAATTGAGTCTGGAACTGCATCCCGATAAAATTGCGCAACGAGGAGGCGGAACGAACGAGCAAGAGGAGGCTCGCGTCAAGTACGAAGCCGTGCAGCGCGCATATGGTGCGTTTTTAGAACTGTGTTGGAAGATTCGCGCACTTTTGAAATTCATTTCTATTGCATCGACAAAATTTCTTTGATGGCGTCTTATCAATTCCCTTATTTCTTGTGACAGGCGTTCTAGTAGACCCAAAGACGCGAGCGCAGTACAATGAATGGCGTCCATCGTCGACACGCTACCAATTCGTTTCGGATTCGCAGTGGCTCCATCCGGCTCCTCTCTTTGAGAATCTGACGCAGGCTAGCTTGTTTGACAAGACTAGATTGATTCTTTTGGTCGCCATCTTTTTGCTGGCTCTTTTGGTCCAGCCCATTCTGATTTGCGTCAAGGTGAACCAAATTGTCAATGACGACGCTCGAAACAATGGTCGCCTGGAAGATGCACCGTGGTTGCTTCTTTTACTTCCGCTCTGGTGCTTTGGTGCTATCGTCTTGCTATTTTGGACGGCACTTGCTGTCATGACAAAGTCAAGTGTAGTTGTATTGACGGGACTAGAAAATGCAGCGTGGCTGGCTGGATGCGTCGTCTTGGCCTGCATCTGGGACGGCGTCGTTGAATCTGTCAATTGGTATGTCGCCGCCATTCCTTTTTACATTGGCTTATTACTGCGAACCATAAAATCTTTGTTATCAATTCGAACTGCTCACCATGAGCAAGAAAAGATGGTCAGTCCGGACTATCATCGCAAGCTAATGCATGACTACCGAGAGCTGCTTGCCAAACGCGACTCGGCCACTGATGAGGAGAGAGGATCAAATGTTCAACTTAGCGAAACGGAACGCAATCTACTCGAAAAGTATCCAACGGAAGAATTGTACATTGATCACTTGCAGGAAGCCTACGTTGTCGTTACGCTGAATGAGGAAGCGTACGCTGCTGCCGTAACACTCATGGAGCTGCCGGACGAGACTGGTCAGGTTCATCTCGTGACTGACGAGGAGAAGGAAATTCTGCAAGTTTCAATGTCACACGAGTACATTGCGATGGAAGAGGCAGTGCAGGAGCAGCGGCGGTCCATGTATATTTGGATTGCCGTTGGCATTAGCTTTGTGACCCTTGTTGCGTACAAGCTGCAATCATCGCCTGATGCGAGTTGGTGGTCCATTTTCGCGCCATTTTGGGTCTACTTTACGTTAACACTTTTCAATGCATGCTTTGTTTGCTGCTGTGTGAATGTCAGCGGAGAGCAAGTAACCTTGCACCCTGGCGGCGGACATGGTAGTTCGTCCGAGGATGCGGATGACACCTTGACGGAGGAGAAAGATCTGAAAGCTAATCGTTCGGTGGCTTTTGCTACGCCAGAGGGGCAGATGGATGATTTCAATAATGAGTCGATCAGCTTTAGCTTGGTAGTCGATGACGCTAAGTCTGATGGGAAACAAGAAGCTGTTGCGACCGGCTTTTCATCACCGGCGAATCTCATGCCTGGTTCAATTGATCCGGTTGACAGCGGTGCATCAAAAGAGTTAAAAGAACCATCATTGACTGATGACACACCTGTGGTTGCGAATGTTTTAAAGTCGGGCGACAGCAGCAAGCCGGATTTTGGTGGTGAGGGAGAGTCAAGACCCGTTCCAGTTCCCGTCGCCGAAGATAATCCCGACACGCCTGGCGCCTCGTCTAATGAACCAGATATTGACTTCGAAGCTGCGTATCATGCTTGGCAGGCAGCCCACGCACAAGCTGAACAAAGTGCCATGGATCAACAAGTCAAGACTGTTCGGACGTGTTGCAGTTCCATTCTTCAGCTGATTATCGTTTGCTGCATTGTTGGCAAGCTGCAGGATTCATCAGAGGGAGAAAGTGGATATAATGCTCTATGGATTCTATTTCCTGTCTTTTTAATAACTGGCATTGTGCTGGGTTGCTGCTCCTGTTTCATTTACAGTGCAAACCCTGATAGCTTGAATATAATAACCGAGCGAACGAAGAAGGACCATGAGGGAGACTCAAATACAGGAGACAATGCATCGCAGGGCCATAACGATCAATCCACAGCTGTCGTAATTGCGCCTAAGGCAGAGACTGCGACGACGCATGTCCCGGGCGATGTAGAAGCTGCCGCCGCGAGTAACACCGACCAGCTCGAAACTGCACCCGATGATGTAGATGGAGCTACAATGGACGATCTTGATTAATTTCACAAAATAAGCTAGGTACATGACTTGTTGCTCGTATGTTAATGTTAAAATGAATTTTTTCTATCATCTTTGCTGCTGCCATGATGTCGCAGGCCGACAGGTCCGCCGATTGTGAAAACGAAAAGCTCACTGTCATTCCGAGATGCTTCACCACTCTCAAAAGGTGGCAGGTATTTCTCATTGTGGCATCATTTGAGCAAAGTATCACTGTCAACCTTATGCAAAACACAAAACTCACCTTACGTAGTACAAAAAATGCATCGCTCAGCGAATGCTTAACCCATTTACGTGGAAGCTACCTACGACAAACGCACAAAATTTAATTCGAACTCTATACACAGTCTTAGAAAACAGTTTTAGATCATAAAGGAACTTGGATCAACGATCGCATCATGTGCGACGTTCATTGTAATGCACTTGAGTGAAAGACTACTAGGCAAAGCCAGCAGCAAGCTACAAGCTTACGCACTCTCCTTGACCATTTTCTCAAAAATCTCCCTCTGCTGCTCCAGCAAACTCTTGTGCTTGACTTGAAAGGCATGCTGCGCCTCCTGCTTGCCCTCCACCAATTCCTCGGCCGCCAGCGCCTCCCGCATGGCATGTCCCACCTTTTCGCGCGCCTCGTGAATGGGAATTTCCACGTATGTTTGCAGCGACTTGTCGTACTTGACGAAGCGGCCATTGGTGGCGGATACGAATGACGTCAAGACGGCTTGCAAAACGGTGCTCTTGTCCACCTTGGTCTTGGCCGTCACGTATTGATTCATGTATTTCTTGACGACGGCGCGAAACTTGCGATTGCCGGGGCAGTTGTAGCTGCCCTTGCCTCTCCCGCAGACAACGTCGTTTGGTAGTGGCTCTCGCGGATGAGTCGCATATTTTCGTTGCAGTGATTTCGCAGTGGTGGTTGCTGACGATGCAGATGACGATGGTGTCGCCGATGGACTTGCCGACATGGCTGACCGGTGGCTGCTGCTTTTGAGGTGCGACCAGTCGTCGGTCGGCGTCACGTAGCGTCCCAGGAATGGCGGCACAAACAAGGCGTCGCTAGTGGATGTGACTGGAAATTCCGTGTTGCTTGTTGATTGAGATGCTGCCGCTGCTGCAACATGGGCCGGTTGTCGATTCAAGGCGTTGTTGAGTTGTTGCTGCTGCTGCTGCTGCTGCGACGATTGATCAGTCTCGTCCTCCTCATCGTCTGCAACTACAAACACTCGCTGCTTGTTGGGGCTATCACTTCCTGCATTTCTGCTTCGTCGCCTTGTCTGCGGCATTATAATAGTCTTTGTATTTATTCATTGAACAATATTCCACCGATTGTCGCCGAGACCTAACTGCCACAGCAAGTTTGGCGTGAATAGAATGTTGGTTGACTGAGAGCATGCGTCGCTCCGACTTTCTCTGGGAGTCGCCATTGAAGGGGCAATAATAAGTGATTGGGCCTGTATGACTCAAGTAACTCCAGTAAGACCGACTGGCTTAACAAACATGCTTGCATTAGGATATGCCCCAGACTTTTCAAAATCTGTTTGATGTCGTAACGGTACCACCTGTCACGCCTCCAGATTGTGACGCGCGGACGACGATGATGAGATTGATGATCAATGCATGGCACAGAACGAGCCTCCTTGCTGCTGCTTGCATTGAAATTCACTGAGCACATTTGATCACACGTACAATGAAGTTATTATCCATAGTATTACTTCCATCGCTCGCAACATCCTTTGCCATTCAAACCTTGCAGCAGCAACTTCGTCCGAGCATGACACAACTCTTTGAATCGTCCGAGGAAATCGACGCAGCAGCAACACCCAATGAACTCATTCTCGACACGGCCGCCGTCGCTCAACAAATGGCCGGCCTCCGATCAAAGTATCCAACATCGGAAGCCGACTACTTGGCGGCTGCGAGAGCTAGAGCTGCCGCCAAGGCTGCATCCAAAAACGACGAGGCCACCGACCAGGACTGGGTATCGGTCAAGCAAAAGGTGCAACCAAAGGAGGATGACGACTGGGAAATATCCGCCAAGGAAGCGGGGAACATTGATAGTCAAATTTTGATTCCGCTCATGAACGAAGATGGAGATGATGAGCCAAAACTCATGTTGTTTTAACGAGTGGCAGGGTGCTGGTCTAACATCAACGACGAAGCCATCTCTCGTCTCATAAAAAGCGTCGGTTGGTGATATTACCTGTACATCAAACTAAATTGTACTGTATAATTTACGAGTGATAAATCGATTTACATGCAGCTTTATGTTTTTATTCGGCGCGTAGGTAGCTGTATGTAACATTACTGTTGCTGTGTCGGCGAGAATGATAAAACTCTTCATTTCCATCACTTAAAATCGTAACAAGTTACGGCCATTTCGTAAATTCAATCACCTTGAAGAGAATGGGAAGGCCTGTGGTGACTTGCCAGGCAAAGAGGCCAATGCCAGCCACGTTTGCTCCAATGTGAACGCTGCGAGCAGTGTCGCTGCCCTTTTGCATGGCAGGGACGCAAGCGGCCGCCAAGGCCCACAGAACGACGAGACCAGCACCCGCATATAGGTGGGGTCCCGGAAAAAGCTTTCCAGCGCGTGCGTAAGTATTGAGGGGGCCCTGGAAAAGAAGAATCATGAATGTAAACGTTAGATTACACCCGGAATTCTCGTATTCGTATCGCCTAACTCTGAGAACGGCTGCTCGCTTTCTGCTCGCAGCAATTTTATTGCACACTCACCTCAATCGCAAAGGCAGTTCCGAGAAATGCCAAGAGTGCTCCCTGTGCAAAGTGCTGGTCGCGAGGGTTCGCCGCGGCAAGTGCTTTGCGTTCCTTTTGGAGTGCCTCGACCTCACGTTCCACATCCACCGCCGCCTGCAAGGTATTGACCCGAGCAGTATCAACAGGATCGGCGCTCTTGGCAGCTGACAGTGCCTCTGCCACAGTCTTGGCGCCTTGCAAGTCTGGCAGTGTCTTCTTCAGAGCGGAAATTTCATCGCCCATGGTGCGCTGTCGCCTCCAGTTAAAGCCCAAAAGTGCCGTCCAAATGCTGTAACCAAGCATGAGAAACATCATGATGGGATGCAAAAGACTTCCGGTCCGACCTTCGAAGAGACCCCAATCGGGTGAATCGGCCAAGGCGTTCTGGGCAGATGCCGACCAAAGCAAGGCGGATGTAGAGAGTGCGCTGGCAATCGATGAAGCCTTGCCCCAGTTGCTACTGCTTGTCGGCATCGACTCGCTCATCTCATCACCTCTTTCGTTAGAGAAGTGCGACATGTTGATTGTGGATCCAGCCCTTGTCGCTGTGGTGGAAAGGATTGTTGAATGTTGCACGGTGAACGCCGATGCCGTCGTGACAAGCGCGAGGATATGAAGGGCTTGAAAACGCATGATGGAGACTTCCACAGATTTTACGAAAAAACGAATATCACTCCTTAAGATTGTGAGTGTAATAGCTCAACAACTGCGGCAAGAGTGTTCGAAAAGGACGAATGTGATGGCGCAGATGCGCAGATGATCGCGCTATGAATCGATTCGAAAGATCGGAACATACGTCAGTCGCCAGAAATGAGTCCCTTATCGTACTGGCACTCACTGCGACATCCGTTTTCGTTGCAGCGGGGAATCGATCATTGGTTGACCCACCTTATAGGAAAAGGTGCTTGTGGCATCTAGAGCACTTACTGCCACACGCTTGTTGAGCGACCTCCCCCAAGCGCATGTGGTCTAAGTTAGTTGCGCCTGGAAATGCCGAAATATGAATGGGTGTAGCCTCGCAACCGCATATGTACTAAGCTGGTTGCGCCTACCTGTCGGAATGCCTAAAGATCCATTGGTATTGCTTTGGTCCGGCTGGTGTATGACCACTCATTTTACACGAGATCTCCAAGCTACTGTACTGGTACACTGTAGTAGCTGGTCTCTGTAAAATTTGCTCTTATATGTTAAGATTATCAGATCACAAATTCTAGCAAGATGTTGGCATGGTATATTTGTGCGGAGATGCAACTACCTAGCCATCGAGCCTCCGAAAGGAAAGTGCAGGTTAAGGGCTGGTAAAGCCTCATTCATGGCTCGCGTTGCATCCGCAACAATCCTAAAGTAACATGTAGGGCGACTGAAACAACATCATCCGAGACACGGCAATAAGCAGTTCCTTCAATCTTTTGTTTTACTTCATTGTCGACTTCCAACAACATGTGCCATATCTGAGGAGCTGAAAGACGGAAAATTGATGAGCACATCAGAAGCGATTATTAATGCCTCATTCGTCAACCAGATTGCCGAGTCAGCTTCAAATCTCTCGCTCATCATAAGAACGACCTATCATTGTGTATATTTTCTTGGGATGCTCATCATTCTTTCGGTAGTGATGTCACGGCAAGCTCGCAAGCAATAAACACGTACCCCAGGAAATCACTTATACGACCAAGCGTGAGCCTATAAAGTATCACTGTGGTTTCCACCCGGCCAACAATGGACGCTCTTTCGCTTTTCCACTTCTTGCCGCAACGATACAGCCAGTCCTGCAAACTGTCCTCGCCAGTTGCAAGCGGCGCAAATGCTGTCGTCTTCGCATCCTTTGGTGCACGTTACAAACTCACGTGCCTTCATTGCCAAAATGAGATCGTAGACGGGAAACATGACGGAATCAGCCAAGCTGTCGTAGTCAACGACTTGGTCAAGCTTTAGAAAACCAGCGTCAAGGAGTGAACGCAGCGCAGTGCTAGCCGACGTGTTTTTCGCCATATTCCTGGCACCGTCCCAAGAGTATTCTTCACGCGTGTTGAGGCTGGACATGAGAATGACGCTGTGGTTCAGCTTCATCGTCTCTCGCACTTCCATAATCCGCTTGGCGCAGTTCATATAGTCAATTCCTGGTATCTCGGCTCGCCAGTGAATCACAGAGTATGGTTCGTGACTGACAATACCCATGCCTTTCAGCAAGCTATCAACATGCTGAAAGTGCTGCGGCGCCAGGCGAAGGTACTGCTGCTTGACACGAGCAGCTTCTGTATCAGAAACCCATTCCGATTTTTGAAACGCATATCTTCCGTACCGTCGTATTTCCAAAATCGTCGGCGCAAGCTGCGACGACCATATGGCCTCATCCACTTGAGGAATGCGTTTCATGCCATACATTAGAGGTGCGCCGACGCAGACTGGCTTCGGAGAAAAGTGGTGCATGCATATCGCCATGGCGTTACCAGCGTAGGGTTCAGTACGCTCAACAAACTCGTCGTAAGTGATAATTGAAGAATGGTACTTCTTCAGCTTGTCCATGTCTAGAACATGCGAGAGTCTCGTTAGATTGTTTCCCTTGCTTTTGCAGCTGCATAGGCGTCCTTTGCGTATGCACGGCTCGACAAAGGTAGCATTCAGTTCCTTGGACAAGACGACCATTTCGGAAAGACTGATCATCCAACTCGACATGCCTTCCATCCATCCTGACACGTAGATAAAGAGCTCCGGCGAGTTGGTGTTGTTGGTGCAATTTCTGCCGACGAGCCTCATGGCGGCGCGGTCGACTGTCATCACTTGACTTTGAAAGAGCAGTAGGACGAAGAGATGGAATCCAAGAGCAATCAAAATCAGGAGTCGCCGTCGACCAGATACAGCCTCACAAGATACCATGACGAAACCGAGCTTTTAATGTTTGTTATCAGAGCAAAGCAAGCGAATGACGAATGCGCAAGGAGGGTGCAGTAGAAATCAGCAGCAGACGTATATTTTGGAGGACCCAATCGATACAAAGCAGGTCGTATAATTTTGCTCATGTATCATCTTTGCCCCGCATTTATATGTACAACATGCTTGTACCTATCATACCGTCCTTCTTCCTCATTTACATCCACGCGACCTTCGAGAAAGTCTCGGAATTCCGTCGACCTTTTTGTCGCGTGCGAATTTTTGGGTGGTGACGCGAGGTCGATGCGCCTTGCCGGCTCGCAAAACTGTCTGTCCGGTACTCGTTTGAATTTTGAACTGGCGAGCGAGTGGAGGGAGAGGTGCGTCGCATAACATCATCCTCATCGTCCTGTTGTTTGCCGATATGACCCACCTTTCTTCTAAATACTGAGACATTGACCAGACATAGGAGTTTTTAAACAAAAGTTCAACGCATGACGACCGATGCCGTTCAACAACGACAGGCTCGAAAAGGAGCTGTCCATTCGCATTCGCAGCGTCGGCCACGACCGTCTTCACGGCCCTCACGAAGTACTGCGAATTCATTACACAGTCAAAGCAACTTGAGAGTCATACTCTTTTTCCTATCGATCACATGGACGTCGTATACGATATGGATGCAACGATATGTGGACTTGGATTATCGTAGCACGAGGATTGCACTCGCCGACTCCCTCCACCAATTCATGGCCGAAATGTCGTTTGGTGTTCGAAAAACGGCAGCAGATGCAGTTTTTTATGACATTGTGGTCTCTGAAGCCACGGAAGAACATATCTACGCGAGTCGGATTGTGGCAGAGCAGCTCGAGCAAATTGCATTGTCGACGGTCCAGGTGGTTTACTACATTACCCAAGGACCAGTGGAACATGAATTGATCGCCAACACATCGATGATACAAATCATGTGCGATAGGCTTGACTTGCGATGTTATTACAAGGGTCACGTGACGAGTAAAGCTGCAACGTTGCAACAAATGTATGAATACTGTTCCAGTCTCAACGACGAGGACCACGCCGCCCAGATTGTTTCGTACATTCACTCCAGTCCTCGCGTTACAAACTCGGAAATACCTGTCAACCGACGCCTGCGAAATATTTTGACCGAGTCGGCACTAAGCCAAGAATGCATGAGCGCGTTGCAGCAGCCGCCATACGAGCAGTGCAACGTATGTGGGCTCCAATTCGCAACGGATCACGCGTTACGCTTCGAAGGCGACATGTGGACCGCTACATGCGCCTACGTTCGCAAACTGGTTCCTCCAAATAAGTTCCATGAGTCTTTGCAGCGAGTTGTGAAAGAAGTTTTGGTGCAACGTTCACGAGGGGAAGTCATGACAAATTTGTACCCAGACGATCGATTGAAGTTAGAAATCGAAGCCTCGACCATGGAACAATGGATTGGCTCACATCCGGATCTGATGCCTTGCGACCTTGGATCATCCGGAGTAGACTTCAGCAATTATCTAAGTGTAACTTACCAGACTGAAGATTTAGTGTGGCGACAAGCTCCGCGACAATCCGCACATGACATGCTGAGTGGTAGTCCAAATAAAATGGTACTTGAGCGCACTGAATATCGACTGCGAGAGTATCATCTATTGCCAGGACACCTTTTGAAGTGGCGAGGGCTGTATAGCGCACTACCTGGTCCGGATTCATTTGTATGGGACGTCTTCCCGGATGGGGCATTTTGGTACCTTACCGTAGAGAAGTATGGGTTGTCGGCCATTGAAACTGTCGTGTTGGCTAGATCCATTGCGCTTTCAAAAAAAACGCATCAGATCAAGCGTTACTAAATGCACCAATTTTTTATGATGAGTAGCCAACAGTGGCGCGTTCTTACACTCGCCATGATCAGTCGGGTCGCAATAACATGCGTGACTTCTTGGGAGCAGCTCGATAGCCTTGGACTTCATGACAAACGTATCCATTGGCCAGAATCAGATTTGCATTGGTAACATGTGATGTAACATTAACGCGCATTTCTACCGGAGCGGTGCCAATCGTTCATGTGATGAGAAAGTGCTTAGCGAGGCGCCATGCAAAAGCAATGGAATCCTCGAGTTCAGCGACATCTCGCTAACAGGCTCGGCATCTCTGATAGTCTTTAAATGCGCGAAAACGTTTTTGTGGCTGACTTCTAGTAGTAGGTGGTGTACAAATCGGACAAGCTCCTGCGCTTGCTTAGAAAAAAGCCTTACCGATACAGAATCGCGAGAAATGCTTCGGCGATGTGCGGCAACAAAGCTGTCGGTACCGCCACGAAGGATACATTAGTAACTTCAACTATGCTAGTTTTACCTATTACCATCGTTATTTACAAGGTAAGCGTGACATAGTCATGAGCCAGTCGCCAAACTTCATTTTGAAAGTCTTGCTGCTCACGAATGTGCGTAATGCTATCAACGATGAAACCATCAGCCGTCCAAGTATATGCGTATCCGCTTGAAATCAGCAACACCGTTGCACATAGAAAGGCTACCATGACAAATATCAAGTAGTCGGCTGTCAAATCCATCCACTGAAACGCCTTTTTCGCATCAATGAATGACCGGGTCGAAAATTTGTTTGATAATAAAGAATTTGTATTCGTCGGCAAAGCCGTCATTTGGGAAATGACTGTCTTTGGCTCACTCATTGGATGGTCGCTGATCGGCTCCATGACCTTGTTCGGCTCGTCATTGCTTTGCTTCAAACTTCGAAACGGCCGTGACCCGCGCGCTCTTGCGAGGCGATGCACGAATCCATGCACTGCCGTCTGGCAAAGCAAAGCTAGTAGTCCAAGGAAAGCTATCTGGCAAGTCTTCATACTTCAAAATGAGATCGTGATGGCTTTGATGGCTTTGATGACATCGAGTTGAATGTGTGAGTTCAAGAGGGTTGCAAAAGCTCGACGGATTTTGAACGAGAATGACTGTTGAGTACTGGTGCGACATTTACTGCAACCTCGCACTGCCAGCAACGCACTCACCTTGTGATGATGCGCACTGACTATCGTCTTCACGACCACTATAGTTATTTCCTCCGTCCTTGCTGCTAGACTTTGATACATTTGCTGGCTTATATTATGCTATGGAAGATGAAAAATGTCAATGGAGAAAGATTTGAGCTGTAGAATGACTCGCTTTCGACGGTCGCAAGTCTTGGCAGCGTACTGCTTCCTACTACTTTCGCCATTGTTGCTCATTGGAACGCACCGAAGCGGTTTGACTAGTTTGTCGACCGAGCAAGAGACGAAAGCTAAAGGTTTTCGAGATTTGGCTAGTGGTGGTTACTTGATTCGAAAGGAAAATCGACCGCCTGCGTTTCCATTCATCAATGATGTGACGATTTTTCCCACTCGGAACGTCAGTCGGCCTTGGCAATTCAACTCGTCAGCGCCGCAGCCTCCCTACAAACTCATTTTGACAGACTTTGGATGGAACCACTTCAATCAATCGCGTGGTTTAACGTTTGGTCGCTCGCTACGAAGCAGAGAATTGGTGCACGGCATGGTGGATCATCCTTACTTTGACGCTACGATTGGTTGGTCGCAAATTGTCGACGGAACCTATATTCTTGACCTAAACACTCGCTACTATATTTTTATGGACGTTGAGACTTGTTTCGAAAGCAATTACCCAATCTACATGGATCCTGCGGACGGCTTTGCGGCAAACGCTGACCTTGTCGGTGGACGAACCTTTTCGAAAGCAAACGCGGAGCCTTGCTACTCCATTCTTGACTGCGACTACCTTTACGAGACACTTGAAACGGTTCACAAGCATCCGAACGTGATGCTCGTTGCTTACTATTGCCGCGGATGGGGTCCGACTGCAAAGTTTCGAAAGGAATTGGTGACAACGAACCAGCTGTCAATCGTTGCCGCATCAATGAGCACGGACGAGTTCAACCCTCACGTAGACCAAGGGTTGCCGCCCGGTCGTCTAAACGCTGTGGAGCTTGGTGCAAGTGAAATCGAAGCAATCAATTCTTGTGGCGACCGGCCATATTTAGTAACCTTTGTGGGTGAATTCAGAGCTGGTCCTCGCGAAGCCTTGCTTTACAACATGAGCAACGGCCACGATGCAATATTTTTGTCCACACGCGATTTCCATAATCAGTTTCCTTCCATAACGTATTCGGAAATGCTCAAGAAGAGTGTCTATGGAGCAGCCCCTCGAGGCGACAATTTGTTTTCCTACCGCTTCACCGAGGTTCTTTCGGCAGGTGCGATTCCTGTGGTTCATTCGGATGGATGGGTGTTGCCGTTTCATGATGCGTTAATCAAGTGGAGCGAGACTTGCGCCATCATTATTCCCGAGGCAAAAGTGCACGAGACGGAACATATTTTGCGCGGCATTACCAAGGAAGAACGGTGTCGCCGCCAGCGCAATTGTCTGGATCTTTACCAAAAGTACTTCTCGAGCCCGCAAGGGACTGTACGCGGAATCATTGATGCACTTGAGTTTATACAGAAACGCGACGAGCTTTTGGTAAAGCAGCAGTGATTCTGCAGCGAACGTCAGTTCCGTCGAGCGTGATGGTGGCCAAGGCTAACAACACACAACGTGGAGCGAAAGCGTAAAGCAATGAAGATGAGCGCTCAACGACAGGTCATTCCTCGAGCTTGATGTGCGTTGCGGATTTGAATTGAAAGAGAGCACTCGTTTACTTTGAGCGGAGTCGACGTTATTGTGGAAGGGTCGCCAGTGCGACATATTCTTCATTCGACGATCGCCAAATCGAGGTTCGCTAGCCTCTTGCAGAAGAAAAAGCTGATCGAATAAAGCTGAGCAAACACACCACTTACCGACAGATTCCAAAAATACAAGCACACAAGTTTGCGTCTTTCCTATTTCTCTGAGCGCTGCCTCCGGTAGCCATGCTCGATTCGGGGGTTGGTCCGAGCAGGAAAAGTGTCAAAAGATGGCGCATCGTCGCCGCCGGTTTGTTCGTGGCATGCCTTCTCACGGGATCATATCTAAATACTGTCTCCAGTATATCGTATGCCATAACTGATCAACGAAAAGCAAATTTGAATCTTGAGCAGTACAATGGAGAATATCGAACTGGAAGCAAACACATCTCTTCGTTCATCAACGACCCGACCATTCGCCTCGACCCAAATGTCAGTCGTCCGTGGATGTACGACCCAGCACTCCCGCAGCCCACTTACAAGCTCATTTTAACAGATATTGGTTGGAACCAGGTAAATGTCACAAAGGGATTGCTGTCTAGCCGCTCACTACGGAGTAGAGAATTACTTCAGGGAACGGTTGATCACCCCAATTTCGATCCATCCGTTCGCTGGTCGCAAATCGTTGACGGAACATTATCACTCGATAAACGAACACAATATTATGTATTTCTTGATGTGGAGACGTGTTTTGAGAGCAACTATCCATTCTACGGTAAAGGGTTTCTTGCAAACTCTGATGTAGAAGGTGGGCGATTGTTCACGCCCGGGTACTCCCACATTTGCTACGACACTAAAAACTGCCACTACCTATTCACGGCACTCAGAACCATTCATAAATATCCGAATGCTATAATGGTGATCTATAATTGCCGAGGTTTGGGACCGGGTCCCGCGTTTCGGAAACAACAAGCGACAAGCAAGCAACTCTCGCTGGTGGCCGAGTCGGCGCCTGGTGCCCACGTCAATCTGGTGCTCGATCAAGGCCTTGCTCCGGGAGCACTAAATGTGGTACGGTTGCGACCGGATGAAATGGATGCTATCAACTCTTGCAATGACACTGATCGGCCATTCCTGGTGACTTTTGTTGGAACGCCAAGGCCTGGTCCACGACAGGCGATGCTTTTTAATATGAGCAATGACCGCGATGTCATTTACCTGTCAACGCGAGCATTCCAAGACAAATACTTCTTTCTTACCTTCCATGAGATGCTAAAAAAGAGCACATTTGGTGCTTCTCCCAAGGGTGATAACCTGTATTCGTACCGATTTACCGAGGTGCTTTCAGCTGGCGCCATTCCTGTAGTTAATTCCGACGACTGGCTGCTGCCCTTTCACAAATGACTCATTGATTGGAACAAATCATGCGCAATTCTCATCCCGGAGGCGCAAGTATACGAGACGGAACAAATTCTCCGGAGCATTTCCAAGGCTGAGCGCTGCCGAAGGCAACGCAACTGTCTTGCGCTTTACAACAAGTACTTCAAAACACCACAAGGAACTGTGCGTGGGATCGTTGAATCATTGGAACTCATTCATAGACGGACCGATTCAGCGATGCTGTAATATTACGTTACTTGACTGTTTTTTTAGAAATTGTTCGACGCATTGAACACTTTAGGATATGCATTTGTAAGAATTGACACCTATTGTAAAACATAATACAACTGGATACCTTAAGCCATTTTATTGCGAAGAATAGACCACTATTGTATCGCCATCAAACGTACGGTATTTTAAGACGTTGCCATATTCAGTGACTGGCGCTAGCCCTCTCCACGAATCGCTCACAGGAACACAGTGTATTGTTCAACAACATGGCAATCGTCATGGGCCCTACACCACCAGGAACGGGTGTAATCTTCGAGCAAACGGTTTTGGCCGCTTCATAATCCACATCGCCAACGAGCTTGTACGTCTTTCCGCCAGGTTTGTCTGGAACGACATCGACACTGTTAATGCCAACGTCAATGACCACAGCGCCCGGTTTCAACCAGTCACCAGTAACAATACCAGCCTTACCGACGGCAGCGACAACCACGTCAGCGTTTCGCACAATCGACGCCGGGTCAACCGTCTTGGAGTGCACCGTCGTGACGGTAGCGTCGCGACCCAGCAGCAAGCGCGCCATGGGCTGGCCGACCAAGTTGGACCGTCCGAGTACAACGCAATGCTTTCCTTTCAAATCAATCCCCGCTCGATCCAACAAGACGAGGCAGCCGAGCGGTGTACATGGGATGGAGAATGGTGCCTCCAAAGCTTGGCCAGAGTAGAGGTAAAGGTTGGCGACATTGATTGGATGCAAACCATCCACATCCTTGTCTGGATCAATCGCTCTCAGTATCGCATTTTCGTCAATATGAGTCGGTAACGGAAGCTGCACCAGAATTCCGTGCACAGCTGCATCGTCGTTGAGTCTTTGAATCGTCTCGAGCAGCTCTAGCTGCGATACGTTATCCTCAAAGTCGAACCCCATGCTGTTAATGCCGCATGCTGCGCACGCCTTCTTCTTCATGTTGACGTACGTCTGCGAGTCGCGACGTGTTCCCACCAATACAACGGCCAAGCCAGGTGTTGTTCCTGACGTTTCCAGTAGAGATGCGACGCGATGCTTGATTTCATCCTTTAAGAGAGCCGCGATTTTGGTGCCGTCAATGATTTTGTCGTCATCTAAAGACATGGTGAGGGATGAAACGCTATTAGTAGTTTGCGGATTTATATACAACTTGGTTGACGTTGCAATGTTTCTGTTGAACGTAGTCTTGCTTGTCGAGACCTTGCTCCCAGCCAGCGTATTTGAAAATCGGACGCGAGGGACGTGCGACGAGCCAGACCGAAGCGAGGTCGCGAGCCGGACAAGAATCGTCGCCGCAACGACGGTGGAGCAAATGGAGTAGGAGGGAACGAACCGAATCGTGTCGTGCTGGATTTACTGCGGCGTGGAAATAGCAAGTAGAGGGAGTCGCCGCCTAATAGATGGAAGGAGTGGCACACCTTGCGTCGTCTCGGAAAAAGTGAACTCTCGCTGCAAAAAATGAACTCTCGCGGCCGCAGGCCGCGGTGCATCGCGCGCAATCGGAGCGAAACTTCGCTAGTCGTGCAAGCAAAAATACTGGATTTTTAACTGTTCCAAGCCATCCATGCCCAAAATTTTTGCTGCGCAGCGCCTCGAGCGGAAGGGGAGTAAAGAAGGCATGCTGCTGTTGCTGCGTTGCGCCCGAGGATGATAAAAAGTTAAAGTTGCAATGAAATACTCATAAAAACAATCACTTCAATATGCCATATGCCTCATTGGCTGTTTAAATTAGAGCAGTGTGTCCCAAGAATTGCACTATCGACCGTCAACCGTCGACGAGTCAACGAACAACAACTTAGCCATCCAAGGTCTGCTCCGCCGCTCCATTCCATGCGCCGTTGCGCCCCACCTAACTTGTAGTCCATTACATTGCGGTTACAATGATAGGTTGTGGTAGCATGTAAAATGAGTAGTAATGGCCATTCTTTTGTTGTGACTCAGTCGTGACTCCCAATCCAAGGTCTGCCGCGCCGCTCCATTCCATGACCTCATAATTACCACCTGCGCCGTCGCGCCCCACTTAAGTTGTATTCCATTACATTGCGGTTACAATGAGCTATGGTAGGTTGTTGTAGCATGTAAAATGAGCATGTAATGGCCATTCTTTAGTTGCGACTCCCAATCCAAAAGTCTGCCGCGCCGCCCCATTCCATGACCTCATAATTACCACCGGCGCCGTCGCGCCCCATCCAACTTGTAGTCCATTTAATTGCGGTTTAAATGAAACAAGGTAGGTTGATGTAGCTCATATAATGAGCATGTAATGGCCATTCTTGTGAAGTGACTCCCAATCCAAGGTCCGTCGCGCCGTTCTATTCCACGTCGCGACCCAACCAGCCTGTATTCAATTGAATTCCAATGAGCCAGGCAGGTTGTTGTAGCATGTATAATGAACATAACATGGCCATTCTTTTGAAGCGCAACAAGAATTGAACAATTATTGTATACCATAATTGACGAGGCGACGCAAAAGCAAAAAGTGACATATGGAGGCTCACTCGGCGCGCTTCCCGAGTATGTCCGTTTTTCTCGTCTCGCGGTACATCTAGTAAAGCACATGCAACAAGTTCGGCTCGCGTTTGACCGATGACGTTGCAGTGTCCCAGTCCCGCAGGTAACTCTCGCACGAGTGTGACGTCACTCATGGCGAGAGTTTGCTGACTTCCCCCGGAATCTTCGTCATCCGTGAGGAACGCGCGGAGGGAGGTGACGTGAGTAGCGTGTCGCATCGAGACTCAAAGGTATCTTTAAGGTGTCAAGAACCCGGACACTCGCCGGCCGGTCCTTGCAAACGGCTTCGCGTGACTTTCCACGACACCATCACACTCTCACAACATCGAACAGCAATCACCATGAGCAGCAACAACAACACTAGCCTTTCCGTCTCGGATTACATGAAGCGACTCGACCAACTCGCTTCCAAGAGCCTTAGTGCCCCGGAAATATTGGCGCAGAGCGCCGCAAAGCGACAGCCCTTGCGCAAGGTCGAAATTAACCAGCAGCAGACTACGCGCACCTCGACTGCTGCAGCCAAAGCTAACAAGGTGCGTACGGAACGGTCCTACCAACGACTGTTTGGCGAGTCTCCGCCGGCCCAACCCAGACTCCGTCGTGTGATGCGAGTATCGTGTAACGTCCGACTTTCAAATACGATTGATGATGGCGCTCCCAAAATTCTTATGGCCTCGAGTTGCAACGTTCGATGAGCGTGACACAAACGATCGGTCGATCCGACAACTGCCATAAAAACTCAGCAACGCTTGGATATACAATTTGCATCGATCAAGATCCATATTAAACTTTGTATTCAGCTCACTGACTTTGCATCTTGCTTTATCCTTTACTCCTTGATTCAATCATCATGACGTTTGCTCTCTCCCGAATGCCGCTTTCCGCGCACAATCGTCAAAAATACTTCGACGACTACTGCAATCACTACTACCAACAGCAGGAGCTCGGTATCACAAAGACGTCAATGCCGCAGCAGACGCTGGCATCATCCTTATCTTCCATGCTGACCATTCGCGCAAACGCCGAAACCAAGCCTGACGACGTTCGCTCGGAGGAAGACTCGCCACGACGTGACGACGACGACGACGCACCAGCCTTTCGGCATCGCACCGTCTGGGCCGATCCGGAATTAAACGACCTTTGGACGCTCAAGCGCGCCACGCCAATCATGGACGAGCATGATCAAGACGATTTTGCAATCATGGAGAGTCCAACGAAAAAGAGTCGCGTGCAAACGCTCGTGTGGTCAAATAGTGTCGACACGGACGCGAGCCACTGCTTGGAGGAGCTTTGCCGCGGTCTATAGATGCAATGTATCTACCACCGCCGCACCATGGTCGAGTCTCGCGCTGATATTTTCGTCTTGATGCGTACTGTTGCGTTTGCCGCTGCCATGAATGCGCGAGCAAAATGCAGAATGATAAATACTTCAATAACCTTTACTTACATAAACAATTATCTCTGTAACTTCATGTTGCTTATAACCTTTTAGTGTATGGTTTAAAACGTTAACTGAGGTTTGGGTTGGCGAATGAGACAGCAATATATTATGATTGCTGCGAGGACTGTCGTACTTGTGCCGTAGTCAATCATCAATCGAGTCACGGATCAGTCGGTAAAACCTAATAAAGCCAGCAAGCTGAATGACAGTTACACTCTAGTTTGACCGGCGGCAGGAGCTACACAAGTCGAAAGATTGTTTGAGCCAACATCTATGGCTCGCGACCCCATGATTTTGAATCTGCAGGGACGCTTCGAATAATAATAATAACTCAATGATTTACTTTGTGGTAGTTAACTATCTACAAAGCAGCCTGTGCGGCTTTATTGTCGCTCCCGCCATCAGTGCAGTCGAAACTGCCCGACGAAAGGGTTGTATCCCAAATTGAGAGACGACACGAGCGGTACATTCATGTTGGACATCAGACAGAAGGTTCTTGGCTGGACATGAGATAACAATGGAACATAGAACATAAAATGGTGCTTGGTTTTGAACATGCTGTGGTAGCTCTCCTAGCCATGTTCAAGAATTGTTTGCAAAGATGGGCGGAACAGACGTTGCATTAGTGATTGCTGACGCCGGACGACCCTCTCGACGGGTGTTTGTTGTGATCGAAGCTGACGCTCAGTGCGGACCTGATAGAGCCAGGCTTCGATTTGTGTTGGTAGACGCTGTTGGATACGGGGTTTTCCAGGCTTCATGAGGTCGCGGAGACGAGCAATGTTGGAGGTGCCCAGTGCGAATTCTTCATCAACCTGCCGGCGCAGGTCGAGGACTCGGATGCCAGTTTCCCGTTGGTGGAGAGCGTCGTTGCGCTGTGACCACATATCCCAAGATATTTCAAATAGTTTGATGATAATTTGAGATAGCCAGCGCCTCCCATTGTGATACGGTTTAGCATTGGAGCGACGGTAGTAGTGTTCCTGAGCTGCTGCCCATCCAATGGCAAAGCGCCCCTCAAAGGCTGCGTGCCACCCTAGGTGATTCTGTGCTGTGATCAAAGCTTGGATTGGTGCAGTTGTAGGAACTGGTGGAGCAGAGCTAGAACGCCATGCTTTGAGGCCCTCCACAATTGCAATGCGAATAGGGCCAAGTGTGCCAAGGTGCATGAGCTTGCTGTCCAATTCGTCCATGCGCTCAGTCCAGAGGGTGTCAGCTCCTGGACAGATATACAAATGGTCCACCGTTTCTATGACCTGGACTGGTGAAGGGAGTTGCAGGCAGGATGGGCAAGTGTCTTCCTGGGAATGGTTCCGTAATTTGGTGCGGTGGCGGACTGCCACAAACTTGGAGATCATTTTGGTCTGGTGTTGTTGGCGCCCCAGTGGCAGACTTTTCATAGCTTTGAAAGAAGCTTGCCAATCCACAGCTGCATCCGTGGAGTCACCAAATTTGCCCTTGCTGCGCCAGTAATTCAGGAGGGGTGGCCCATTCACTTGCTCACGTATTGCAGACTGCACTTCCTTGCACAGTTTGATGCCATTGATGCAAATAGGAATTATTTCCTTATAGAGGAACTGAGGCATTGGATCCGTGGAGTGATCCGCAAACTGAACGCGGTGAAACTTGGCGGCCTCATCCATGGAGTCATTCAGAGTGGCCCAGCGATCCAGGGGACCCACAAGTTGAGCGCCTTCCCAACCGCCTCGTTCGCGCTGGTGACCAAGTACATGCCGTGTTTTCCATTGAATGGGGGTGTCACGCATCAGGCGCTTACAGGCAGAAATGATATCAAAATGTGACTGGCTTAATGGTGTCTGTGATTGAACCTTGCTAGCTTGTTTGAGGGCTGAGAGGCCATCGCATGCAAGCTCAAGGGACCCTTCTGTCACATTATAATGTCGGCATAGCAGGTGCACAAGGACAATAGTTTGGTACAAGCCAATCAGTTCACTCCGGTAGGCACTTTGGTCCGCAGGCTGGCCAGGAGCTAGGCAGCTGGCAAAGATAGCATTTGTGGCGTTGGCACCTTGGATGGTAGTGGCTGCAGCTCCAGTTTGCAACGTTGGCTCGTAGGATCCATCACTTACGGCAACAGCCGATCCATTTTGGAGTGCCGTGACGATTGCAGCACCTTCATCTGGTGGCAGAGAAACATGGTCAAGAATCCAGCGAGATGGCTCAGGCAGGGAAACACGCATGGATGCCAGAACAGACAGTGATGGAGTAGAAGGAGCAGCCATGGAAGCACCCCAACTGTTGAACCGGACCTCCACAGGAGTAACCATTTGTACTGATGCTCTGGCTAAGTCTGGTGGCCGCGGCACTGCCCACAATAGCTTTTGGAATACCCTGACGCGTCGACGACAACCCGTGCCACTGTAACCATATTGAAACCAGCCAGTGGGAGCTTTCTCCATGAGAATATCCAGCCTTGGGCTAAAGTAAAACCTTGTAGTAGGCTCCATGTCATCCCATGCCCCCAGACTATGACGTAACTGCCGGTTGCGAGTACACCAGTGATGCTGCAGTGCTGTCCTCCAGAGTGCCCAGCAGCGATCTGACAAAGGACCTTGTGTTGGCCAGGAGTAGGGAGTATCGCGTGACTTGTCAATTTGTCCATTCCATGCTGCCTCCGTGATATAGGCGCCATCTGCGTGCACCATGTCGGAAAGGTAAAGCAATTGAAGAAAGATGCGACAGCGGTTCAGGATACCCAAGGTAGAGGGTGACCAGTCAGCATTGTTGCGAAACACTTCCATAATGAGCGAGTCTCCATTTCTCCGTGGCTTGAAGACGGGCAAATCATCCAGGAGTTGGATAGAATGGTCATGGCAGCACTCGCCTGTAAATTGAATCCAACTTTTAGTTGTTGTATGGACTCGAGACATATCCGCGTCAAACAAAGGACCGTTAACACCAAGTTCCAGCTTCAACTGCTCAGAGCTAACACGGAGTAGTTGCGATGTGTTGCGTGATGGATGCTCAGAAGCAAATGCCAGTGCCTCAATATGGGTGTACAATTGGGTGGTATACATATCCGGAAAGCCCAGGCCTTGAAACTTGAGAGGACCAGTCCGGACTGCATTGGGTGTGTCGCTACCAATACCAGACAGTTGCAAAGCTGCTGTCATTGCTGGTCCTTGGATACGCTGGCACTGCTTGCTTGTGAGGCACGTGGCAACCAGGGGATATGAGAAAGACTTGTCAATTGTGGTGCGATATGCAATGGTGGCCAGGTGACGGGGCAAATGACTCGCTCTCAACTTGTTTGCCCATGCCACAGACTTCTCATAAAGAACTTGCGCCTGCCTGGACTCACTTCCATCCGGAGCCAGATAGATACCCAGTGTTCGCTCCGCATGGTTTGTTGGATAGCGCTGTATTGGCTGAGTAACGCCATGCATGTCCCTGACTTGGAGCTGTGCTGGGCATTCACCTTCTGGCTTGAGAGACCAAGAGCCATCCGCATGCCAGTTATATGCCATGAGATACCAGAAAGTTTTCTCAGGAGCTATAGCGCCACCAGTAGCCCGGAGTCCTCCTTCCCAATGGTCGAGAGACCGCTGCATTTCTGCTGCAACATGTGCCGGGTCTTGCAGGTGTGCCGCGCAAATTCCTAGATCGGTATCGTCAACAAAGGAGTAGCCAACAAAGCTGACAGTTGTGCCAGTTAAAGCCCCTTGGTATGCCATTGCGAGTCCCTCTGCACGGAGCATATTTAGTACAGGAGTAGAGACCAACGCCCAGATTTGAGGACCTGCACCATTGCCTTGACCAATAGTTGAGACCGGAACTCCATATAAGTGCTGATCCTGGCTCCCACCAAAATATGCTTTGGAGTCACCGTAAATGGTCCGAATATTGTGCTCCAGTCCCTGGATAGTGGAGAACATGCATATCACTGCTGGTTTTGGAACTCCAACACGCTGTAAACTCAATGCCGCCACGGCGTGAACAATGCGGTCATAGCAGGCTCGAGCATCATTGGAACAAAGAGCCATTGGCCGGCGGAGTTGGCGAGACATATCAAATGAGAGGCGTTTCTCAAGGCCAATGAAATTAGCACGATGACCTCGGCGTGATCCACCTTGCTCTTTAGCCAGCAAGCCATCAGCTTCTGCAGTGAGCATCATTGTCTTGCCTAGGTACTTGAAGCAGTGATTGGCTACTGCATCAAACAGACAGATAGCACGGAGCTTGTCCACTTGGAAGTTGCCAGCCTTTTTCTCAATCATGACATCAATAGCCTTACACCAGGATGGAGGCGGGCGGCCAGTAAGCATTGGCAGGTACTCTAGCTGGCGATGAAATTCAGCAATGTCTGGATCCTGCACATTTGCCATCATGTGGCCAAAGTGTCGCCCCGGATATGCACCCGTTTGCTCCTTCTGAATTCTCCAGCCATATTGGAAAGTTGACAAATCCGGAACTGGATTGCAGAACCGATCACGGAGTGGTGCTGGGCGTTCTAGTTGGCGTGCCAGTTTGATTGCATACTCAGAGACGCCCTCAAAATCTGAATCATCCAACTGGCCTGCTAACATGCGGTCACAGAATGGAGACACACCAAGGGGGCCCACTTTTTGATACAATGGTGCAGTCAGGAAGTCTGTATTCGATGCTTGACGGAACCTAGCGTTGCACTCCTTCATGATGGCAGCCTCCATATCTTCCTTGCCAGTCCAAGTAACTAGAACCCCTTCCGAGTTTGTTGATTGTACCATTGACACCGCCCCACTGTGGCTTTGCTTCAAGGCAGACCAAATAATACGAGCGTTATCACGCATTTCCTCTCTCACCATGATTTGGCGGATGATAGCAGTTGCCTCCATACCCTTTGCAGCCGCCAGACTTTCAACCAGCTTCTCATTATGCGTACGGCGGGACTGCTGTGCTAATTGCTGCTTGAAATCTTTAATCTCCTGGTTCACCCGGAGCAGTGTGCGTTTAAGTTTTGCACGAGGCCATTTGATAACTTCAGTCTTCCTGGAGCGCATGGCTTGGCGCCAGATGGTTGCCAATCTGATCTTGTGGCCCCGTCGCCGGCGTAGCACCAGGTACAGAAGCTGTTGGTAGCGTTGCAACTCCAAGAATGCTGGTGACCAAGGGACTGCCCCAAGGAAGAGCTTGCGACATGTACGCTCGGCCTCCAGCATTGCCATGGTGCATTGAGTATCCAACCAAACGTACTTGGAATGCTCCCACTCCTGAAAGCAGCTGCCAGTTTGACGCGGATGGTATCGTTGCTTTGCCTTGGACCATAACTCTGCCATAGCAGGTATGCTAGATGCTGCCAACAAAGACGCCTTGTAGGAAGCCAAGTAAGCAGCCACTACCCGTGGATCTTGCAGCTTGAGACGGCGCATGGCTGGGCGCAGGATTGGTGGAACGGAGTGACCCAGAGCTACATGCATTGGAACATCCATAAATAGCCCCGTGTGATCTGCAATCCAGCCAGTGTACCCACATTTGAGGCCTTGGAGTGACGGCGACACAAACAAGCCATCAATTTTTGTGCTACCGCGAGACATGGTCGGAGGTCCTGGTCCGTGTTGTTGGAGGATAGTTTCCAGGAGCCCCAATTCCTCCATCTTGCCCCGGAAGACACTGTTGTCCTTAGCCAAATCTTCATTAGCATCAATGCCAATTGTTGCTCTGGAGCTGGCGGATGACTGCCTGCAGGTCACTGTCAAACCGTGCTATAGGATCCACCTCTTGGCCTTTGCTTGCAAAATGGGCGTATTGCTGACTCCAAACTGACTCGGCACCGCTCTTGTTAACCACTGGGCGATAAGCCACTAATGCCACCAGAACCGCTCCATGCCTTCCTCGAAACCCATGGCCGCTCCATCTGCCCAAAGAGTCGCGGATTGTCAGCTGAAAGTCCACTCGGGTTGCCATCTTGTTGACGCTCCATATAGATGTTCCGCCGTACAACACTGCAGACTTGTGACCTGGATATCCGTCAAAGCAGGCAGACGAGATTCGACATGCTTCAAACCAGCCCTTTGACCTGTGCTCCAACCGCTGATGCGATGCCACATGCCGCCAATTCACATTCACCTCGGACAGACCCAACACATCCACACGCAGTTCATTAACTTTGGATCTTATTAAGCAGTCTTTACAACTACCGCAAGGTCGCCAAACCTGACATACTGGAACCGCCGACAACCCACCAATATTAACAAACAATAACCGAACGTGGTCACTTGCTGGAGCCACTAGTGCATGTCCAAATACTCCTCTTTTCTCATTGGCCGTCAAAGAGGAGGGACTTACAGGAGCATTCCGGGAAGGTCGTCCAGCTCTTCCCGTGCTTCGGCGCTTAGTTATGCCAACGCTGTCCACCATCGTAGATTGCTGGCTAATTAGTTTATTTGGCTGAGTCTTGACTTCCGTGCATGTGTACTTGCTTGCTTGTTAAGTCGCTCACTCGCCTGCTTGCTAATTAAATGGCTTGCTGGAGCAGTCAGTCGGTCGTCCACTCGCTTGCGTGCTTAGTCAATCACTCGCTTGCCTGCTTGCTAATTAAATGGCTTGCTGGAGCAGTCGGCCGGTCGTCCACTCGCCTGCTTGCTTAGTAAATCACTCGCTTGCCTGCTTGCTAATTAAATGGCTTGCTGGAGCAGTCGGTCGGTCGTCCACTCGCCTGCTTGCTTAGTCAATCACTCGCGTGCTTGTTAAATCGCTCGCTTGCCTGCTTGCTAATTAAATGGCTTGCTGGAGCAGTCAGTCGGTCGTCCAGTCGGTCGGTTGTCCACTCGCCCGCTTGCTTTTTAAAACACTCGCTTGCCTGCTTGCTAATTAAATGGCGTGCTGGAGCCATCAGTCGGTCGTCCACTCGCCTGCTTGCTTATTAAATCGCCTGCTTGCTTGTTAATTTGCTCGCTTGCCTGCTTGCTAATTAAATGGCTTGCTGGAGCAGTCGGTCGGTCGTCCAGTCGGTCGGTTGTCCACTCGCCCGCTTGCTTTTTAAAACACTCGCTTGCCTGCTTGCTAATTAAATGGCGTGCTGGAGCCGTCGGTCGGTCGTCCACTCGCCTGCTTGCTTATTAAATCGCCTGCTTGCTTGTTAATTTGCTCGCTTGCCTGCTTGCTAATTAAATGGCTTGCTGGAGCAGTCGGTCGGTCGTCCACGCGCCTGCTTGCTTGTTAATTCGCTTGATTGCCTCGGTTGCTCTGTTCCTCTGGCTTGCCTCCTTGCTTGCTCGGTTACTCGCGCGCTTTGCTAGCTTGCCTCCTTGCTTGCTTGTTTGTTTGTTTGTTTGTTTGTTTGTTTATTGTTGTTGTTGCTGTTGTTGTTGTTCGAACGTGGTTGCTTGCGCTAGTTGTATGTGTTGCTGCAACGGCGGGCAAGAGGTGCGGACGAGCTGACTGGATTCTGGTACAAAATCTGTGTAGAGGGCTACAGGTGGTCTGGGCGTCGTACGTTTCCGTCGTGCAAAACTTTGAGCTGCTGGTTCTCTGCGGGAACTGAATGGTTTACTGTCTTTCTTCAATCAAAATGCTTGTTAAGTAGTAGGTAGTTGGTATATAATCATGGGAATGGGAGAAATTACGGTGTTACGGGGTTACGGTGTTGACGAGACAAATAACAGAGAAGATGAGCAACTTTACCATCCCATAAGGAGACGGCGGAGGTGCTCGAATGTGACTTGGGGCAGCGCCTTTGTAAAGATATCCGCTCGTTGCTCCTTGGTGTCAATCTTAACGACTTTGATCGTGCCCTGCTTTACGTGGTGCTTAAAGTGGTGATACTTAGTAGCGTAATGGCGAGAGCGAGGCGTAAGATGAGGGGCATTGGCAAGCGCAAGGCAGCCTGCGTTATCTTCGTAAACGGTGCAGTAGGAGCGCGCGTTAACTTGGATGCGTTGCTTCATTTTGTTTCCCATTTCCTTGACGATTGCTTGGATAGGAATGACTTGGCGAAGGCTTGAAGAGAGGGCAACGTACTCGGATTCCATTGTAGATAGAGCGATTTCGGTTTGTAGCTTGCTTTGCCAAAAGACGGGGCAGCCACCGAGCATGATGAGGTATCCGGTACGGGACTGAGCGCACACTGGATCTTGACCGTCTTCCTTTCCATATAAACCAGCAAAGTCGGCATCAACGTAACAGTCAACCGTGAGGTTACCTTCGGGCGTCATGATGAGTCCTTGTTCGCGAGTCTTGATGAGATAGCGGACGATGCGTTTAACGGCGTCAAAGTGTGGCTTTTTAGGACAGTGATTGAATCGAGCGCATTGATTGACTGCAAAGGCAATGTCAGGGCGTGAGTTACCAGCGAGATAGAGAAGCTTGCCGATTAGCGAGTTGTAGCTCCAGCTCTCTTGATGATCAGGTAAATCGGCGTTCTTGCCGAGCGTGTCGTTGGCGGGCGTGAAGACTCCGTTAGCAGCCTCCATTCCAGTAGCTTGAATGATACTGTCGATCAAACCCGTTTGAGTGAGCGTGAAAGACTTGCCAGAGCGCTTTATATCAATGCCAAGATATTGACTGAGATCGCCTTCTTCGGTGAGCGTGAACTTTGAGCGAAGGTCGTCGATGATGGTCTGCAGCTCCTTGTCGGTACGGGCGACGCAGATGCAATCGTCAACGTAACAGGCGATGATTTGTCCATTGCGGTAGAAGAGACAGGGATCGAAGAAGCTTTGAGTGAAACCGAGCTCGACGAGTCGGTCGCGTAAGTGTTCGTAGAAGAGCTTTGGGGCGATCTTCGTTCCGTAGCACGACTTGAGCAACTTTAAACAGTAATCGCTTGATTGATGACCGTCTTTGTGTTGAAAGCCGCGTGGGAATTGAATGTAGATTGGATCCTTTAGTTCTGCTTGAACGAAAGCGTTGGTGAAATCGATGCACTGGGTTTTGTAGCCGAACGTCAAGGCGAATACCATGAGGACACGAACGGTGCTCCATTGAACGACTGGTGCAAACGTTTCAAATACGTCCTTCTGTAGGTCTCCTCGAACGCAGAAGCGAGCTTTGTGTTTCTTAAGCTCACCGCTGGGCGTTCGCTTGCGGCGAAAGGTCCATGTGCCGGGGATGATTTGCTTTCCTTGAGGAACCTCGGTCCTTGGGATGACGACCCACGTGCCATGATCTTCGAGCGACTTGATCTCTATTCCTGCGGCTTTCCTGAACTCTTCAGAGTCATCAGCGCGCATCGCTTCATCGTAGCGGAGTGTGTCGGGATCGTTCGTCGAGGCGAGTAGCACTTGCGTTAAACCGATTGAGTAAGGGTATTCCGCGTGCGCATGCTCTGCTAACAGCATATTGGTTTCAATCATTTCGTCGCGAGCATGTCGAAGACGCTGAGCTCGAGTAATGACTGGCTCTGTAGGACGATCGCGTAAATGTGCAGAGCGCCGTAAAGGAGGATCACTTGCTTGTTGTTGTTGTTGTGCGAGCGTGGGAGCTGTCGTCGGGATCGTGGACTCGTTTGATGCGTTTGGTGGACTGGGATTGACTGTGACATCGGCTGCATACACGCGGTGGTGCGGACGAGCGCAAAGGATTGCCATCAATGTGATCTAAATGCTCCCTCTGCTCCCTCTGAAGCGTTGGTTCTGTGGCTTCTGTAGGCGAATGAATTTCAGGAGTCCTTGTCTCCCTCTGATTCGGAGGCGGAGCGCTTGTGGCGGGCGGAGAATCAGTGGAAGGAACTGGAGCAACCGCTGGCGGAGCGGCAGGAGCAGGTAAAACTGGAGCGGTAGAAGGAGTCTGTGCTGCATGTATAGCATCTTGGCGAGCAGCTGAGGCATCAAAGTTGTCCTCCCACTCAGGATTGAGAGCAGGAAGGGGATCATCGTCATCGAACGGATACATGTACTTGCTTGTCGCAAAGAGACTCGTCCATCTGTCGTCCGTAAAATTTGGAGGCGAATCAGGAAGAGCGTCAACTGTAGTAAACCAATCGTCATGCGTAACGTGATACTGAGGACTGATGGTTAATGTATTCAAGTTGAGGACAAGAGGAACTGTAGCCGAGTGCTTGCTGGAGAAGCCGACAAAGATCCCGCGGCGTGAGCGCACTTTCCAACGAGGAATGGACTTGCCGTCTTGCATGCGAGGATCAAGAACGTAGGCGGGCGATCCAAAAACGTGGAGATGATGGAACTTGTGGCTTGCCCAGATGGTACCAGTGTAGATATCAATGGGAGCTTGGCCAGTGGCGACGTTTGGCATTCGATTGAAGATGTAAACTGCGTAGTCGACAGCCATCGGCCAGAGCGACATATCATCAACGTCAGTCCAATGCATATTAGCGTGGATAAGCATCGTCCTTGCCATGTTCATAATGGTTTGAATGTTTCGTTCTGCAATGCCGTTTTGATGATGAGCGCCGACGCCTGCAAAGACAGTCGTCTGCTTGAATTTGGAAAGATGCTCAGTGTACTCGTGACTGGTGAAACACGCAGCGTTGTCAGACAAGTAGCTTTCAATTGAAACGCCGCAGTCTCTTGCAAACTTTTCAAAGTTCCATTTGGAGCGAAGGGTTTCATGAGTGTTCATAACAACTTGATGGTCGACGAAGACGTATCCACTTGCGTGGTCGACAAAGAGCGCGCCACCGCTGAACATTGAGTCGGTCGACGTTTTGCCGCGAGACGTATAGAGGCGTCCCTTTTGACTGCAGATGTAATGATCAACGGAGACTTGTTGTCCTGGTCGAAGCTTTCCTTGCTTGAGCGATCCATCGGCTCGAGGCGTTGGTTGACGACTCGTTCCGGGCGCGGGTCGGCGTTTCGCCTTGCCAAACTCGCAAGCAGCGCACCGCGGGATCTCACAGGAGGCTGCTGCTTTATGGAGCTTGCGCATCTCATCGCTTGTAGCGAGGCGACCAGAGCGTAGAAGGTTTTGAATGCTGCGGAAGCTGGCGTGGCCGCACTTGAAATGCCATTGAAGAAGAAGCTTTTGCGCGGGCGACAAGTTGGCGTTTCGAGCGTCTGTTACACATGCATTAAACTCAGCATGAAGGGTTTCAGGACTATCTTGAGTTGCAATGGCTGTAGAAGTCGGTAGGTTGGTGACTGGATCGAGCGAGCCGTGAAGAAGGGACGGGCGTCCTTGTTTGTGTAGATCAAAGTACCAGAATCCTTCTCCATTAATAGCAAACGTTAAATTCGCCTCGCGATCGTGTAGCTTGTGATATCGAGTGTACTGTTGGGGACACAGTAACTTGCGCGGACTGTCGGGTATGTAGAGAGCTTGACAACGGACTCGTAGAGGCTTGCCATCGTTGCCATCAAGGGTCCAGTCAATTATGCCATGGCCGACTACTTGCAATCCAGATGCGAGGCCTTTAGCAATGATCTTCTTTGTGCTCTTGCGGTAAGTACCAGAGGCGAAAGTCATCCAAGTGATGGGCGACGTTTGCAGAAGCGCAGGCGCTGTCGTGAATGATTTCGACGTGGAGGATCGGCAGCATTGCTTGGAGAGAAGGCAAAGTCATTGACTGTAGAGTCTGCTTGGAAAGTAACGTTGTTGAACTCGAGTGGAGCGAGCGCGCCAAAGGTAATCCACGAGGCTGGGGTACTGGACGAGGGAATTAAATTGGGAGATGGGATTGTCGATCCATCGGCATGCCTTGGACTCGGCAGGGTCGTAAACAAGCCATTGTACCCTTTAATGACTTCAATGGGAACAGTCTTGGCATCTGGAAGGGTCTCGAAACGAGGGCAATGGACTCTTTGACGATAGACGCCGTCGCTGCGCAATCTTGTTGGATAGGAACGGTGATAGCTATAGATGAGTGGGACACGGAGCGTTCTTTTCAATCGTTTCTGTTGGCGAATGCGGCGTTTTGATTGGACGGAAAGTTGACGTTCGTCAGTAGAGTTCTTGCGTTTGTCGTAGTGTTTTTGTTTTTGACGGAGCTTGTCTCTAGTTGGTTGCGGGCTACTCGGAGAAAGGTGATAGGAAAGAGCTAATGCTTCGAGGATAACTGTCATCCACAGCAACATCATCTCCCTCTCGGCGTAGTCGTGAGTAACTCAAACCAAAACCAGCGAAGAAACGTTGGAAGACGAGCGGAGCGCGCGAAAAGCGGAGCGCCCGCGTGCAGGCAAACGTAGAGGCGTTGGCGAGAGTCGTAGACCAGAACCATTGATTGAGCGCAAGTCCACTCGTTGCGCAGGCGCAAAATGATTCAAGAACGGCTGGTAGGACGGTGGAAGCATACTCAATGCAGCCAAGAGGAGCATGGCGGCGAACTTGAGGATGAACCGGCGAAGGCAAGCTCTTGAAACAAAACGCTTGAACAAAGAGAAGAAGAGGCGCGTCCTTCCGCATTCAAGTCATTCCTGACTGTCAGCGAAGGGAGCGTAGTCGGTGAATTCTTCAAACACGTTGGGAGTCGGCAAGGATGAAGTTGTTTGCCTCGGGCGACTTGGATTTGTGAGTTGCAGACGTATGATTCCACACCCACTTGGAGCACTTGTCGCACCACTGGAACTTGTACTTGCCAACCTCCTTGACTTCATCTTTATTGTTGCAGCCGGCGGCTTTGTGCGCCATGCTGGTAAAGGGCGTTCAGCTCGCTTTCGGCGGTCGTGGTGGAATCGCCAGAAGGAGTCGTGTTTGGAGCCTTGGTGTCGCCAGTTGGCGACTGCTTGGCGAATCGCTTGCAAGCCTCCAACTGCTTCTTGTCCTTTGTGCGGAGCTCTTTGACCTTGGATTGAACGAGGTTGTTGATATCCACTTGGCCGCTTGAGATGAGAGCAGCTTGCTCGGCGTGACTGAGTTTCGTCAACGAGTTGATATCGGGCGCTTTCTTGTCGACGATATTGACAAGCGGAGGCCATCCTCCATCAACTGCTTTGATTTGAGCGTAAAGATCATCAGCGCGTTCAACCAACTGGGAGATATGAACGGTTAAACTGAACATGCGGGTGCTCGGCTCGTCGTAGGAGAGGGGATTGATTTCACGGAAGGGCAGTGTCGTACCGTTCTCCAATGCCAATGAACGTAACGCGCATCACCTCCGAAGACACTAGAAAGCTCTCTAATGAAGATTAATCCAAGGGAATGGTCCCAGCGCTTGCCATTGTGAAGCTGGCGCTCAGTGTTGAGGAACTTGGCACCAAAATGGTGAACGTCTTGGAAGGAAACGTCGGTCAATTTGTAAGACGGAGCTCTGCCTTCATCTTGTCGGCAGCTTCGTATGAAAGGTCACGTTAGCTTGAGCGATGCGCATAAAGAAGATGGCGAAGGTATCATCTTCCTTTCGCGAGGCTCGACAATCTGTTGGATCGCCGTGCTCAAGTGATTCAACACGAACTCGATCGCCATCGAGCTGTTCGTCGTCGTCCGCCAGGTCAATTGGCGACATCCTTCTTGCTTTGAGCGATAACGTGAGCGGCGTGAGTACATCAAAGTTGGTACAAACACTAACGCGCGTCTTGTTGTCTCTCGACAGCGTGTAAGTAAGTGACAGAATCGCCGCCAGTCGTTTCAAGCGCACGCGAAGAGTGCTCGCACGCGAACATCGGCATGGCCTTCTCTAACTTGCCAATTGAAGGCTTGAAAGCAATGCGAATGGCGTAGTCTTGAGCAGCACGCTTCATGGTGAGATCGCGGTGGCAAGCTGGTGTCTTGGGGATGTGCTTGGCGAGCGGGTCATCCTCGAGCACTTGGGGGAGCGTGTAGTCAAGATTCGGTTTGCCTCCACAGAAGGCAATCTTGCGCTCGGCATCGAGGTAACCACCAATGAGGGAAACATATTCGTTGGCCGTTGGAATAGAGGTTTCATCCTTGGGAGGAGAGGCGTCTCCAGGCGACGACGCGTCGGTCGGTTGGACGGCTTGGAGGAGGATCTTAAGCTGGTCGGATGGAATCGACTTGAGGGCTGAAATGAGCGTAGCAAGGTCAGCTGCAGCAGACGTGGGAGAGCTAGCTCGGGTTTTAGGAGGAGGAGTGTCGAAATACTGCTCCGTATCGGTGTCGTTGTTGTCGGTAGACATGATGCTTTTCTCGGGGTCTAGAACGAGATTTTGTAGCGGCAGTAGGGCGCGTGATTGGGACGAATAACCTATCAATGCAACTTGTGTCGAGTTACCTTGAGTACTTGGTCAAGTAGAAGATGATCAGTCTGCTAACTTGGTAAGAAGAGGGGAACGAGACGATTGCGTGTACTTTGCAATAGAATGATTTGATTTAGTTGTTACCGCTACTTTAAGGGGACCGTTGCCGACGTGTTGGTAACGTCGGCTTGCTTCTGTAGCTTAAGTAACTTGAGTATTCACAGATACTGGATATTAACAGATATCCAGCCATGAGGATCAACCGAAACAAACGGACACTGGCAGGGCCTGAACCTTAATTGTTTCGACTGATCGGTTTACAACTTCGTCGCAACGGTACTTATATTTGATCGTGCATCCAGATCGACGACGAGGAGGTACTGTACCTTCTTGCTTTCTCTTGTCATAGAATAAGCATGTCGCCATCTTCGATACTGTTTGCAGGCTCATCATTAACAATGTTAGCATTTCTGCGCAACGAGCGACGGGAGCTATCGAAAGTTGTCAGTCGAAAGCGTCCGCTCTCGACGACATCGTCGTCGTTACCGCTTGAAGAACCCACCAAAGAACAAGTGCTTGCCCTTCGCAAGGCGCACTTTGCAAACGCTCTCAGCATTTCCTACGCCAACACGGATCCTCTCATGATTGTCAGAGGAGAAGGAGCCTGGCTCTATGACGAAAATGACGTCGCCTATCTGGACACTCGCAACAATGTCGCCCATTGCGGACATTCGCATCCAACCATTGTAAAAGCCATTCAGGATCAAGTTGGACTCATCAATACTAACACTAGATATCTTCATCCAAACATGTCACTGCTTGCTGAAAAACTAGCATCAAAGCTACCAGAGCCACTCAACATCGTTTACTTTTGCAACTCTGGAACTGAAGCCAACGATCTTGCACTTCGATTGGCGCGTGTTTACTCTGGCAGTCGAAATACCATTGTTCTCGACGGCGCCTACCATGGACACTCCTTGGCAGTCTTGCAGGTATCGCCCTACAAGTATGAGCACTGCAACAGTCACGGAGAAACCGAGTTTCCACTTGTGCAACCGGATGGAGACTGCAATTTCGAGTCGCCAGGGACGTTTATTTACAAGGTGCCATGCCCAGACGTTTATAGGGGCAAGCATCGTAATATTGACACTGCGGGTACATTATACGCCGAATATGTGGAAGAGGCATGTCAATTCTACACGAATCGCGGCGAATCAGTGAGCATGATTGTCGAGGGAGGCATGTCGGTGGCTGGAGTCAAGCTCTTTCCACCAAAGTACTTGGACACTTGCGCTCGCGCGGTGCGACGAGCTGGTGGCTTGCTGATTGTGGATGAGGTTCAAACTGGGTTTGGCCGACTTGGGTCATCGTACTGGGCGTTTCAGCATGGCGACGCGACGGTCGTGCCGGATATAGTCACAGTCGGCAAGCCGTTCGGCAATGGCATGCCATTGGCTGCCGTCATTACAAGTCGGGCAGTGGCAGATCGCTTTGATGCATTGGGAATCGAGCTGTTTAATACGTTTGGAGGGAATCCAGTCTGTACAGCTGCTGGATTAGCAATGCTCAAGGTCATGGACGACGAGCAACTTCAAGAGCAAGCATTGGAAGTAGGTGACTATCTGCGAAAAAGGTTAAACAAGCTATCATGCAGCGTTGATCTCATTGGTGACGTTGGAGGGTCTGGTTTATTTCTGGGCATTGAGCTGGTTCGGAATCGAGATGCGCTTGAACCAGCCGCACAGGAAACCTCTTTTATATGCTCGACGCTCAAGTCAAAGTTCAAGATACTATGCAGTATCGATGGCCCATATGAAAATGTTATTGTTGTCAAGCCTCCAATGGTTTTCAGTCGGGAAAATGCCGACTACTTTGTGGATTCGTTTGCAAGAGCAGCCCTGCTTTGCGCTGATGCGCAACTCGATTTGTCTGCGCTGGTGAAGACGCCGACATAGGTGCAAGCGCGACGTATGTTCGTCAATTGATATAATTCTTTGTTACTTTGATAGAAGGGCTTACCAGTACTTGTACTTGTAGGTTGCCTGCCCCGAACGAACCACAGGTCCAATCCGAGCCGCTTGCAAGCAAGCTGCGTGGCGGGAATCTTTATCAGATGTCGCAACGTGACTGAAAGATGAGCGCGCGTACGTCATTCGCCGCAAAGATTTGCGCTCGTTTCCAAGCGCACCATGGCCCTCCCTGCTTTGTCGCAGTTGTCTCGCCACCAAGCGTCTCCGGCACCGTTCGCAAGATGCGTCTATCCGCAGCAGTGGCCATACTACTAGCGACCTCCGCTGAAGCTTTCCAACCAGCCTTTCTTTCCAAACAGACATCAAGCAGCAGCGCCCTCGCCATGTCGACCAAAATGTCGCAGGATGAGCTTAAGAAGCTTGTAGGATACAAGGCTGTCGACGACTACGTCAAGTCCGGCATGGTGGTAGGCCTTGGGACTGGTTCCACTGCATACTTTGCCGTGGAACGAGTTGGAGAAAAGCTCAAGTCCGGGGAGCTTACCGATATTTTAGCCATTCCAACGTCCGTCCGAACCAAGGAGCAGGCCGAATCCCTTGGCATTCCGCTAGTTACACTTGACACGCACAGCAAGCTTGATGTTGCCATTGATGGAGCGGATGACGTTGACGACGAGCTCAATCTTACCAAGGGTGGCGGAGGAGCGCTTTTCCGCGAAAAGATTGTCGAAAACTGCGCCACCAAATTCATTGTCATTGTGGATGAGTCCAAAATTGGCAAGGGCCTTGGACCAGCCTTTCCCATTCCTGTCGAGATTGTTCCCTTTTGCCATGAACACACCATGCGAGTCATTGCCGATCTTCCAAGCTGCAAGGGAAAGTGCAAGCCGATCCTTCGCCTCGGCTCGGCTGCCAACAACCAGGTTGACGGCGAGGACCCAGCGGTGACGGACAATTCAAACTACATTGTTGATCTTCATTTCGAAGATCCCATCAAGGATCCTGCGCAACTAGGACGGGAGCTTAAGAATGTTGTTGGAGTTGTTGAGCATGGTCTATTTTGCGGTATGGCTTCGGCCGTAATTATCGCATCAAGCGATGGTATCTCTGTCAAGGAAGCCAAGTAGGCGATAAAATAAAGGAAGCTTACTGTATACACGTCTTTGCGAGATATAATTCGAAGCCATCTTATACCATGGCAAGCTACAAGTAGCTCCCGAGCGCCAGTACGACCTTCGCACACATTCCGATCGATATCCATCGAATGGATTGTGGATCGACCATCAATTCATCGAAAACGATGATGAGCCTGTTGCATATAGTTCTGCTCGCAATAAGCTTGAAAAATTCGTCTTTAGCAGTAGCAAAAAGTCCCATAGTCATGTCTGCAAGCGAATGGAAAAGTAAAGCTCCTTATCGCGCGGAATTTGGCTCGACCAATGACGCCAATGACACGTACAAGGCGACCTGCTTCTGTGGTCGGGTTGCCTACGAAGTATGGGGATATCCAGTGGACTCAAAGTTGTGTCATTGCCAAGACTGTCAAGTGTTACATGGTGCTCCCTTTGAGTGGGTGTCATTGTTTGAGAAGGATCATGTTCGCTTTCACCCGTCGTCACTCGACTATCTCCACTTTTACAACACCAAACTCGACAAAAGTTGGACAAGTGAAGAGGCACAGGATCGGCAACTTCCTGTCAAAGTTCGATGTCGCCACTGCGGAACTCCGGTGGCGGATGAAGGTCGAAGCATGTGGCTTGGCTACACCACATTGTTTCGCTTTCGCGAGCATGAAATTCCTAGCGCTTTTCGGCATTCATGTCATATGTTTTACGCTCAACGGTGCATTAACATGAACGATGGTAAGACGAAGTGGACAGGTGACAAGGACAACTCACCGGAATGGCTTGACTGAATACGGTACTTAGGTATGGCCAACATAGCCGAATCTTTTTACCGTAAGGAATTTCCGCGGATGCGTTTTTGAAGCGATTGTGTATAGTCTTGTTACGCTTCAATGTATGCATCCACGTTCATGTACATGTTGTAAGGAAAACAGGGACAACAGGTCAATGTATTGTATTTGCATGCGAAGTAATAGCTAATGGCCTTCACTATCGAATTCCATTGATAGTGGTGGTTCGCTCGCGGTAAAGTCCGATGTTCAGACGTGCAACTCGCAGGCTACAAGTCTATTCACTGCTTCTTCCTAGAATCTGAACCGTAAAAACACTGTAATATGTCAAATAACAGTTGGAGAAGCAAAGCGCCTTATCATCCCGACTTCGGGATCCGCTTCAGCGACGATCCCATCTACAAAGCAACCTGTCATTGCGGTCGAGTCTCGTATGAAGTCCAAGGCGAACCCATGGACTCGAAACTCGTGGATTGTGAAGATTGTCATGATTTACCGCAGAAGGAATGGGTTTCGGTATTCGAAATGGAAAATGTTCGATTCAAGCCCGAGTCTCTCGACAACCTTTACTTTTTCAGTTTCAAATTGGACAAGGGCTGGACAAGCGCCGAAGCGGAGCAGCGAGAACTTTTAGTTAGAGTTACCTGCGCTCACTGCCGCACGCCCGTAGCTGATGAAGGGCGTAGAATGTTTCTAGCGTTTGCAAGCTTGTTCAAGTTTCAAGAGGATGAATCCCACGCACCTTTCGTCAGTCCGGGCACTTGTTCGATGGGACGCGCGTGGCAGAAAAAGAAAAGTTGGAAGGACGCTTGCACCAACAGAAGAAATGGGCTGAGAGCTAGGCTGGTTCAGAGTAGGAATTTATCATTTTGTTGATTGACGCGGTATAGTTCACCTGTCCATCTTTTATTCCTCATGCATTTTACGTCGGTATTTCGTAAGGCTAAATTGGGATTTTGTTTGTATTTTCCAATGGTAGCTGCTGAAGTCTACCCTTTTTCGAGTAACCCGTTAAAGCTGCACCTTGATAAGCTCTGGATACTCGAACACTACGACTATGCGCCGAAGTTGATGAGAGGTAGCTGATCACACACTGCGACCTTCTCCCTTGCCAAAGGACCGCGTGAACGATCCTTTTTGGACTACATTGTTTGGGCTCCCTTCCCGGTGGACTGCGCCAGGCCGAAAGGATCGTATCTGTTGTTTGGAAAGACGGGTTAATGTTAGACCAGCCTTGGATATCGAAATAACTTGTCACCATGAGTTGCGCAATGATTGCGCCGCACACTTTGACTCGTCGTCCCTTCCATACATATAGGAAATGCGGTTTCGCAATCGTTCTGCCACGGAACAAATTGATTTATCCGTTGCAAATCGTCAACAGACAGGTCGAGATATTTAGTCAAGTGAATTGTGTACCATGTCCGTTGGTGGCGCGCGCCGACGGACGAGTCCAGACGGGTTGGAGGGAGCTTGTCGTCGCGTCTGCTGCTTCCTTGGTCGTGCCGACAATCAGTCGATGGTCCCGCGACTGTATTCAACACCACAAAGGGCTTGATTCATCAATGAAAGCAATGTTTCGTCGAAATGGTGAAGTGTGGTTTCGCAGTGCCAAGGGAAAGCGCAGAGGAGACTCGACAAGGAATTGTCACGGCGCGCACACAACGACTCTGACTCAACCAAGTGGCAGTCGCTTACTTGCGAATCACCTATTGACAATGATTAAGAAGTGACGAAACGATGACATAGGATATCGATTCATGTCAAATAATGACGACATGCAAATCGCGCGAGTGGATTGCTGGCAGCATGGTGAGTGAGTCAGCAAGCCAGCTGTCAGCTGTCACATGGTTTTCTGTGCGTCGTCGTCCTTGATGCCCGACAAGTGGCAGTGGCTTGGCCGATCCATCAATTTTTGTCCATTGGGTTTTATTCATCAAGCAACAAGCATGATTGTTGTCATGGCTGTTTATGGAGCAAATGGAACGGCGTGACGAATCGTCTTGCCTTGTCTCACAAGGTAGAATACTGTGACAGTAATAATTTGCAGGATGCGAACGAAAACAGCGAAAATCGGGCAAGTCACACCGAATGTCCGATAGGGTGACACAGCGGCACTCGCGGCTCACCACAGCCTCACGATCGCGTGATGCGTGGCAGCGACGGCTTCGAAGCGATTCAACGAGCATATTGCTGAAACTAGTGCGATATAGAGTAGAAACAAGCAGACTTACTAAGCTTGAAGAGTTAAGAAAGCGATTTATTCGTCTCTCGTATTGTAGCAACTGCAAGCTTGGATTGGCCATCCAAGGACAGCTACAAGCGAAAGGTGCAACGATTTGATTTACAAGTTACAAGATTAACACTGTCTTGAGACTCATTGCCTCGGCATAGAGACTTTATTGACGAAGAGTACTATTGATTTACGAAGTAACGTGGACGCACGTTGGTTCTTGGCCCGGAAAGTTCCGCAGGTGATAGCAAGAACATTGTCACGACGACAACGATGGCGGAAACTCGCGCGCAGAAAGACGCGGCGTTTGCGCATGTTTACGAAGAGAACGTAGGCGTTTTCCAAGATCCTCAGTTCAAGGAGTTATTCGACGAACTCGGAGTAGAATCGCTTACGCAATTGATCGAGATGGAGTACGACGATTTCGCGACGAAGTGGAACGTCACGACGACGACTGACGATGGCGACAATGTCACGCAGGAAACGAGCGAACACTCGCTAACGAAGATGAAACAACGCACGATCACGAACGCGATCGAATGGTATTTGGCGCAAGAGTCGCCGGACATCAAGACATGGTCGCAACTGACCACCGAAACGCTGGCGACGTTCGTCACAGCACGAGCGAAGGAACGAGTCCAAGCGCGCAACATTGCGAGCGTGGGCAGCGGAAGCGGAGCGAAACCTCCAGCGAAGGAAAGCGAAACGGAATCCAAGAAGGACGAATCCAAGGACTCCACGCTAACGAACGAAGGCGACGAGTCGAAACCCGACTCGGCCGACAAGGTGCCACCGACGAGCGTGGACGTGGACACGAAGCAGTCACCGACATCCGTATTGGACCTCGGCGACGACGAAGACGACGAGAAGTATTCAGACCAATTTACGAAGTCTATCAAGTTCTCGGCGAAGGATTGTAAAGAAATGAAGCTGGATTCCTCGTGGAAACAGTGGATTTCCGAGTTGAAAGTCATCGCTACATTGCACGACTTCCACGAAGTCTTTGACGACGATTATGACCCAAAGGAAAAGGGAACGAAGGAACAGAAGGCGTATGCAAAGAAGAATGTGTTTGTATACAGAATCTTTCTCACGCACTGTCGAACTCCGTCTGCATCACTCGCAGTACAGCAGTTCAAGAAGACGATGGACGGACGCGAAGTCTACCAACGATTGCGAACGCGATACGAAGAAGGCGCTACTGCTCACATCGAGAAGGAACGCGCGCGAACGGAACTGCAGGGAATGCGGCTGACCGAGAAGTGGTCAAGGCCGACGATCGAATTTCTCGCACTGTTCTACAAGAAAGTCATCTGGCTGCTCGAAATGGACGCAGAAGCTCTGACAGGTTTACAACGATACGACATGCTACGCGACGCTTTCTCTGAGCACACTGGATTCAGCGCCTCGCTAGCAGGTTTTGACGGAATGATTGCCATCAAGAAACACATGGGGCAACACGACTCGGAAGACAATTTCGCGCAGTTGTACGCGCACTTAGAAGAGTGCTGCATCAAGTATGACAAGAAGCACCCATCGACGACGAAGACTAAGCGCACAATCAATCAAGCGCAGTCTAGTGGAACGAAAGGAGGCGGCGGCGGCAATGGCGGCGCGACTCCAAGCGGCTTATCGGCGGAACGATTTGCAGCGATCATGAAGAACCCTCACGCGAGCGTGAAGGATGAAGTCTGGTTGGAGATGAAGTTCGATCAGCGAAAGCAGTTGAAGGACAAGCGTGCGACGGCGCCCAAGACACCCGAAAACGGATGGCGACCGCGCAACCAACGAGGCACGGCTACGACGCAGACGCAAGCCAACGCGGCGCATCAAGAGCGTCACGCGACGGAATCTGTAGCGAACGATCACGCAAGCGTTCCTGGCACGATTAATATTCAGCCAGGCAATAGTGGAATGTCAGTCCAAACGGCTGCACGATCGGTTCTGCAAGCGAATAATGCGAGTACTACAACTCAGCAAGTGACAGGATCGTTGACGACTGATAACACCGGACGAGGTACATTCAGCTTCAACATGCATCGTCGTATGCGCGTCAATCGCGCACACTACGAGCGGATCAACGAAGGCGCGCTCATCGACAGCGGCGCAAACGGAGGCTTATGCGGAGGAGACATGCTCGTCGTTTCGGAAACGAACGCCGAGGTGGATGTGACTGGTATTGACGATCATATTGTCCCAGCTCTCAAGATTGGCACTGCAGCTGGACTGGCAAAGACCCTTAGTGGCGAAACCATTCTGCTTTTGTGTCACCAGTATGCTTTAAAGCGAGACGGACCGACGATTTCATTGCCCGAATCAATTGCGCGCAATGGGACATCGCGTCGACGATATTCCGACCATGTTTGGCGGAACGCAACGAATTACAACGAACATTGGAGGCTACGTTTTGCCATTGGCGATTCGCGACGGCCTGGTGTACTTGGACGTGACGAAACCCACGTTCGATGATTTGGATAAGTATCCGACCGTCATAATGACGTCGGATGTGCCGTGGGACCCGACTGTTTACGATGTCGAGCACGCGCACGACGATTTCGATGAACGCGATCACGATTATGGATCTTTCGACGAACGATTCGACGATGACGGTATCACGCACCGCAATCGTCACACGCCGACACGCACTGGCGACGAACTTGACGTACTGATCAATCGGTGCGTGCGACACGCTCAGTTTTCACGCGGGGAGCGGCCAGGGACCCACAGCGCACGAAGAATCCGAAATCACGTGCCGCAAAAGTGCGGAGCGCAACTGGAATCGAACCAAGGATAACCGGCTATATCACCTCTAAACACGCTGCTACTTTTCCGTCTGCTAGTGTACTATATGCTGCATACAAGGCACCATGCACTATGACAAGTAAAGGTATCGCTCTGGTTGCTGTTTTTCGTGTGCAACCTGCTACTCCCCTAGCTTTGCGCGTCATAGTGCTAACTCGTCTTCCGTTTCAGCTGGCATTTTCGTCTCGCGGGGGAATGTCACTTTTCAGTTTTTCCTGCGGCGTTTCGGGCTCGGCGCATCTTTGTGCACTCCCCAGGGTCCGCGACTCCCCATCGTTCGTTCGTGACAAACCCGTGCAACCAGTGAATTTTTTGCTTTTTCTTCGCTTGATTCGATCGCAACTCGAACCAGCAGCCTCAGTCCAGATCTCTCGATAGGGACGCTACCATAGCAGGTATGCAACAGAAAGTAGTCACGACAACTACGAAGGAAACGACGACGAAACAATTCCGATGGCGAACCACGCCAACGTACCAGCGAAGTTCTTCAGAAGGGCTGAGCAAGAATCAGGGAATAAATGCCCTCTGTTCTCTCCAAGCGAACTCATCGGACGCACGTTCGTAAGGGAACACGAAAACGGTCAGAAAATGCGAGCGACTGTATGCGAATATATCGAAGTACGCGATAACGAGCTACTCGAAACGACGAAAGGTTTCCTAATCCAAATGGGAGAGGAGCCAGCGAAAGACTTAATAAGTTACAACGAACTGTCGGATTTAATCGAACGACAGATGGACGAAGATATACGAAACGATCCGGCGACTCAGTGGGTATTCACGAAGGTAATCGGACACGAGCTTAATTTGAAACCGAACGATCCGACATACAAAGGAAGTTCAAGTAACGTTCTCGTCGAATGGACTGACGGAACGACGACGTGGGAGCCTCTCGCGATCATGAAGAAGGACGATCCGATAACGATCGCAGAGTATGGACTCAAGCACGGCTTACTCGACAAGCCAGGATGGAAGCAGCTGGAGCATTACACTCGGAAGCGAAAGAAGTTTCGACAGATGGTAACAGCGGCGAAACGAAAATCGAAAGCAAACGGCGTACGCTACAAATTCGGCGTAAGGTTGCCGCGCAATTATAAAGATGCGAAAGCTCTCGACGAGATCAACGGCAACACGCTGTGGACGGATGCGATTCGAACGGAATTAAATCAGATAAATGATTACGACACGTTCGCAGATCAAGGAGTCGGTAAGGTTATGCCGGCGCCGTGGAAACGAATAAACGTGCACATGATATTCGATGTCAAGCACGATTTGCGACGGAAAGCACGACTCGTCGCAGGAGGACATATGACAGAGCCGCCGAAGGATTCAGTTTACTCGGGCGTTGTGTCATTGCGAAGTCTACGAATGGTAGCGATGTTAGCGGAACTCAACGGTCTGGAACTGTGGGCAGCTGACGTCGGCAACGCATACTTGGAAGCGAAAACGAAAGAGAAGGTTTATATCGTGGCAGGTCCGGAGTTCGGGGAGCTCGAGGGTCACACGCTCACGATCGTGAAGGCATTATACGGTCTTCGCACGTCAGGCGCACGCTGGCACGAGCACTTTGCAGACACGCTCCGCGACATTGGCTTCACGCCGTGTATCGCAGAACCGGACGTGTGGATGCGCGATAAAGGCACGCACTACGAATACGTTTGTGTGTATGTCGACGATTTAGCGATAGCGATGAAGAATCCGAAGGAACTAACGGATCTTTTAATTGAGAACTACAACTACAAGTTGAAGGGCGTCGGTCCATTGGCATATCATTTGGGCGCAGACGTTTGGCGAGACGACGACGGCGTACTCTGCTTCGGAGCGAAGAAGTACGTCACAAGACTACTAGCGAACTACAAAGAAATGTTCGGCGAGGAACCGCGACCGCAGACAAGTCCACTACGCGACGGCGATCATCCGGAACTCGACGAAACGAAAGAACTTGACGACGACGGAATTGCGAAGTATCAATCGATAATTGGTGCGTTGCAATGGGCAGTAAGTTTATGTCGATTCGACATTCACTGTGCTGTCATGACTATGGGGAGATTCCGAGCTGCGCCACGAGCGGGGCACTTGGAACGGTTGAAGCATATTTGCGGATACTTACGAAGATACCCGGATGGAGCGATTCGATTCAACGTTTCGATTCCAACGGACGAGCGATACGCGACAGTTGACAAGATGGATTGGGATTACAGTGTGTACGGCAAGATCTGCGAAGAGCTTCCGTGGAACATGCCCACGCCGCGCGGCAAGGCGGTGCGAATGTCAACGTTCGAAGATGCGAACCTGTACCACGATTACACGACGGGACGGGCAGCGATGGGCATGCTACACATGTTGAATGGAACAGTCGTTGATTGGTTTTCGAAACGCCAAGCGACGGTCGAGACGGCGACGTACGGCTCGGAGTTTGTAGCAGCGAGAGTGAGCACGGAGCAGATCATGGATCTTCGCTTCACGCTACGCATGTTGGGAGTTCCGCTCGACGGACCTTCATGGATGTTTGGAGACAACAAGTCGGTAACGCAAAGCAGCAACCTACCGCACTCTAGTCTGACGAAGCGACACAATGCACTGGCATTTCACCGTGTACGCGAAGCGATTGCGGCGGGAATTATTAATTTCAACCACATCATGGGAACGACAAACCCGGCGGATGTACTTACCAAGTTTCTTCCACGGGCTACGGCAAGCAAGCACTTAAAGAACCTGCTCTTCAAGGAATCTAACTATTAGGTATGACTTGAGGGGAGTTGCAGGATGCGAACGAAAACAGCGAAAATCGGGCAAGTCACACCGAATGTCCGATAGGGTGACACAGCGGCACTCGCGGCTCACCACAGCCTCACGATCGCGTGATGCGTGGCAGCGACGGCTTCGAAGCGATTCAACAAGTATATTGCTGAAACTAGTGCGATATAGAGTAGAAACAAGCAGACTTACTAAGCTTGAAGAGTTAAGAAAGCGATTTATTCGTCTCTCGTATTGTAGCAACTGCAAGCTTGGATTGGCCATCCAAGGACAGCTACAAGCGAAAGGTGCAACGATTTGATTTACAAGTTACAATAATGATTGTGACTAGATTGGAATTATGAGCACTACCCTATGAATGCGACGAAGAGGAGCCTCTGAGTCAGCACTAGTTCCACGCGTCCTTCCACGCGGCACGTCACTCGCTTCCCGGATGGTGAGATAAGATCGTTAGTCGTTGTAAGGGGTCAGGCGGCGGAAGGTTGCTTTCTGCGAGACGACTCCTTTGGAGATCTTGGCGATGCCATTCGTATAAAGAGTCTGGATTGTATACGGTCCTTTGCGAGGCGCATGTAGCTTTCGCAAAATACCACCAGTTTCAAGTAGAACTTTGTCTCCCACTTTGTAGTCGTGTCGAATTCGTTTTGAGTTCTCGCGTGCATTGTTTGCAACTGCTGCGTCGAGTCGACCTCGGTACCGCTGTCCAATCGACTTGGAAAGATAAATCAAAAAGCATATCCCGACCAAATACCAATTGTCCAGGAGGCGTCCAACACCAAATGGATTGTAGAGCGAATAGCCCAAGCGCATTTACAGAGTAGGTCTGTCCATGGGTCTGGGAATTTGGTATTCCTCAAGTTCACAAGTGCGGAGCATGTTTCCAACGCGTCTGGTGGACTCGCTCGTACACTAGCCCTGTGGATTCTTTACCGTTGTCGGTGTAGGCTCAATGCCGAAGCTTTCAAGCATCTCTGGAATCCTCTGCCAAGAAATTCGTTGCCATTATACGAAAAATGCATTCCACCGGACGAGGATATCGACACAGCCAACATCTGTCAAAGGTTTGAGCAATGTGATCAGCTGTCTTATCCTTTACCTCCATCACCTCAACCAACCCGTTACTTGGATCTGCCATCGTCATTGCGTTTAGCGATCGAGTAACACCGTCTTTTCCAGTGATTGTATATGGTCCGATAAGGTCAACACATACTGTGTGCCACGGATGGACTTCAACATTGTCCTTTAGAGGAAGCTTGCCGTACTTTGGGCGAGGCTTCTTGTATACTTGACAAGTGTGACATTTCTTCACAAACTCGTCCACGTCCTTCGCTATGGTAGGCCACACCAAGCGTTGACGGATTGTTTTCTCTGTTCGTTTTGAACCCGGGTGACATAGGTTGTCGTGGTACCATTGAATGATTGGCTCGCGCAAGGGCTGCGGAATATATATTTTTCCACGATACAAGATCAATTCTTTGCCCTCGACCACTTGTTTCGTAAACTCGGTCGAACGATTTAGCACGGCCTGCAGTTGATTATCATTTTCTTGATGTTGCGCAATGACAGCTGTTTTTAAAGGATATAATTCTGTTGAGCCAGGCGCTTCTGGTCTCGTGGCGGTTGCGGCGACTGTTTCAGACTGCTCGGCCGTGAAACGTAATTCTTCGTCAAAGCCAGCGGATTGCAGCGAGAAGTCTCCGTCCATTTCCGCTAATTTAGTTGCCATTAGGCACAGCTCCTCATGTTGAGGGAGATCAGATGGATTTATTGGTTCTGACTGTTCGTCAAAGTCTAAACGACTCAATGCGTCCGCTGCAGGGTTGTCTTCGCCCTTTAGATAGTAAAAGATTGGCCCATATTCTTCGATAAGCCATCGCCAGCGTTGAACGCGGTTTGACGCATGTTTTGTTTTGGGATCCACATTATTCTTGTGGTCGGTATAGACTCGGAGTTCGTGTCCAAGCAAGATGTTTCTGTATTCCTTGAGTGTCTCCACGATTGAGAGCATCTCGCGTTCGCCCACCGTATAGCGTTGTTGCGTCTTCGTGAGTTTTCGGCTGTAGAAAGCGATCGGTACACCATTCTGACTAATCACTGCACCAAGCTGATAATCGCTTGCATCCGTATGGATATCAAATGGTTGCGTAAAGTCAGGGAACGCCAGCATTACATCAGCAGCAATGGATTTCTTTGCTTGCTCGAAAGCGTGCTGCTCCTTCTCCCCCTAGCAGGTATGCAACAGAAAGTAGTATCACTATGCCGTTAAAAGTAGCGCACCTCGGAATCGAACCAAGGATAACCGGCTATATCACCTCTAAACACGCTGCTACTTTTCCGTCTGCTAGTGTACTATATGCTGCATACAAGGCACCATGCACTATGACAAGTAAAGGTATCGCTCTGGTTGCTGTTTTTCGTGTGCAACCTGCTACTCCCCTAGCTTTGCGCGTCATAGTGCTAACTCGTCTTCCGTTTCAGCTGGCATTTTCGTCTCGCGGGGGAATGTCACTTTTCAGTTTTTCCTGCGGCGTTTCGGGCTCGGCGCATCTTTGTGCACTCCCCAGGGTCCGCGACTCCCCATCGTTCGTTCGTGACAAACCCGTGCAACCAGTGAATTTTTTTTTTTTCTTCGCTTGATTCGATCGCAACTCGAACCAGCAGCCTCAGTCCAGATCTCTCGATAGGGACGCTACCATAGCAGGTATGCAACAGAAAGTAGTATCACTATGCCGTTAAAAGTAGCGCACCTCGGAATCGAACCAAGGATAACCGGCTATATCACCTCTAAACACGCTGCTACTTTTCCGTCTGCTAGTGTACTATATGCTGCATACAAGGCACCATGCACTATGACAAGTAAAGGTATCGCTCTGGTTGCTGTTTTTCGTGTGCAACCTGCTACCCCCACGGAAACGCTTGCTTAGGATCAAGCTTTGTCAGCGCCGTAAGCGGAGCCAAGATGTGCGATCGTCGCTTCCACATATCACGGTAATAATTAATCAACCCAAGAAATGAGCGAAGCTGAGAAACATTTTGGGGTCGCTTTATGCGTAAGATCGCATCCACTTTATTTGGAAGAGGCCGAATGCCAGTCGGCGTGAGCCAGTAGCCCAAATATTCAAGCTCTTGCGTAGCAAAGCTGCTTTTGGCAATATTCACACGTAAGCCTGCCTTGCTCAAACGCTCGAGTACTTGTTCCACTTTGGATAAATGATCCTCAAAGGAGTCCTTTGTGATTGTAAGGAGATCGTCCAAGTAGGTACGTACAAAGTCAAGTCCCTCCATCAGGATACTCATTTTTTCCTGGAAGATGTCCGGACTGCCAGCGACTCCCATTGGGAGCCGGCAATATTCGTACTTTCCCCATGGTAGTACAATTGTGCAAAGTTGCGAGGCGGCTGGCGACAGGCGGATTGTATAGTATCCCATGTTGAGATCGAGCGACGTTGCATACGTAAATCCTCCAAGCTTCAACAGAGTGTCTTGGATATGCGGGATCGGAAAAGGCTTGCGTTTAACCAAGTTGTTGAGCCGACGAAAATCGGAAATGAATCGAACTGTTCCATTTTTCTTTGGAATGATAAAGGTTGGTGCTGCCCATTCACTGCCACCCGAGCGTCGTAGTACTCCCAGGTCGCAAAGGCGTGCCACCTCCTTGCGTAAAGTTGCTTCGTGGACTTGCGGAATATTATATGGTCGCGCATGATATGGCTGCGCGCCTTCCTTCAGTTCAAAATCAACCGGCGTCGTGTCCCAAGAGCCGAGAGTGCCGTCGAACAAATGTTCAAATTTGAAAAGCAAACTCTTTAATTGAGTCTTTTGCGCTGTCGTTAAATGATTCATTGAATCAACGGTTTGATTGATATCGGCTTTCTCATATTTGGCGTCAAGGATTCGACTGGCTCGTTCCGTCGCTTCCATGAGCACTTCTCCTTCGTGAGCTTGTGCCATTGTTTCGTCAACAAAAAACGCTTGTTCCGTTTGTGCGTCCTTGTCGTCAGGCAAATGCTTGTCTAGCGCCCGCTTCATTGGAATCGTAATATTATCCCATCGTAATTGTCCAGTGGACCAAAGGATGTCTATCCCAAGAGCACGTAAGAGATCGCGCCCAATAATCATTTCATAGTCGTTTGCTCCATGAGCAGTTTCATCGACGGCCATGCGCCATGTGATTTCCTTGCTTGGCGCGAATTCCGGAAGACCGAAGGTTAGTACCGCTTCGTGTCTCGTCAAAAACGACCCGCCGTTAGTGTGCCAAATGGTCTCCTTGGAGGCTTTGGTGGATTGAAACAAATCATCCGGTATTTTATCGCGCTTTATAATTGTTTTGCTACAGCCAGTGTCTAGTAAGACTTTAAATAGTTTAATTGGCTGTTTGCCTTCGCTACCAGTTTTAATCACTACCGTTAATTCTGTGACAAGGTCAACAGGGGTAACGTGACTGGTTAGTCGAGGCCGTCGTGTTTTCGTGTACGGAAATAGCGCAAACAGTGCTTCCTTGGCACTCACCTCCGAGTCGGAGCCGCAGGCTTCATCCAGTTCCTCAATGAGGTCGTCGTCACTATCGACATGTTGCATCGCATCGACGCGTTCATTGCCTTTCTTTTTGGCGTTTTCTTTGTTCTTTTTCTTGAAGCACTTGTCTTCAGTATGACCAGGCTTCTTGCAAAATCCACATTTGTCCTTGCCACTAGGAGCTTGTCCCTCGGCGCGGTGCGGACGGTCATGGTTGCTCTGCTTGTTGCGCTGCGAACGATCTTCGTTTCGTCGAGGCTGCACGGTAGACCAAGCGTTCTGTCCGCGCTCAATTGCCTGCAAATGATCACGAACTTCCTCCAGCGTACGTTCCTCCCACTCAAAACCAGAGTTGTCCATTGCTGCGCGAAAGCCAGCTGGGAGCGCGTCGACTAGAAGTTGTTTCAGCTTGTCGTCGTCGAGCACTTCACCCTTGCCCGTGAGGTAGATGTAATCCTTTTGCATGATTTGCATACGGTTGAAGAGGTCACCCACTGTCATGTCCTTTGGCTTGCCAAGATTCTTGTTCATAAAGCGCATCTGGTCGCGCTTGCCGCTCTTGCCCATGATGCGAATTGCTAGCTCATTGAGCGCTTGTTCAAAATCATCCTTGGAATTTTTATCCTTGCCTTCTGCAATAGTATTCCAATTATCCTTGGCTTCTCCACACAAAAATTGCGACATGCCTTGGAACATGGATGTTGTTGTAGTCAAAGGGCGGTGTTCGACATATTCTTCGAACGTGCGTCGCATGTGACAGAACGTCTCCGCATCCTTTGGGTCGTAGCACGTGTAGGTCTTGTCGTACTTTGAACTTGCATCGTCGGGATCAAGTCGGACTTTCACCTTGAATGTTTGAGGATGAGTAGGTGTTTCCACAGGGCTTGGGTACAAGGGAATTGGTGCGCGGAAGCGCGGGTTGCTCGCGTTGCTGTTGTCGACGGGCTTGGAAAAAGCTGGGGCCATGGTGATCGTTGGTCTTGTTTGACTTGCGAAGTGTTAACACTATGCCTTGTCTCACAAGGTAGAATACTGTGACAGTAATAATGATTGTGACTAGATTGGAATTATGAGCACTACCCTATGAATGCGACGAAGAGGAGCCTCTGAGTCAGCACTAGTTCCACGCGTCCTTCCACGCGGCACGTCACGTCTGCCGCAACTAGGCGTCGAAGCGACTCAGACCTTAAAGCCATCGCTTGACGTAATATGCTACTCTTTGGATTTTTATTCGATTTCGCTCGTTCCGTTTTGATGCAGAAATCGAGTGAAGTTGCTATTGTTTCATGCATTTAGACGATGCGGCGGTGACTGCTCGGTGGCGACTTGACGACACGCACGTCTCGCTTACACGGCAATTGGTTCCATTTCCTGCGCGTGTCACGACGCGGACGTTACTTCGACGGAAGCCTTGGTTGCTACTGCTGCGCATAATGTGATTCTTTGCATTTACTGTTACTGGTGCGGCAATAGCGGCTTGTCGACAATGCGAGAGCCGTCGACCTGACGAACGACATGCTTTGCGTCGACTCATGGAACGCCAATGCATGGCGGCAGTGTTGGCAGCGGTTTGCAATGATGAGCACACGAATTCAAGCAGCGTCCACATTTGGAACGAAGATTGCTCGGCAATCCTTTCGTTGGCGGTTGGCGATGCATGAAAAAGACTTGCAAGTATGTTGCGACAAAAGTGATTGACGACCGAGGCGTTTTGACACTTGGAATCCATGCCGCAAAGCATTTTGTATTGCTTGTCGACGAGATATCTTAACCCAAAAAGGCTGCAGTATTCGATGCGTTGTCGGTGTGAATGAGTGACGAACAATGTCGAAAATGACGACGGCAATCGGGTTCGACTAGGCAGTGCAGCATTCCACAATCAACATTGACGCGGTGATGGGTTTGACTTGACAGCATTCAACAATCAACATTGGCGCGGTGATGCATATGCAAGGTGGCACTGCATTTGGCCGAGTTTGGCGATTGATTCAACTAGCAAGTGGACGAATTGGCGCAAGACTTGTTGTGTTATTGGCTTGATCAGCGACTGATGCAATTGACGTCTGGCTGGAAATTTGCTGGTCGTGTTGCCGAGGTGATCGGTTTCGGCGCCAACATTAGCTTGCATGCTAGTGCGTTGCAAGCATGCCTTCTCTCCTGTCGCCGTGAATGGAGTGCAAACATGATGCAATGGTCTTTTAGCGGAACTGGTTTGCATCTGTTGAGGCTTCCAGGCGCTGACATTGAGAAGACGAGTAGTACTTTGACGATGTGTCGCTTGCGGATCGCTTGCGGATCGCTTGCGGACTGAATTGCTTGTGTCGAAGCGCACGGACGACACACTGGCCACTGTTGGTTTACGAGTGCTTACTCGCCTGCACCGTGCATCAAATGGGAATTGAGTCAACTCCGTGCGAAATATAGAAGGATTATTCGGCAAAGCTCGCTTTAGAGACTGTCTTGTGACCGGAACCAACTCGGGCAGGTTACTCTCGGCTCGATTTATAGGATGGACAATAAAGATTGCGTACGCATTATCAACAACGTCGCGCTATTCGAGACCGTGACTTCTTTCAGCAGATGAGCGATGAGGGTTTTTTTAATTGCGGCGAAGCAAAGCCTACGCTTCATGCGGGCAAACCGCCCCGAGCAAGGTGTGGTAACATGTCAAAACATACTGCAATGGCGCCGTTGAATGCCAGCAGATTGTCGCATGCATGTGATCTTAGCTCTGCTCCAATATTATTGCAAGCGAATTCTGCGGCAAGCAATTTCGCTCTGATTAGTCAGCCTTTCCTGAATAGCTGACATGACATTGGCTTCCAGCGGATACGATTATCATGTGGAGCAAAGTTCACGGCAGATGGTGCTGCCATGCTGAAACCTCAGGGAGTTATTGATTGCACATATAAAATTGATTGGCGACGGGCCTTGACGAAGCGCGCGAAGCAAATGGCAACAATGTCTTGCCAGTCCAACGTAAGCGCTCGATTGTTTGGCTGTATGATATAGTTGGGCAAGTGACGCAAGTAATGAAGCGTTGCGCAAATTGGATCATGAGTCTTTAGTGCGGCCTTCATGTCGTCTAATCAAAAAGCATGCGCAACAGGATGTCCTTGCACAAACAAAGCTTATATTGAACCGGAATCTTTTTGCATGGCTTTGCAATCGCTCTAGCGTTCGGGAGGCAGTGCAGCTGCCATAGTACACCATGCATTTGCGCCTTCGTGCTGGCGAGGCGACGAGTAATCACACTTAGTTCAAAAATTTAAATTGATTATACTTTTACCCTATGATAAGCAAACTGTAGCAGCAAGTGGCACAAAACTGTTTCACAAATCTCAAAATCGCCGTTGCCATTGCATTGCTAGCATGAGTGTTCATGCTCCATTTCGCTCGGGCGAGTGCGGACGTTTCGCCAGCTGGATGCCATTGACAACATTGCCAGCCGCCAGCGCGTAGCAAGCACTCATGGTGACGCAAAACGGCAGCGTCAGGCACGACACGCTTCCAAACAAACACTGCATGCTTGCATAGGTTGCGGTGCTGGCTAACGCGCCCGTGGCGAAGAGTGCTAGCGTCGCTGGTGAATGCGCGCACATCACGCCAACGCCCAAACTAGTCAGCGCCGCGTTGTAGCTCCACAGCCCCATGGCAACGTCATTTAGCGGCGCTTCGTATAAGATGCTTTCCTCAATGCTCCAATCCCAGCAATGCATGTTCCGCCAGCATGGGTGAGTACAGTGCCACGGCGGATGCAACGCCAATGCCAGTCAAACTTGAATCGACGATGTAAATTTGCGACAAGCCCTTGAGCGGCGTCAACAGCACTTCCATGACGGTCGTGCTGCTTGCTGCAGCTGTTACTTCCGGAGATATCAAACTGTTGTCGCCTGTTGCAGATGCCATCAAGTCGGTAGCTGTTGGATTTGCAGCTACTTTACTGGCAGCAAGTGCAAGCGTTGTTGGTGACGCTGCAACAGACAATATTGCCTGCTTTGCCAGTAGCATCGTCAGCGCCACTAAAATGAACGCCAACGTCCATTGCGGCATGCTCGCATTTCGGAGACGGAGCGTCGTCACGGTGGTTGCCGACCGTCGTCAAGCCAAGTGCTGTGAATGTGCTGCTGACAGAGTGGAATGCATCGTACGGCGACAGCCGCGGCGCAAACCAATCAAGCAGCCATTGTACGCCAAGAGACTGTTGGAAATGTCTTGACTATTGTCAGACTGCTTGGTTTCGTTGCTTACTGCAGCTGCAACATTGCATCGTCTTTTAGTAAGATGCGACGAGCCAGCATGTTCGAAGTGAGCGATCCCCATTTCGCCACGGTAGCCACCCACGGATCGCCCAGCGCCAAACTTGCCAGCAAAATGCCGCCGCATGTTGGTGAATGCAGAAGCAAGACTTGGGCCACGCCGGTGCATGTTTGTTGCGAATGTAGTTGGAAGGCACTGCATTTGCGGCTAATGGCGTTTGTCGGCCGAACGTTTCGTCGTTCATGTTCGTCTTGCTGACTGCTCGCAAAGCATCGAGATAGCCTATTGTCGTGTGATGAGCGAACGCCAGACTTACCGGCGTGACGGCCTGCCGCAGCCGCCCGCCAGAGTCGAACGGCCATGGTGACACAAGAAGTGCTGCGTTGCCTCGCGGAGGCGATTCGTTGTTTACTCTCTGGAGGTCGCATTTGGCTTGTTTGACGAGTCGAAAACGTGAAAAAATGAGCGCTTCAGAGTATATGATTGTCGTACCACTTCACAGTCTACCCTCGCCATTTTGCGTTATTTTGCAGTTCGTCTCGAGATCTTGTTTTAGCAATTTTGTATACTAGGTAGTCGCAGACAACCAGGTCTGTCGAGTATTCCTGCGCAAGCAAGGGCAGCGGCTACCGGTATAATGAAGCGATCGCATGGCAGACAGAAATGCGAAAAATTGGACAACGCCCTTGAAGATCTAGCTTGCTGCTTATTGCAATGTCTTACAGAAATCACAGTAAATGGCAAGTCGTTGAGTCTGTGGTACTATCAACTAACAATTGGTCCAATCAGGTCCAAGACTTCCTTCGTGGCGCATACAGAATCGCATGGATCGTCCGACATGCCACCAAAATCCTTTCCTTGACCTTTATCGCCCATGGCACTCACCACATCCTTCAAGCCTGCTCCAGCAACGTACTCTTTACTCGATTCCATTCCGTTGGTGTCCAATGGCGTGCCAACTCGCCGTAAAACTTGGAAAGCGCGTTTTCGCTTGGAGTTTCCCACCCACGTATCAAGGCCGTTTCACTTCCAGTGTCCGCTGCAATGATAAAGTTGTCGAAAACGACGCGAGACATTGGACGCGGCAATGCTTCGCTTGATCCATCGTTCAATAAAAACCCGTGCGAATGGAAGATCTTCTTCTTCTTATTGTAGTAGAGAACCAATACGTCGTACGTTCCAAGCAAACAACTCGTCGCAGCATACAAAATGACAATGGTAGGATCCTCTCCAATACAAATACCACTCTTCAGCTCGCGCCAGCTCTTGCAGTCGCTCACCGACACAATTTTTCGTCTTTGAAACAGACTCTTGACCAGCGTGCCGTCAAAGGTGTTCACTTGTACTTTAGGCATCGACTTATAATACCACCAATGTTTGGGCAAAAAGTAGTCGTCGGGTGAATTGGCGGCGCATCGCAGCACAAGCATAAAGACGAATCCAGTTGCCCAGCTGTCCGATCCATTTAACTCTGGAGAAAAGAATTGGTGAAGCAACACTACCAGTTCGTTTGCCACTGCTCGTTGCCAGCAATCGTCGAGATATCTGACATTGGCCAAAACATACTCCATCAATGCAAATAAAAGTCCGACCATTTGTGTCGATTGTAAGGTTCCATCAAGCAGTGCAGTGATTTAAGTGCGAATTTTTCTTCCCCAGTAATGAATGATTCGAGTAGGTTGCTGAACGCCGCCGTCGGGTCGGCGGACGACTGAGCATTGTAAGCATTCATGAGACCCTCCCTCCGCTCTGCCTGTTCCATTGCTCCGCCTCGGCGTTGATCGTACATGAGCGCAGGTATAAAGCCGCAACGTGCCGCTTCCCAGACATTGTTGAGTGACGGATTTACCCGTTGCGCCAACAAAAGGTTGTACACATGGGGCATTTCTTGTAGAATCAACTCATAATTTAAAGTCGTTATCACTTCCGAAGTAAACACTAGGCTTCGATTCCTTTGCGAGACAAAATTGTATCGGAGAAACCATCCAAAAGGTGTCGACGAAGAGATCATTTTATATTCTTTCAAGGCAAGGCATTGATCCAATCCATCGAGAAGCAAAATGGCAGGGCGACTTCCTAGCCAAGCTTGAACCTGTGCCGGATTAAAAGTATATTGTTCTTGTAAAAATGATTCGAATGTTTCGGCTTTGTGTTCACTCTTGGCTGGATCGATGGTGGCTTCAAACATAATTCGTAAACAAAGTGCTTGAAGCGGATCCGCTTGCTCCTCAACTCGCACCATCGAGTAGCTACTGAAAGAGACGTATAGGACAGCCACTTCTTGGCCCAAAAATCGACGAAGTGTATGCGCAAGTTCGACCAAACAGCGCGTCTTACCGCGACGACTACATCCGACCAACGCCACTGGAGCCACCCGACGCTCGCCGTCGTCGTACAGGTGAAACTGCTTGGCAATCGTTTGGGTAGCTTGTTCAATCCATCCAGCTTCGCAGATAAACTCTGGGCTGCGGTGCATCAATGGAAGAGGAACGTGATTTGGTTGCGGCAAGGTTGAAAATTCAAATTGCTTGTTTGCCGCAGCCTCCCACGCAATGTCCTCTGATTCGCACAACTCCGTCGTTGCTTTTTGGATTATCATGTATGTCGCGTCAGTCCGCAAATTTTCAAAGTCATAAACCTCTTGACCAGCTTCATCTTTTACGCAAATGGCTTCATTGCGATTCAAAAAGAGATTGTAGCCGTCATTGCCGTGCAAACGAGTGCGACAAAGTTCTTCGTGTGCTTCGCGTCGATATTTTATAGTCTTGGGTTGTGGTTTATGCTGCTGCTGCTGCTGCTGCTGCTGCTGTTGAGCAAGAGTGTCGTCCATCTCCATCTTTTGCTTTCAATTAGCCGAGGAGGCGTTCTGTGAAACCCCAAAAAAATTTGGTTGACGACTCTCGCCAGATACTCTGAACGAAAAACCACACGCACTATCAATTGAGAGGAGTCAAAATTGGCGTACAGAGCCCGACGTTCCAAAGTCGCTTCAAATGATTCAGTCTGCGAGTCATTGCTGGTTCTCGGCTGCTTGTTTATGTCGCCACGATGCCAACCAAGGACGGAGAATGATAGCTGGACTGCGCTTTGTGTCTCGTCTGCAGCAAACGCACCCGTCGTCCAGCAAAAACCAACTTGTAACGAGGCCCACTCGTCGTTTTTGCATCATGGTTGTCGCGTCGCTTCAGGTTTTATTGCAGCGCATCCTGCTCTCAATCACCGTGCGACATTTAATTTTGCGGTCAAAGCGTAAACGCAAGGATAGTTTTGTTGTTTTGGAATTTATATGCATAACATGTTGTACCTTGTATATAGTGAGTCGACCTGCATTTTTATTAGCTGCGTCGGTTATTAGTCGAGGCCAAGGCGCACTTTAACGTAAAGTTCTTCACAGCCGAGAAAAACAACGAGCGACAAATGCACAAAAGCCAATGTCCTTCCTTCCTTGCTAATTTGGCTGCTCCAGCGAGAAAGCTGTTGCTGGTGCTGATTGCTTTAGTTGATTGTCAAGTCGGTTCCGAAACCCTACATTATCAGGACCCTTCACTCCATCCAGCACGCTCAGGCCTCACGCAAACGCTGCCTGCCCATGCAAACATCATCATCATCCGCAGTTATCATCCGTAACGTGCGGTCGCTTTTTGACGCGCAATACTTCACGCACGTTGCCCAATCCCGTGTTGACGACATGCACCGTTTCCACCTGCAAACCATACTTGGAAGCGCACTCGCCAAACACATCGGTTCCGCCTCCGACACCAAAGTAGTAGCGCTTGGTGCTCACGTAGGCGGTTCCATCTGCGGACAAGTGTTGATCGATTAGATAGGCGGTTTCTTGCGCCGCCTGCGGCGTGTAGAGTGTTTCGGCGGCCAAAATCATGTCGAACTGACCGTCGACTGGTAGTTTGGTGCTGCTGCTACAGCTAATCTTGCTGGTGTTACCGTTTATCGCTTCCTCTCCTGCTGCTTCACCATTTTCATCATTGTCAGTAGTCGCTGACTGTTTACTTTTCAATCGCAGCAGCTGCTCACTCATTTGCATCCAGTCGCCAGCTCCCAGCACAACGTTTTCCAAAACTGATTCCGATGCGAAACCGCAAAAGTTGACCACCAAGTTACTTATCGTCACATCCTTGAGCACGTTGTCATTATAATCGACCAGCAAGACGACTTGCGGCTGGCACAACTGCATGACGTATATACTCGGCAAGGCGTGGCCGCAGCCAAGCTCCAAGACGCTCTGCACCCTCGGCATTATTTCCATGTTTTGTTGCAAATACTCCATCAAATCGTAGCTGCCTTCCCAGACGGTGGCGCCGCCCTCGTAGACGCCCGGAAGCAAGTCGCTCGGATGGTGACTGCGGAGTTTTAGTTTTTGTGGTGATGTTGTAGCAGCAGTAGAGGACGTAGTCGACGTTGTTGCTGTCTCTGCCTCGGCAGCATCAACAAGATCACGTTCATCATTATTATTGTTATCGACAAAAGACGTTTGGTCCACGTCGACGCGACGAATTATCGTTTCGCCGTAGACTAGTTCCTCGTGGACAATTTCCTCCCTGGCGCGCTCCGTCAGCAAGCGTTGCAGCAAGGACGTTTCAAAAAAATAAAAGGGTTTGCGAATCATGTTGGCATCAGAGTTGCTGCTTGCTGGCAGTTTCGTCATTTGATCGCTAGCTGCAGAATTATCAAGATTATTTTCAGACTCCACTTCCTTTTCTAATGGCGCCTTGAACTCGTCTTCGTCCTTGTCCTCCAAGACAAAGCCAAAGGTAAAGGCTGCCGCCATGGTGCAAGACGAAAATCAATGGAACGAGTGGTGAATGTTGGAACATGAGGGCATATATATAAAAGTGACGCCACAATGACGTCAACTATCATTCTAACAGTAAGTGTAAAGTACACTAAATTCGCTTGACAAGGGTCGCAGCGGTTCTGATCTCGTCGTTCGAACGCCTTCCACCAAGCCTTCGGCCATCGATCAGCCATTATTTCATTTCCTGAGCTTTTAATTCTTTGAAAGGCTCTAATATCAAGGAGGATTAAAGAATCAATCTTACTCCCTTTTACTTTTTCATTCGCACGATACGCGCTGCAGAGCAATTCAAAAAGTCGTTCCATTACGCGCTTCAATCCATCGTCATCAAATACATTATACAACAATCAGCTTTCACTTCACACACACACAATACAACATGGTCATTTTGAATGCCGCCATTCAGCACTTTGTCTTTGTCTACGGCTCGCTGCTGTGCCAGCAGTCGCGGGCCGTCACGGCTTCTTCACTGTCGGAAACGCCCGTGCTGCCCGTCCTGTGCACCGGCTTGCAGCGCGTCTGGGCCAAGCGATCGAAACGCGGCATGACGTCGCTCGGAGTACGAGTCGTAGAAGACAGTGATACAACATCGTCAAAGTTACCATCTTGCGTGGGAGCCGTCGTTCCAATCTGGGGCAGCGACGCCTTAAGCAAGCTCGACGAGCGCGAACAAGGTTACGAGCGAGTGCCATTAACGCTCGAGCAGATTCGCATGGTTCCCTACCTTGATAAAGCGCAGTACTATACGTTCAATGACGAAAACAGCAAGTCGGCAAGTAACAAAATGAAGAGTAATGTAAACGAAATCAGCAGCGCCGACGAAGATTGGTTGGACCAGTGGCTCGCACAAACGACTCGCAGTCAGCAAACGTCAATGTACGAAGCCACGCTGAAACCACGCGTCTGGACCTATCGTCCGTTGCGCGAACAATGGCCCGACGATAATTTTCCCATTGCGCAAACATATGTCGACACCATACTGCGCGGATGCTTGAGCTACGCGCCGGAAATGGCGCACGATTTCATCACGTCCACCGAGGGATGGGATGGTGGTGAAAGTAGTGACATGGATGGCGTCTCTACCGACACTACTACAGCTACTGCTGCACACTGGTATAACGATCGTCACGATCCCATTTACCCGCGGGGCGATCCCGAGTGGTCGCGCCGGCATGCAACGTCGCTGGACGACTTGCTCCAGCAGCACTTGCCCGAGCAAATGAATCGGCGCGTCGTGCGACCGAAAGAATAGAAGAGGACCCAATTGAATGAGACTCATTGGAGCAGTCTACTTTATGAGCTGGATGTGTTGGGTGCTGCGATTGATGCGACTGAGTTTAGCAAGGTGTGTGCCGACCTGTAAATCATAACGGACTCACTGGGGCAGCTAGTAGTCGCAATCACACTCTGCAATTAACAATTATAGAGCAACGCAAGGTTATTTACAAATGCAATATACGTGCGTAACTCTTCCTTCGAGCCAACCATGTGATGGTCTTGGCACGAATCAGGCGTTGCGCAACACTTTGCGCAAACATGGTACAGCAAGCGCACCTATATCTCAGTACATGCAGGGCCATCATGGCGGCAATCCACGCGCATGGAGAAATCCATTCTCGAGACTGCAGTGGTAAAGATGGCATGGATTGCATCGACGACAACATGCTTGTCGCCTCTTCTTTCGTCTCCGTTTAGTCGAACATGCTTGAGGACGCAACTCATATTTGTGTTCGTAACAGTCGCCGTCGTACTGTTCAACTATGACTTTTTCGCAAGCAAGCTGCCGTTTGCAACCAAAAGAGAATCTCCTTCGAGCAAGCAACATTCTACCGGCGCGTATTTCATGGCTCGATTTTCAAATGCAAGTATTTCACAAGCTCGTGACTTGCCGTACAAATGGGCCAAGGATCTGAATGGATCCATGCGATACGTTGGCGATGCGCAATTTGAAGTAGGTGCTGATTCGTTTGAAAAGCGCTATCGAACCTATGCGGGTTTTCGGCAGTGTTTGGGAAACAAGCATATCGTTCTCATTGGAGACTCTCGCGTCCGCTATCAGTACATGGGTCTCGCGAATTATCTAATGACTGGTGAATGGCTTCAATGCAGAGATTATGAAAATGATACCAATACAACCAACGCGACAACATTATTCAGCAGCAGTTCCAATTGCTTCCTCATTGACCACGAGTATGGCAACAGAACCGTGTCATGGAAGAAGTGGTATGCAAGGTCGTCCGAGTCGCTGCAGGATCAATGTGACTGCCATCGACCGACGCCGTTTCGGGTAAATACTACCTTTGAGAACCGATTCTTTGAAGTAGCCACGCAAAGCGGCCCGATTCGACTGACTTACCTACAGACCTTTTTGAATTCTGTAAAATTTCACCCCAATTTTCCGCCGCTGACGCCGTGGAGGAGCGACATGGTCAAAGGCAACATCAACACAACGGCATTTTCCTCTCGCTGTCAACCTGGCCTGTGTTGGGACGCTCCTGTATTGACGCTGAGTACGAGAGAGGCTTTGCTCGAAATGTTCCCGAAGTTACACCCGACTCACGTCTTTGCCAACACGGGTTGGAAGCACAACAAAGGCAACACACCGCAACAGCTTGGTTGTACTAACTCATCGGACGCACGTTCGTAAGGGGAACACGAAAAACGGTTAGAAAATGCGAGCGACTGTATGCGAATATATCGAAGTACGCGATAACGAGCTACTGAAACGACGAAAGGTTTCCCTAATCAAAATGGGAGAGGAGCCAGCGAAAGACTTAATAAGTTACAACGAACTGTCGGATTTAATCGAACGACAGATGGACGAAGATATACGAAACGATCCGGCGACTCAGTGGGTATTCACGAAGGTAATCGGACACGAGCTTAATTTGAAACCGAACGATCCGACATGCCAAGGAAGTTCAAGTAACGTTCTCGTCGAATGGACTGACGGAACGACGACGTGGGAGCCTCTCGCGATCATGAAGAAGGACGATCCGATAACGATCGCAGAGTATGGACTCAAGCACGGCTTACTCGACAAGCCAGGATGGAAGCAGCTGGAGCATTACACTCGGAAGCGAAAGAAGTTTCGACAGATGGTAACAGCGGCGAAACGAAAATCGAAAGCAAACGGCGTACGCTACAAATTCGGCGTAAGGTTGCCGCGCAATTATAAAGATGCGAAAGCTCTCGACGAGATCAACGGCAACACGCTGTGGACGGATGCGATTCGAACGGAATTAAATCAGATAAATGATTACGACACGTTCGCAGATCAAGGAGTCGGTAAGGTTATGCCGGCGCCGTGAAACGAATAAACGTGCACATGATATTCGATGTCAAGCACGATTTGCGACGGAAAGCACGACTCGTTGCAGGAGGACATATGACAGAGCCGCCGAAGGATTCAGTTTACCCGGGCGTTGTGTCATTGCGAAGTCTCAGACTGGTAGCGATGTTAGAGGAACTCAACGGTCTGGAACTGTGGGCAGCTGACGTCGGCAACGCATACTTGGAAGCGAAAACGAGAGAAGGTTTATATCGTGGCAGGTCCGGAGTTCGGGGAGCTCGAGGGTCACACGCTCACGATCGTGAAGGCATTATACGGTCTTCGCACGTCAGCAGGCGCACGCTGGCACGAGCACTTTGCAGACACGCTCCGCGACATTGGCTTCATGCCGTGTATCGCAGAACCGGACGTGTGGATGCGCGATAAAGGCACGCACTACGAATACGTTTGTGTGTATGTCGACGATTTAGCGATAGCGATGAAGAACTGGAAGGAACTAACGGATCTTTTAATTGAGAACTACAACTACAAGTTGAAGGGCGTCGGTCCATTGGCATATCATTTGGGCGCAGACGTTTGGCGAGACGACGACGGCGTACTCTGCTTCGGAGCGAAGAAGTACGTCACAAGACTACTAGCGAACTACAAAGAAATGTTCGGCGAGGAACCGCGACCGCAGACAAGTCCACTACGCGACGGCGATCATCCGGAACTCGACGAAACGAAAGAACTTGACGACGACGGAATTGCGAAGTATCAATCGATAATTGGTGCGTTGCAATGGGCAGTAAGTTTATGTCGATTCGACATTCACTGTGCTGTCATGACTATGGGGGAGATTCCGAGCTGCGCCACGAGCGGGGCACTTGGAACGGTTGAAGCATATTTGCGGATACTTACGAAGATACCCGGATGGAGCGATTCGATTCAACGTTTCGATTCCAACGGACGAGCGATACGCGACAGTTGACAAGATGGATTGGGATTACAGTGTGTACGGCAAGATCTGCGAAGAGCTTCCGTGGAACATGCCCACGCCGCGCGGCAAGGCGGTGCGAATGTCAACGTTCGAAGATGCGAACCTGTACCACGATTACACGACGGGACGGGCAGCGATGGGCATGCTACACATGTTGAATGGAACAGTCGTTGATTGGTTTTCGAAACGCCAAGCGACGGTCGAGACGGCGACGTACGGCTCGGAGTTTGTAGCAGCGAGAGTGAGCACGGAGCAGATCATGGATCTTCGCTTCACGCTACGCATGTTGGGAGTTCCGCTCGACGGACCTTCATGGATGTTTGGAGACAACAAGTCGGTAACGCAAAGCAGCAACCTACCGCACTCTAGTCTGACGAAGCGACACAATGCACTGGCATTTCACCGTGTACGCGAAGCGATTGCGGCGGGAATTATTAATTTCAACCACATCATGGGAACGACAAACCCGGCGGATGTACTTACCAAGTTTCTTCCACGGGCTACGGCAAGCAAGCACTTAAAGAACCTGCTCTTCAAGGAATCTAACTATTAGGTATGACTTGAGGGGAGTTGCAGGATGCGAACGAAAACAGCGAAAATCGGGCAAGTCACACCGAATGTCCGATAGGGTGACACAGCGGCACTCGCGGCTCACCACAGCCTCACGATCGCGTGATGCGTGGCAGCGACGGCTTCGAAGCGATTCAACAAGTATATTGCTGAAACTAGTGCGATATAGAGTAGAAACAAGCAGACTTACTAAGCTTGAAGAGTTAAGAAAGCGATTTATTCGTCTCTCGTATTGTAGCAACTGCAAGCTTGGATTGGCCATCCAAGGACAGCTACAAGCGAAAGGTGCAACGATTTGATTTACAAGTTACAAGAGACAAAACCCACTGTCATGCGCCAGCCTGTTCATGCCATTGAAAGTGACCCACAGAGGGGCCTCCACGGCACCTGGCTTGCATGGTTAGATGCGCCATTGTGTGCTGAGTCCAGCCATATTGTTGAATTCATGAAACAGTTAATCAGGCAGCCCTGGTTTGCATTTCAATCTTTTCCTCAAGTGACAACCCCCACTGTCATGCGCCAGATTGTCATGCCATTGAAAGTGACCCACAGAGGGCCTCCATGGCACCTGTCTTGCATATATAGATGCGCCATTGTGTGCTGAGTCCAGCCATAATGTTGATTTCATGAAACGGTCGATCAGGCAGCCCTGGTTTGCATTTCAATCTTTTCCTCAAGTGACAACCCCCTTTGTCATGCGCCAGACTGTCATGCCATTGAAAGTGACCCACAGAGGGCCTCCACGGCACCTGTCTTGCATGGTTAGATGCGCCATTGTGTGCTGAGTCCAGCCATATTGTTAAATTCATGAAGCTGTCAATCAGGCAGCCCTGGTTTTCATTTCAATCTTTTCCTCAAGTGACAACACCCACTGTCATGTGCCAGACTGTCATGCCATGGAAAGTGACCCCCAGAGGGCCTCCACGGCACCTGTCTTGCATGGTTAGATGCGCCATTGTGTGCTGAGTCTAGCCATATTGTTGAATTCATGAAGCTGTCAATTAGGCAGCCCTGGTTTGCATTTCAATCTTTTCCTCAAGTGACAACCCCCGCTGTCATGCGCCAGACTGTCATGCCATTGAAAGTGACCCACAGAGGGGCTCCACCGCACCTGTCTTGCATGGTAAGTTGCGCCAATGTGTGCTGAGTCCAGCCATATTGTTGATTTCATGAAACGGTCAATCATGCAGCCCTGGTTTGCATTTCAATCATTTCCTCAAGTGACAACACCCGCTGTCATGCGCCAGACTATCATGCCATTGAAAGTGACCTACAGAGGGGCCTCCACGGCACCTGGCTTGCATGGTTAGATGCGCCATTGTGTGCTGAGTCCAGCCATTTTGTTGAATTCATGAAACAGTTGATCAGGCAGCCCTGGTTTGCATTTCAATCTTTTCCTCAAGTGACAACACCCACTGTCATGCATCAGACTGTCATGCCATTGAAAGTGACCCACAGAAGGCCTCCATGGCACCTGTCTTGCATGTTCAGATGCGCCACTGTGTGCTGAGTCCAGCCATATTGTTGATTTCATGAAACGGTCAATCAGGCAGCCCTGGTTTGCATTTCAATCTTTTCCGCAAGTGACAACCCCCGCTGTCATGCGCAGACTGTCATGCCATTGAAAGTGACCCACAGAGGGCCTCCACGGCACCTGTCTTGCATGGTTAGATGCGCCATTGTGTGCTGAGTCCAGCCATATTGTTGAATTCATGAAACGGTGGATCAGGCAGCCCTGGTTTGCATTTCAATCTTTTCCTCACGTGACAACACCCACGGTCATGCACCAGACTGTCATGCCATTGAAAGTGACCCACAGAGGTCCTCCATGGCACCTGTCTTGCATGGTTAGATGCGCCATTGTGTGCAGAGTCCAGCCATATTGTTGATTTCATGAAACGGTTGATCAGGCAGCCCTAGTTTGCATTTCAATCTTTTCCTCAAGTGACAATCCCTGCTGTCATGCTCCAGACTGTCATGCCATAAAAGTGACCCACAGAGGGGCCTCCACAGCACCTGTCTTGCACGGTTAGATGCGCCATTGTGTGCTGAGTCCAGTCATATTTGAATTCATGAAAGGGGTCAATCAGGCAGCCTTGGTTTGCATTTCAATCTTTTCCTCAAGTGACAACCCCCGCTGTCATGCGCAGACTGTCATGCCATTGAAAGTGACCCACAGAGGGGCCGCCACGGCACCTGTCTTGCATGGTTAGATGCGCCATTGTGTGCTGAGTCCAGCCATATTGTTGAATTCATGAAACAATCAATCAGGCAGCCCTGGTTTGCATTTCAATCTTTTCCTCAAATGACAACACCCACTGTCATGCGCCAGACTGTCATGCCATTGAAAGTGACCCACAGAGGTTCTCCACGGCACCTGAATTGCATGGTTAGAAGCGCCATTGTGTGCTGAGTCCATCCATTTTGTTGAATTCATGAAACGGTTGATCAGGTAGCCCTGGTTTGCATTTCAATCTTTTCCTCAAGTGACAACCCCCGCTGTCATGCGCAGACTGTCATGCCATTGAAAGTGATCCACAGAGTGCCTCCACGGCACCTGTCTTGCATGGCTAGATGTGCCAATGTGTGCTGAGTCCAGCCATATTGTTGATTTCATGAAACGGTTGATCAGGCAGCCCTGGTTTGCATTTCAATCTTTTCCTCAAGTGACAACCCCCGCTGCCATGCGCCAGACTGTCATGCCATTGAAAGTGACCCACAGAGGGGCCTCCACGGCACCTGTCTTGCATGGTTAGATGCGCCATTGTGTGCTGAGTCCAGCCATATTGTTGAATTCTGGAAACGGTTGATCAGGCAGCCCTAGTTTGCATTTCAATCTTTTCCTCAAGTGACAATCCCTGCTGTCATGCTCCAGACTGTCATGCCATAAAAGTGACCCACAGAGGGGCCTCCACGGCACCTGTTTTGCATGGCTAGATGTGCCAATGTGTGCTGAGTCCAGCCATATTGTTGATTTCATGAAACGGTTGATCAGGCAGCCCTGGTTTGCATTTCAATCTTTTCCTCAAGTGACAACCCCCGCTGCCATGCGCCAGACTGTCATGCCATTGAAAGTGACCCACAGAGGGGCCTCCACGGCACCTGTCTTGCATGGTTAGATGCGCCATTGTGTGCTGAGTCCAGCCATATTGTTGAATTCTGGAAACGGTTGATCAGGCAGCCCTGGTTTGCATTTCAATCTTTTCCTCAAGTGACAATGCCAGACTGTCATGCGCCAGACTGTCATGCCATAGAAAGTGACCCACAGAGGGCCTCCACGGCAACTGTCTTGCATGGTTAGATGCGCCATTGTGTGCTGAGTCTAGCCATATTGTTGAATTCATGAAGCGGTCAATCAGGCAGCCCTGGTTTGCATTTCAATCTTTTCCTCAAGTGACAACCCCCGCTGCCATGCACCAGACTGTCATGCCATTGAAAATGACCCACAGAGGGCCTCCGCGGCACCTGTCTTGCATGGTTAGATGCGCCATTGTGTGCTGAGTCCAGCCATATTGTTGAATTCATGAAACAGTCAGTCAGGCAGCCCTGGTTTGCATTTCAATCTTTTCCTCAAGTGACAATGCCAGACTGTCATGCCATTAAAAGTACCCACAGAGGGGCCTCCACAGCACCTGTCTTGCGTGGTTAAATGCGCCATTGTGTGCTGAGTCCAGCCATATTGTTGAAATCATGAAACGGTCAATCAGGCAGCCCTGGTTTGCATTTCAATCTTTTCCTCAAGTGACAACCCCCGCTGTCATGCACCAGACTGTCATCATGCCATAGAAAGTGACCCCCAGAGGGCCTCCACGGCACCTGTCTTGCATGGTTAGATGCGCCATTGTGTGCTGAGTCTAGCCATATTGTTGAATTCATGAAGCTGTCAATTAGGCAGCCCTGGTTTGCATTTCAATCTTTTCCTCAAGTGACAACCCCCGCTGTCATGCGCCAGACTGTCATGCCATTGAAAGTGACCCACAGAGGGGCCTCCACGGCACCTGTCTTGCATGGTTAGTTGCGCCAATGTGTGCTGAGTCCAGCCATATTGTTGATTTCATGAAACGGTCAATCAGGCAGCCCTGGTTTGCATTTCAATCATTTCCTCAAGTGACAACACCCGCTGTCATGCGCTAGACTATCATGCCATTGAAAGTGAACAACAGAGGGCCTCCACGGCACCTGTCTTGCATGGTTAGAGCGCCATTGTGTGCTGAGTCCAGCCATTTTGTTGAATTCATGAATGGGGTCAATCAGGCAGCCCTGGTTTGCATTTCAATCTTTTCCTCAAGTGACAACCCCCGCTGTCATGCGCAGACTGTCATGCCATTGAAAGTGAACAACAGAGGGCCTCCACAGCACCTGTCTTGCATGGTTAGAGCGCCATTGTGTGCCAAGTCCAGCCATTTTGTTGAATTCATGAAACGGTTGATCAGGCAGCCCTGGTTTGCATTTCAATCTTTTCCTTAAGTGACAACCCCCCGCTGTCATGGGCCAGACTGTCATGCCATTGAAAGTGACCCACAGAGGGCCTCCACGGCAACTGTCTTGCATGATTAGATGTGCCATTGTGTGCTGAGTCCAGCAATATTGTTGAATTCATGAAACAGTCAATCAGGTAGCCCTGGTTTGCATTTCTCTTTTTTTCCTCAAGTGACAACACCCACTGTCATGCGCCAGACTGTCATGCCATTGAAAGTGACCCACAGAGGGCCTCCACGGCACCTGTTTTGCATGATTAGATGCGCCATTGTGTGCTGAGTCCAGCCATATTGTTGAATTCATGAAACGGTCCATCGGGCAGCCCTGGTTTGCATTTTAATCTTTTCCTCAAGTGACAACACCCACTGACATGCGCCAGACTGTCATGCCATTGAAAGTGACCCACAGAGGGGCCGCCACGGCACCTGTCTTGCATGGTTAGATGCGCCATTGTGTGCTGAGTCCAGCCATATTGTTGAATTCATGAAACGGTCAATCAGGCAGTCCTGGTTTGCATTTCAATCTTTTCCTCAAGTGACAGTGACAGACTGTCATGCCATTGAAAGTGACCGACAGAGGGGCCTCCACGGCACCTATCTTGCATGGTTAGATGCACCATTGTGTGCTGAGTCCAGCCATATTTATGAATTCATGAAACGGTTGATCAGGCAGCCATGGTTTGCATTTCAATCTTTTCCTCACTTGACAACCCCCCCTGCCATGCCCAGACTGTCATGCCATTCAAAGGGACCCACAGAGGGCCTCCACGGCACCTGTTTTGCATGGTTAGATGCGCCATTGTGTGCTGAGTCCAGCCATATCATTGATTTCATGAAACGGTTGATCAGGCACCCCTGGTTTGCATTTCAATCTTGTCCTCAAGTGACAACCCCCGCTGTCATGCGCGGGACTGTCTTGCCATTTGAAAGTGAACCACAGAGGTGCCTCCACGGCACCTGTCTTGCATGGTTAGATGCGCCATTGTGTGCTGAGTTTAGCCATATTGTTGATTTCATGAAACGGTTGATCAGGCAGCCCTGGTTTGCATTTCAATCTTTTCCTCAAGTGACAACACCCACTGTCATGGGCCAGACTGTCATGCCATTGAAAGTGACCCACAGAGGGCCTCCATGGCACCTGTCTTGCATGGTTATATGCGCCATTGTGTGCTGAGTCCAGCCATGTTGTTAAATTCATGAAACGGTCAATCAGGCAGCCCTGGTTTGCATTTCAATCTTTTCCTCAAGTGACAACACCCACTGTCATGCGCCAGATTGTCATGCCATTGAAAGTCACCCACAGAGGGCCTCCACGGCACCTGAATTGCATGGTTAGATGCGCCATTGTGTGCTGAGTCCAGCCATATATTTGATTTCATGAAACAGTCGATCAGGCAGACCTGGTTTGCATTTCAATCTTTTCCTCAAGTGACAACCCCCACTGTCATGCACCAGACTGTCATTTTATTGAAAGTGACCCACAGAGGGCCTCCACGGCACCTGTCTTGCATGGTTAGATGTGCCATTGTGTGCTGAGTCTAGCCATATTGTTGATTTCATGAAACGGTTGATCAGGCAGCCCTGGTTTGCATTTCAATCTTTTCCTCAAGTGACAACACCCACTGTCATGCGCTAGACTGTCATGCCATTGAAAGTGACCAACAGAGGGGCCTCCACGGCACCTGTTTTGCATGGTTAGATGCGCCATTGTGTGCTGAGTCCAGCCATATTGTTGAATTCATGAAACGGTCAATCAGGCAGCCCTGGTTTGCATTTCAATCTTTTCCTCAAGTGACAACCCCCACTGTCATGCGCCAGATTGTCATGCCATTGAAAGTGACCCACAGAGGGGCCTCCACGGCACCTGTCTTGCATGGTTAGATGCGCCATTGTGTGCTGAGTCCAGCCATATTGTTGAATTCATGAAACAATCAATCAGGCAGCCCTGGTTTGCATTTCAATCTTTTCCTCAAGTGACAACACCCACTGTCATGCGCCAGACTGTCATGCCATTGAAAGTGACCCACAGAGGGCCTCCACGGCACCTGAATTGCATGGTTAGAAGCGCCATTGTTTGCTGAGTCCAGCCATATATTTGGTTTCATGAAAAAGAGTCAATCAGGCAGCCCTGGTTTGCATTTCAATCTTTTTCTCAAGTGACAACCCCCACTGTCATGCGCCAGACTGTCATGCCATTGAAAGTGACCCACAGAGGGCCTCCACGGCACCTGTCTTGCATGGTTAGATGTGCCATTGTGTGCTGAGTCTAGCCATATTGTTGAATTCATGAAACGTATGATCAGGCAGCTCTGGTTTGCATTTCAATCTTTTCCTCAAGTGACAACACCCACTGTCATGCGCCAGATTGTCATGCCATTGAAAGTGACCCACAGAGGGGCCTCCACGGCACCTGTCTTGCATGGTTAGATGCGCCATTGTGTGCTGAGTCCAGCCATATTGTTGAATTCATGAAACGGTCAATCAGGCAGCCCATATCATAGCTGCTTGGAATCAGTTATGGATGATTTTTTTGCACCAAACTCACCGCAAGCATGTCCCCAAGCATAGTTAAACAGGATTGATGGAACAACACTACAATTGGGGGTAGATTTCGAAGGCCACACACTGTAGCACCATGGAGCTGGTTCCTGTGTGGATGTCTGAACTGCCCTCCCATACCGTAGCTGCTAGAAATCAGCTTTGGATTTTTTAATGCACCAATCTCACCGCAAGCACGTCTTCAAGTATAGCCAAACTGGATTGATGGAGCAAGACTAAAATTGGGGTAAGGTCAATCTCCCTTGGGTAAGGTTTGAATTCCATGCACTGTAGCACCATGGACTGGCTTTTGTGTAAATGTCTGAAATGCCCTCCCATACTGTAGCTGCTAGGAATCAGCTATGGATGATTTTTGTGCACCAAACTCACATCCTTATCTCAGATGCACTACAAGACAAGTTGACAGGCTAGTGTCTCCATGGACTGGTATGTGATTGGTGACAACTTGTCACCAGTCTCAGCCAGCAGTTGCCATGATTATCAAATGCCCATACCTTGAGCCATGTGTATGCTCAAATCAAGCCAGAATGGTGCTAACATCCTTATTTCAAATGCGCTACAAGAGAAGTTGACAGGCTAGTGTCTCCATGGACTGCAATGTGATTGGTGACAACTTGTCACCAGTCTCAGCCAGCAGATGCCGTGGTTTTCCAATGCCCATACCTTGAGCCATGTGTATGCAAAAATCAAGCTAGATTGGTGCTAACATCCTTTGCGCAACAAGATGGTATGCTTGGTTGTTGTCTCTGCAAACTGCGCCAGTCGACTTACAGTTAGTAAGCGATGACTTTATGTGATTGTGATGGATGCACTATCGGAACGTGACTGATGGTGAGAAGTCGGAGCGGTTTTAAATTCATGAGCGATGACGAATGTTCGACTCGGGATTTTGGTCATGGACGACCACCTCGATTTCTCATTTAAATGTTAGTAGTTTTACATATTACAACCGGACAAGATCATGTTAACGCGAGACAAGACGAGCATCTTGCTATGGTCATCAGCTGCTGCCATTGGCAGCGCTGCAGTGCTTGCATATTTCAACCAGCGAAAACAACGTCGGCCCATTCCATCTTCCTTGCTAAAATCACCTTACGCGGCGCAGTTGAAACTGGCTGTCAAGCTTGCTCTACAAGCCGGAAATAACATGGCGTCCCACTTGGAGGCAGCTGGTACGACGGATACCTTCAAGCTAGAGAGCTTGCAGATCAACGTGAAGAATGGCCAAGCGCAAGACTTTTGCACGCAGGTGGATTTGACTAATGAGCGACTGTGCATGGATGCGATTCAAAAGCAGTTTCCAAATGACTGCATCATCGGCGAGGAAGCGTCTGCTGACAAAATTCCCCCGTTGACGATGCAACCTACATGGATCTTGGATCCTGTGGACGGTACAACCAATTTTGCAAGTGGCTTGCCTCTTTGTTGCGTCTCCATTGGCTACTGCTTTGACACACAACCCGTCATGGGCGTCGTTTACGCGCCAGCCACGCGAGAAATGTATGTAGCAATCAAGGGATATGGAGCGTATCGAAACGGCATGCGCATCTGCAGCGACAATCAAAAGACCAAACTTTTGGATGCTGTCGTTGGATTCGAATTTGGTTATGCCCGCAGTCAAAGTGCCATTGACCTCATGGTGAGAGCGGTTCGAAGCGTCATGACGAACGGATGTCGGACGCTTCGGTGCTTGGGAAGCGGCGTGCTGGACATTTGCTATGTAGCAACAGGCCGTCTAGATGTCGTGTACGCTGGTGTCGCCAACGAGGGATGGAAACCATGGGACTACGCGGCTGGTTATGTCATTGCGACGGAGGCAGGCTGTACGATCGAGGCTATACCAAGCGATACGACATTTGACCTTTACTCCGACAGCATCATTTGTGGGACGAGCAAGGAGCTAGTGGATGAATTACGGTTGGTTATAACTGCGTAGGAGCGTCAACAACATTTGCAAGTAGTCGAGATTTACTAGCAGCAACATCATCTCAACTATCGAAGCCGGTACTGAGTAGTCTTGCCGTCCATTTTTGAATAATGTCCTCTGAATTTAAGCGCCAAAGCAATATCCAAGTCGCGTTGGTTTCGCTTGTTTGGCTTGCATGAAATCTCACCAGTAATTGTTTCGCCGGCGCAAATGGTCAATGACTCTTGCAAGTACAAAATTGTCTGCTTCCAGTGCGTATAGCGGGCAAAGGGAGCCGTCGAAAAGCCAATCGGCTTGTGCACTTGCGTAAACGCGCATTCAAAGTACGTGACGAGACCGTGGACAAAGTCGTTCCGCTGCGCCTGCAGCTTGAACTTGGCTGTGAATTGCAAGTCCTCCTTTCGACATGTCAAAATGTCCAAGCTCAATATTGGCTTCGAGTCTGTGACAATGCACTTGGCGTCGACAATGTCAACGACCGGCTCCTTGATGGCAATGTCTTTGATGACCGACATGTCAAACCCGTATACATCCTGCCAAAAGTCAAAGCGCTCCTTCTTAACATGAGCATCTTCAATGGCCGCAACATACATGACAGCCTTGTCGGGCAATATAATGCCATTGGTGATCAGCCACTTGTCGCGAGCAAAAATGACAGTGTCAAGCATGGACTCGTACAATAAAAAGTAGCCTGTGTAATAATGTGAAATGATAACGTGAGTCGCGCGTCGCTTTACAAAATGTTGCAATATTGTTAATTGTCATTCAACTCACCCATCCACTCGGAAACAATAATATCAACATGAGGCACAGGTAGCTCAATTTCTTCAATCTTGCCGCGAATGAGCGTAATCTTGTCGGCAAACCCATTCCGTTCGACAATGGCCTTGGCTTGCTCGATAATCGACGAGCAGTCCACGGCATAAATGTGCTTGGCACCTGCCTGAGCGGCAAACATGGACAGAATCCCAGTGCCACAGCCAACATCAAGAACAATCTGCAGCAAGAAAAAATGTAAAGTGTAAGTGAGAATTGGAGTGAGTCGCCAAACAGACTCGCCACCACGCTCACATGCAGCATGTTCCTCATCCATCCATATGCACTATTCGACGTACCTTGTCACGAAATAAGTGCTTATTGTTCAAAATAGCCTGTTGGTAGGTACTTGTTCGAACGTCATCCTTGAGCATTTCCTCGTGAATCGAGTGGTGCGCATACGAGTCAAAGTAGTAATCCTTGGAAGTTCTGTCCTGCGCATCGTTTGGAACACCGTCAGTACCAGTGCTGTCTTCCTGGTCTGACTTCAAGCTAGCACTACCGGTAGACATGGATGACGGTGACATTTTTCTGTCGTTGCCGTCGGCACGGCTTGCATTCATTTGCGGCCGCTCGTGTACGTCGTCGTCATCAATGACAGCGAGATTGGCGAGAGGATGAGGCTGCTGATTTGGTGCTTGCAATTGAGCACCAGGAGCAGCAACAGCCATATCCAATGCAGGTTTCGCCTTCTTGGTTGATGATGAATTTCCTAGTCGAGGCTTCTCGGTCTCATCATGTTGTTCAGGACCCTCGGCGCAGCTGCGTTTCGACATGGTGCTGCTTCCAAGATTGAACCGAGAAGTGAGCAGAGTCTCACGCTGCGAACGCAAATGACAATCTCAGTACCTGTCGCCTTTTTCACTATCTATTTGATCGACAGATTTCAATCTTACAAACGAGTTGTTCACCGAGCAGTTTGACAGCTATTTTCGTCCAGGACTTGATAAAATTTGAGAAACTTGCTCGTCGACCATGGTGAATGGCAAAGAGATTTCCCGAGTCTTTCGAGAAACGTCAATGACGCGGCTGGCGCGCGCGTGCTACCTTGACGTACAATATACTTTGCTACCTATGCAAAGCCAGAGAAATGCAGAAGCTAAGTCTACGAGTACGCGAGTTAGCCATTGTAACAGATTATCACTATGCTTTGTTAACATAACAATGATCGAGGATATTGTATCCTCTCCGACAGACAAACAGATATCATTTACACAGAAACATCAATCGCCGCTCGCCTCACACGGCGGCCCTCGAAGACAATGGGCTCCTCCAACGACACCTCGCATCCTTCCGACCTTGATCGGCGAACAACGTCAGGCTTGCCTGACGGTGACTGACTCTTCTTGATCATGTCGGCAATAAAGTTGCTATTCTTACGCTTGCGGCGACGGAAACGACTGGGAGTAAGCGCATAGGCGTAGCATGACCTGCGCAAGCCGCTTTCCGCGCGACAGACGTAAAGCATGACGCGAATGAACGCTTTGGCAATGACGTGAAAGAACTTGCCGTCAGCAATAGAGCCAGCCTTGGGTGACTTGCGCTGCGCACAAAGTGGATCTGAGTCTGATGACGACGAAGTTGTTGTTTCAGTCTCCGTCGAGTCGGTTTCCAGGTCCACGTTCGAAAACTCCACTATGGCCGGAATCTCCTGCTTGCTGCTTGCGTTACCTTTTCGAAAAGTGTTTGTAGCCTGCGCTGGGGTAGCTTCGGGTGCTGGAGCCTGGCGAAAGCGTTGCGCTGGAAGGAGCAAGTGCTGGATGTACACGAACGTGTATATCATGTGCCAAATGGCCGAAAACAACATGATGAATAGCCATTCCACTAGCACTAGCAGCGTCGGACGCGGATGGCAGCCAGCCGTGAATGATCCAGCCTTGCTGAATGCTGCATCGCGGTTTGCATGCCGACCACCAAACTCGCTGTAAAACTCGTCCGTCACCCGCGAGTAGTACTCTAGCATCCTTCTGTTAATCACTCGCTTCTCATACGACTGCGATAGCTCCCGACTCGCTTCGGAAAAGGCCATGCGCTTTTGCTTGTCAACAATCAATTCATAGGTTGCTTCAAAGTAAGCATCCTCATCGTCGCCTAGACAGCTAAAACCCGACACTCCATCCTGGACCAAATGTCCCGAGCAACCCGACTCGACAATAACGGGAAGTCCGCTCGCTGCCGCCTCCAGAGTGACTAGTCCAAACGTTTCAACGGCGCTTGGAAAGAGGAAAATGTCCGAACTCGCATAGGCAACTGACAATTGATCCTCATTCATCCAACCCGCAAAGGTTGTATGCGGCAGCGCCTTGATTTCCTCCTCGCACTGACCAGCGCCAACCACCAATGCATGGTACGGCAAGTTGCGCTCGTGCAAGCGTCGAATGACGTTGCAAAAAATATCCGGTCGCTTCTCCGGCACCAGTCGACTAACCCAAATGACAACGACTTCATGGTCACCAATTCCCAAGTCGCGCCTGTATTTCAAAGAGCGCTTGGAAGGATGAAACTTGTCAATGTCAACGCCATGTCCCCAAACCTCCAAGTTGGTAATGCGATCCATCTGGTAGGTATCCGTTAGATGCTTTTGAATAAAGGGCGTTGGAACGTAGAGGGCCTGCAAAAAGTTGTACTGGTGACGAAAGAATGCCGCCAAAATATGCTTAAGCCATGACAATCCAGGATAATGCGCCATGTACTCTGGGATGTTGGAATGATACGTTCCCATGATTGGGATCTCCTTGTTGCGAGCGTACTGAATAAGGTGGAGGGCCGTGCAGTCGGGACACGTCAAGTGAATAATGCTGCATTCAAACTCCTCCAGCTCGCGCTGAATGCGCGGACTCAATCCAAAACCAATCTGATATGTCAATGATGGATTGTTTGGATCATGGACAAAGGGAATGGGCTTGGCGTTGTCCAAAAAGACGACGGATCGATTGGGATGTTGGCCGGCGAGATGCGTATTCACCGGGTCACCCGAGTTTGTGGTGAGCACCATGACATGATGGCCGGCTTCAAGAATCTCCTGCTCGAGCTTGCGGACCGTCAGCGTGACACTATTAAATTATAGTTTGATTGAAGGGAAGCGTGAGTAACATGGCGGGAGTGTCCAAAAAAAGGTCAATGCGTTGCGAGGCAATGCTCAAAGATTCAGCAGAACGCAGGAGCCATGAGAGCGTGCAATAACAATCTGCTATTATTCAACTCCTTCATGACAAATCCACTCGCTCGCACGCCTCTTTTCCTATTTTAGCGATACCAGCAAGGGTCCATCAACACTCGGAAGAACCAGCGATGGAGTTCGCGAACGCCAAAGAAGCTCGCCGGGAGAACAGCATCTCGCTCATGCGGCATGTCAAGCAGCAGCTGCAGTCATGCAGATAGAGGTACTTACCCGTCTAGCACATTGTAGCAGGTAGTATAGAGCAGCACGCGATGCTGATGAGCCGCTAGTAGCGCTCGCTGCCGCGGAGCCTTGCCTCTCATCATCATGGTGCAAATGCTTCAATGGCTGCTTGCGGTGCAGAAACTTTGCTTGCGTGTGTGTGAGGCAAATTTCAAAACCACGCGGCGGCTTCCAACGAACGCTTTCGATTTACTATTGCCCTCACGTCAAGACTTGCAACGGAAAAAGCCAATCGAACGGAAGTTCGTCATAGGGGCAATTGGAAACAGCTGAACGTGATGACTCATTAAAATGACGCGTTCTGCCGCCGAATATGATAGCTATACCTTGTTGCTACGGAGTACATGATTTGCTTTTAAAATATTTCAGTCAGTGCATCCATTGCATCAACGTTTAATTATTAGCACTAGCGTTTGGAATACTGACAAACGGACAAGATTTGTATTTCGAACCATCGCGCAACACGACGCTTCGAATCTCATGCTCCAGGCGAAGGATGGGACCGGCGTCCACGTCTTCAGGATCTATAATGTCAATGCAACGAAACATGCAGTCGTCTATTGCTTGATCAAGTGTGTACGCTCTTCGTTTGAAACGAGGGTTGGCGTACAATGCGCCGAGTGCCTCTACGCGCTGGTACGTGGCTGGCAAGTCAGCCACATACATGGAGACGTGTGGCCCATAATTGCTCGCATACCGCGGAAGCTTGCCATCTATCGCTGGTTCAAGATCACTGTGAACCAAGTCATCGTGCTGTACATGATTTTTCTGTCTGTGAGGACAAAAGGTCAGCGTTTGGCGCGGACCAACCGACACGACGACGCACTGATCGTTCACTTGCAGTATAGGCGCTCCCAATACTTGGTCGTAGAATCTCCCAAAGCCTGCCATGTTTGCGTTGTGCGAAGTGTAGATTGTCAAGTCTCGCATGGCTAAACCTTCCGATTCTTCGCCTGGCTGCTGTCCACGCGCATCTCGTTCAGACTCATCGTCGGCTTGCACCAGACGAAATGTATTTCCCCAAGGATCCTTCACAAGCAGTAGTGCACCATTGTAGTCACGTTCCATTGAGAATTGACTGTTCTGTAGTGACGCTTGGGCGTTTTCGTATCTCGACTGCAACGTTGACAAGTCACTGTATGCAAGCGTCACAATCCCATCAAGCACTTGAGCATTTGGTTTCCCTTCCGGCAAGTGAAATTGCTGTGCTCCAATGTTGGCCCAAACCGTTCCTGAACCACCATTGAAATTGTCATGCTTTCGAGGATCGACGGCGCATTGCAAAAAGTCAAAGTAGAGTGCCTTGAGCCAATCGTGGCGGTGAGAGGAGCAGTCGAGCATCTAAATTAGCTTATCCACAGAATCCACGAAGGCTACCGTTACCTTTTTCATGATTGATATTGAGATGGTCGAGGATGAGAATGTTTCCGACGGGTTGAGATGATGAAGCAGTATTAGCCGATGATGAGACTGAACAATCCTTTCTTGACGATGAGCTGGAGAAGGCGCAAACTGGTGATGACTTGACAAGCGCCCAGCTTGCTAGGACAAGGTAAGAGCTACCAAGCGATCTCATGCGTTGCTTTTAGTAGCTGTACGTTTACTCGGTCTCGTCCAGCTGCCGCCACCATCCACCATGGCGGCGATGAAAAAATGAACAGGAGAAGGCACAAGTCGTGCTAATGACTCACTTTTACTATAGCCTTGCGCCATATTCGTCACTTCTGTGTTCCCGGTTTTTGTCACTGTACAGTGTAGTGCCAATTACTTTAATATTCAAAGTTTTTGCACTATACCTCACATTGTAGTGCCAATAACTTTGATTTTCAATGTTTTTGGCACTGTAGACAAACAGCATGTACACGATACGACTATATTATGATTCACAGTGCCTGGTGTACCGGACCGACATGAACGTGAAAATCTTGGCCTCGTCCACCATGAACCATACCGGTACCGCAATGCTGTGTGTCTATCATCAGGCGTAGTAGCTGCCATTCCTACAAGCGGTTAATCCTACAAAGCGATAAGTGGGCTACACTTCTATCGCCAGTTAGTAAGCGCTGCGAAAGCCTCATGCGACGACGAAGAGTTGTGAGCCGCCATCGTCTGTCAACATCATCAGTGGTCTGTTTACTCTGCTTCTGTCCCATGCTGACCGCATCATGGCGTCCAGCAAGTATTTTTAGAGGTAGATATGTCTTACATCAAGTTCCAGGTCCAAGACAATCCCTATCGAACATGCAGTCAGCATCGCTTTCGTCGTTACACGATGAACATGAAGTCGACTGCCGTTTAGAGCACACAATCCAAGAAGAAATACAGCGCCTCAACAATAATCAACAAATCAACCTGAACAGTCCAAAACAGGTGTCAACAGCAATATTTGGCAATGTACAAAGTACCTCGAGACAAGTACTGGAGCTGGCGGCGCAAGGCAAGATTGCGTCCTTGTCGTCGACACAGCAGCAATTGGCGGCCTTGGTGCAGCAATACCGAGACATAGTTTCTGCCAAGAAGAAACAATATGGAAAGCTGAGTATGGGATCGATGCACGATTTAAATAGCCGGCAATCTGCTTCCACTGATCAGGCGAGAAGCTTTTCTACGAGCGCATTGACAGAGTCTGTGGACGACGCTGGCTCCAACGATGATACAGCATTTGAGTTCATTGACGCGCCACTGCCAGCGACACCTAAATTTCATCGCGACCTTTCTCCATATGAGCAGCAAGTCAATACTCTTTTTGATCGACTTAAGACAAAACTGGATCCATACTGGCGTGAGCCACTGTTGCGATTGACTCGACCGACGGCACGAAATCTTGTCAATCAACTTGATCCACTACAATGCCCCATGGGATTTGATCCTATGGCATCACCAGCGAGTCCGATGATGTTTGCAGGCGCGGATTTACTCAACGAAGACGAGGAAACTACCGCTAATTTGGTTCGTACAAAAACGACCACTGCTGGCAAGAAGGGATCCTTCCTCGCATATTGTCGCGAGCAAAAGGAAAAGTACCCAGACGTTATTCTCCTCACTCGTTGCGGCGACTTTTACGAAACATACGGCATTGATGCAATACTCCTCGTTGAACACTGTGGCCTCAACGCCATGGCTGGCAAGGCCAAGGCTGGTTGTCCCATTCGCAACGTGCAGGCAACGCTCGACTGTTTAACGACGCAGGGCTTTCGCGTTGCCGTCTACGAGGAAGCATGCGATACAGATGCCAGTCGAGGGACGGCGGCAGCGGGTGGACCAAAATCAAGAATCAAGAATAGATTCTTGGCGCAAATCGTGTCGGCGGCGTCGCCAACCTATTTGTATGACCTTGTTTTGCTTGGAAATAACGCAGACTTGTTAGGCAGTTCATCGCCGCCACCACGTCCATACGTGGGTGTCATGTCGCTAGATGCTGGCTACACGCTTGTTGAAATCAGTGTTGAGGAGCAAAGTGTTCGAGTGACAGAACGGCTGACTGCTGAAGCTGTCGCATGTCGATTGGCGGCGTATCCACCGGCAGACCCTCTGATGTATGTGCCATCCATGGCAGAATATCGCTCGTCGAGCCGATTATCGCTTCCTTTTCTGCCGTCCAAGATGGATTACGTCGATAGTGGGCCAGGAGCGAGGCTGCGAACGCATATAATTCCTCCAACTCTTGTCGAAGAGGCAAGTGGAAGAACGAATGATCTAGAGCGGGCAAAGGACATCATTCTAATTGCTCTTTTACGCATGACACAAGCCGATGACATGACTAACCTAGACATGCAAGCTGCTTCAAGAGACGACTTTACACTTGTCAATCCGGCTTCCGTAGGTGGGAGTTCTGCAGTAACCTATACCCACAGCCTACACAAAGAAACTGCATCACAGTTGGGATTGATGGGTGACAAAGCAATTCCCCCGCTTGTATCCTATCTTGTGCCTGAATCTGCACCCGCTGCCACTCGCCGATTCCTTCGGCGCTATCTGTTAACGCCACCCCCTCCAGTCGTCGCCGAAGCAATGCGAGACCTGGTTTCGCATTTGAAAACGACTGGGTCATCCATGCCTCCACTGTGCGTGCCTCCAATCGGCAAAGTGCTGTCATTGCTACGAGCAAGTCAAGCGAGCGCAGAAATTTATCGAGAGTTAATTGACACACTGCAATCCACAGAGGCAGTTCTTGATTCTCTAATGAAAGAGACAGAGCAACCGCAAGTCATTGAATCTCTAATGACGTTAATTGAGTATGAAAGTGGAATGGCGGCTAGTCCCATCTCGGTCAAAACTCGCTGCAGGGACGCAAGTGATGCCATTGCTAACGTTGTATACGCGAGTATTCCATCAAATTTAGATACGAACAGTGAAGAATCAATGCGGATAAGTAGAGACGATGCGGTTCCTTCCGCTTTTTTTGAACGAAATGAGTCGCCGTGGAAAGGTCGAGTCCGCTACGATACCATGCCGAAATCTTATGAGGCTGTCCGAGCTGCTGCCACTGGTCTTGCTGATGCAATCCGCCTGGATTTTGAACCTGATTCAAACTCGGTTTTGCAGGATATATTCAATAACCTTCTCTTGCTTCGCGATATACCTAAGATGGCAGATGACAAGTCTAAGTACATTCATCCGCGTGACCGATTCGGCAAGACGATTCGTAACAGATACACGACGGACCGGGTGCAGGATGCTGTTAGCAGCTACGTTGATGCTTGTGAAAGAGCAAAACAAGAGGTGTCGGCGGTATTGATCAAATTGAGTCTAGCGCTTCATGAAGATGGGCATATGCCAGCCATTGTCCAAGCATCCCACGCTAATCTGCTCATTTCTGCAGCATTCCATCATGCCGCTAATGCAAACCATCTTGGTTGGAACATTGCAAAGATGTACGAAAACTCTTCTGATGACAAGGCAGCTCGTTTTGTTGGATTGTGGCCTTACTGGATGGATCGAGTCGAAGGAGTTTCAAACACGTTCGATCTTGACGGCATGTGGATACTGACAGCCCCGAATATGTCGGGCAAGAGTACTATTCTGAGATCAACAGCCGCAGCAAGCCTACTGGTGTCGTGTGGTCTCTGTGCTCCCGTTTCTGCTGGATCTTCCGTACGGCGATTCGATCACATTTTTGTGCGCGGCGCATCTTCGGACGTTCCCACCGAAAATAAATCAGCCTTTGGTGCTGAGATGGAAGACATAGCGTCGCTGTTAAGGTCTTGTGGTGACCGGTCACTGGTGTTTGTCGATGAGCTCGCCCGCGGAACAAGTCCACGCGACGGAACGGTTCTTGCGGCTGCTGTTTTGGAAGAAATGGCTGGCCAAGGAATGAGCGGCATTTTTGCTACGCATCTTCACGAACTATTGGATCTCCCACTGCAGAATGCAGATAGGATACAGAAAAAGAGAATGGAGATGCAAACTGAGCATGATGATCACAGTACGCGTTACAAGTGGACTTTTCACCTTGTAAATGGTGTCTGCTTAGACAGCTTGGCACTTGAAACGGCTCAGCGATTTGGGGTCCCAAAAGCTGTCCTCGACCGAGCTAAATCTTTTCGGACGCAGCTAGCAGGAACTCTAGCGCCCGTCACAAATGTGGCAAGTTTGCGAAGCGGGGGCGATGACGCCTCAAAAATAGTCAGAGGTGTGAACAGTCAACAAGATGTATATGAAATTGTGTCCATGACTGTACAAGCAAACCTTACAATGATACCTTCCAGTTGGGTCCCTCCTGCGTCGCTCGAGGGAACGTCATGCGTGTATATCATGTCTCTATGCGAAACAGGATCAGAAGCCAGAAAGTATTACGTTGGCGAGACTGATAGTTTGAGGCAACGAATAGAGCAACATCGTGCCAAAGGAGATAGCTGGTCAAACGCAGAAACTATTGCCATTCCAGTATCAGAAGGCAAGACTGAGGCTAGAGCGCTTGAAAGCTTGTTGATACGAACACTGGCAAAGGCTGGTGTCGATCTGGTTAGTATAGCCGATGGACGGTCCGCGCGGCATCAAAACAGAATACATTGACCCATATTAAAAATAGAATAGAAATTTATACGACAAAAAACAATCACTGCTCTTTGTAGCAATTAATTGGGCTGCGTTGCCTTCCCGGATTGAAGCTTTTTTCGCTGATGAGAAAGCAGTTGCTTCAACATTCCTTTCAGATCCTTCCGATAAGTGTCTCTGGTACCCGCCGGGACGCTCATACGGTAACGAAGCTCTTCCGTCGTCAAGTTTTCGGACAGCTCAAGGAGTGTTCCCAGAACTGTCCCAATATGATTTGGCGCGATCTTGTCAGATCGCATGGTCAAATAGTACCACTCTCCAGTTTCCGGATCAAAACCGACTTCCGCAATGTTTCCTCCATCTTCAAATCGATCCGCTTCGAGCTTCATCCGCTCACTCCTCGGCAGCGAAACGTGCCTCGTCATGTCAACCATTGTCTGCTCCTCCCCAAGACAGCCGACACGCATAACATTGTCGCCGTCACTATACAGCAGAGGTAGCATTTCCAAATCAATCGTCATTGTATCAAGATATTTCCACTTGAAAAGCGCCACATCAGTACCCATGACATATGGCCGATTTGGCTGAAATATTATACCATCCGTCAAGTGATTGTGCAGGTCGCCGTTACGGTAAATGCGCATGCCCCGTTCCTCCACCACGTGCGACAAGAGCTCGTCCAAGTCGGTCCGCGCCACAAAGTTCTTGCGCACCAGCGGTAGTGCTACCGACAAATCGGCAACAAGCTTAGGATCAAACATGTCGCGCGCAGCAGTCGGAGTTCGAAAGGTGGCTTGCTTCAAATGTCGCAACCGCTCCTCGAAAGGTAGATGCAGGACCGGTTGTGTAGTTGAGATACTCAAAACATCAAAGACAATGAAAATTGGTCGAGGTGTTCGACCCCGTCGATTCATCACCACCTCGCCATCGAAAACTGTCCCAGGCTGAATCAAGCTTAATATTGGCGCAAACGGATCATTTCTTTCTGCTGCACCAGCATTGCCATCACCGCTACTACTCGCTGGAGCGACTGGCTGCTTGCCGCGCATGGCTCGATCCACCAGGACGGCAGTGTCGCCAGTAAAAACCAACAAATGTCGAACACCATCCGTCTTTTCACTCAAATAATATGCATTGCTCGAGCTGCGTTGTATTTCGTCAAGATTATGCCGCGAAAAATTGACAGGCATACATCCCGGAAATTTAATATTGGATAATGCAGCCTTTGGAGTCTTGTCCGATTTGCCAATCGGAGAGTCATATGTTGATGAAGCGGAGCCACCAGAATTCTTGAAGGCGTCCATGAAATGCTTCAACGCTCCACACTGCGCCAATGCTAGTCGAACCGCCGGCCCATTGGGGTGATCGCGCAACGTCTCCTCCACATTGAGTGGGTCGGCCAGTGGATTGAGTTGCGAAAGCACCCACCAAAGTTGCTGCGCCAACTGAGTCGTCAACTTTTGCACCTTTTCCGCACTCTCCTCGTTCACAAGCTGCAGCATGACTGATTCTATGAGCTCCAATTCAATCTCGTAGTTAATTTCTGCTGGCTGTGAGTCGTTCTTGTAAGTGGTAGTGACTTCAGTGACGTCAATCTGCCATGCAATGGACTTGTCGCGCCTCGAGTAGGATCGACGACGCTTGATGCGTTTGACGGTCCAATTGGGCGGAGGCTGATTTTGAACGGCAGCATCCACAATCTTTTCCGATGCGAGACCAATTCTAATGTCGTATGAGGCTGCCGGAACGCAAAAGTCCATGTTTGTCAGCTTTTCCTTCGTTTCCATCTTGCCAATCATATTCGCCAACGCTTGTTGCGTCGCTGGAGGATGCTCTCCGGCAAAGCAAACCCGCTGACTCTGCACATATCCAGCATAAACTGTTTCCGTATATTCCACTTCCACCAAGTCTCGCTTCAAATGCAAAGCATCACTCACTCCAAGCGCCAGCGCCAATGGACCAAGGTCGCTGACTCCAGCCTGCGTCCACTGCTGAAAGTGCAATCGACTCACGCCTGGCTCCATTTGACACTTTGGCATGACGGAACTGCAGTCAAAGGCTGACACCACATGATTGGCGTGACGCTTGGCGCCGCTGGAACAAACGCGTCGGTCTGGAGATGCACGAGGAACCTTTAGTAATCCCAATCGAACTTCGACTTCGCAAAATGGAGTTTGAATGGGAAATTGCTGCTGCGGCATGCTTTCTCGAGCATATTTGCGCGCCGACGTTCGACATTGCGTGAGGAAAATATGAAGAGCCTTTTCTGGCTGGACGGGAGTTTGAAGATATGGATTCTGATGGCGTTGGCTGCTGTGTGAGGATGTTCCTGCCGTCGCTTGGTCCAGTCTCGCCTTCTTTTCTACCATTGCATTAATGTCAAATCCCGAACGTTTCGACATTGTTTATGTTTGATAGTGTAGGTAGGCGAAGATGGTAAGGCAAGGAGCCAGAGCAATCGACGGGATCAACGCCCGCACAAAAAAAATGGAGGGTCGGACCGAAAATGGGTGGATGTCGTACTGGGAATGAACTTCAAGTAGTGGATCGTGGCTGGAACATGCGCTGGGCCTCCGCAACCAGGACCTTGAAGTTTCTCCGCCATTGAACGCCTGAAACGTCAAGATCGGATCCATCAATGGGCTCGAGAGGTTGTTCCGCGGCGCATCGTACATTCGAGTGCAGTGTCAAGCAAGCAGATTGAGCGACGGCTGCTTGTTCGCCTTCTCACTTTGCCTCCTCCGTGCCATCATCGCGGAACAATCGAGCCTCTCGCGTCGTTCCAACAAACCCTTCAAGTGAACAACGCGACATTAATGTTCCAGAGTTGCGCCATTGTTTGATTGCTGATGAGGTCTTGGAACAATCGGCCAAAATCAAAGCACTTGACTCGACACCATGAATCGGATACTTGCCGCTGCCTCCTTATTACTTGCGACGACTAGAATAATACACGGCTTGCAATGCCCATTTGCGCATTTGCACAAGCTGCAACAAGGAGCTTCGTCGGCGACTCCTAAAATAGCAGAAGCACCATTCGTCGCATTCAAGGCAAAGTTCAAGAGTCCATTGCAGCAGCAGCTCATTGCATCCGAGTACATCAACGGCGACGGCAGCCTCCTCCTTTCACCACTGGAATCATGGGCTTACACTCGCTTGGAAACAACATATTCGCAAGCATTGGAAATCAAGTGTCCGTTCTTTCGACGACGTGCCTCCGACGTTTTGGATGGCGCCGAAATGATGCTTCGATTCCTGCTGGTGAGACACAAGTCACTGATTGCAGTGCCTCCACCAATGGCGTGGCGATGTACGGCTGCCGTTTGTCTTCCAAAGAATATTGGCATTTCCATGGAGGACGCTCGTCAAGTCATACTAAATGATTGGAAGCAATCGACCAACAAGGGTTACTACATTACAGGACGACTAAATACAACCATTTATCGAGATGACTGCTTCTTTGATGGACCAGATCCAGACATGCCAGTCAAGGGCTTGCGCAAATACCTAAACGCCGCGTCGCAGCTGTTCGACCAAGCCAAGAGTCGTGCCGAACTGCTGAGTCTTGACATTGTTGAAACAAATGACGACGAAAACAACAGTAGTAATCGGCGCGTCATTGTCGCCAAGTGGAGAATGAACGGCGTCCTTCGCTTGCCGTGGAAGCCCAAACTGCCCAATTGGACTGGCACGACTACCTACTACTTTGACGAGAATGGAATGATCTACAAACATCAGGAGACGTGGGACATGTCGGTCATGCAGGCCTTTCTGCGGACGCTGTGGCCGCGGCTCGCGGAGAAAATATGGAGGAATAATGGAGACAGAGAATCTCCTACAGCACCAGCAACTAAGCGACGGTAGCGACAGTGTATCGTCATGACAAGTACCAAGATGCACTGTCGGCGCCATTCCATAGATTTCTAATACATAGAGAGTTTTTGCATGTTATCTGTCATACCAGCAGTTCCGGCTCTGTGTACGTTGTGTTTACCGCGTGCTCATGTCATGAACTTTGTAATTCATTGACGATAGTGTCTCCAATGCCCACATCTATGGTGCTACTGCCATGTTAATGATAGGGAGAATCGTGGGGAAGAGGTGAGTCGAGATGGTACTTTTCCTTGAGGCGCCTCATTTGTTCGTATAAAATCATCTTGTAGGCCAATCGAGACCTTGGAGCCTCCTCATACTTTTCGTACAGAATCACATATTTCTCCATGGCATCATTATATTCCATATTCTTGATTGAATCAGTAACAATCTTGATTGACGTAGCGGCGCCCTTTGCCGCCACAGACTTGCTCCGTTTCCTGCTTGCTTGGCAGTCACCGTATCCACCACCACGTTACGACCATAGTCAATCATAGGCCAGAGAACGAACCATTAAATAAAGCCACTGATTGCCCAGAACCGAGCCGTACGTCGCGTGCTCTCAAATGCATTCTTGAGATGGTTTTTAACATGCAGTCGAGCTGTTTGTCGGGCGTTTTCGATAGCATTATTGATATAGTGTTTCGGAAAATGTAATCGAGCTGTTCGTCGCATGCTCTCAATGGCATTCTTGACACGGCGTTGTGGAAAATGCAGTTGCGTCGTACGTAGCGTGCTTTCAATGGCGTTTTTGGCTTGGGTCTGGAACCGAATATTCTTGAAGGAATTCATATGACATGCTATGCTGCAACCTTCTTGACAATCTCTGCTCACGCCAATCGTTGATATCTGTTTAACATTTCTATGTTGCTCAGAGAATATTCATTTGGGTAATGGTCCGTTTCTGTTCGTGATAGCGATAAGCAATGATGCTGATCGCTGCGCGATGCGCGCTTGCGGTAAAACCGTGAAACGAACCAATGTCAGTGCTAGTGCGACACACAAGCGACATTTTCGACAGTGCTTCTTCGACGTTCAAGGCCATCAACTTCCATCCTTCATTGCACGTCCGACAATCAGCCCGACCATTTCAGTGTAAAGTCATCTACTGTTTACCCATAAAAAAGGGAGGACTGGAAATTCTGCGCTCGAACTGGACTTGCGATAGTCTCGCAGACAGCCACCAGATAAAGCACCAAAACCAGCAACATGAATGACGACGTTATTATCGCAGATTACATAGACTCTGGCCTCGTCAAGTTACCAGACGAGAAACATACAATTCATCGCTGGACTATTCATTCCGGAGCAGCAGTTCGACGTGGAGAAACAGTAGCGCTGGCCGTCTTGAATACGACACGAGGATCCAGCAATGGTGCCTTAACTTATTCGACGACAAGTGCCGCAGCAGCAACGATGGATGCAGCTCAACCTGCAGCTTCTAAAGGACATAGGCGACCCATGAAACGTTCTAGACCAGTACCAGGAGCCGCGCCTGGAGCTACATTTCTTGCTTCGGATCCAAGGTTACGAACGACGGAGGCGCCAGCAGCCGTTAGCATTGAAACTGTACCAATACTCGCCACAACGGACGGAATTCTTCGCATCATCGAGGAAGCAACACGTAATGCATCCCTGGTCGTTGGTAGAATAGAACCATGCACGCATCCGACGGTACTTGGCAAGCTTTGCGCAGTCTGTGGACAGACTGTGACGAATGACGCGCGGACAGTCTCTGCTCCACCAAATGACACATTAGTCAAAGAAAATGGGTCTAATGAGAATCACAACAGCGAAAGCAGCACCATGACTCGCATGACTGTATCAGGTGGATTGACGGTTTCCATATCGCACGAGGAAAGTATTCGCATGGCGCAGGAAGATGCCCAGCGAATGCTCAAGCTCGGCAAACTTTCCCTCGTCTTGGACCTTGATCACACGCTAGTTCATGCGACGAATGATATACGCGCGGCCGAACACTTGGATCAAGAAGATGTTAGATCAATATTGCTGCCAATGACGGAGGAGGCGGTTGGTGGACCGCCATTTGCAATGCACGACAACAATTCGCAGCAAAGTAAACCACTCATGCAGCATTTTATCAAGTTCCGACCTCATTTGAAAGCTTTCTTTGAGCGACTACAGTCACATTACGAGTTTGGTGTCTACACGGCTGGAACGCGCAACTATGCTGAGCAAGTCTGTTTGGTGATTGCCAGGTTTTTGGTCGGCGCGAAATACGATGATATACATTTGCTGGATTTGAGGCATCGCATATTCAGCATGGAGCATGATTTGCATCTGCGACAAGGGCAAGACGAAATGGACGATGATGCAAAGCATGATTTAGTGTCTATCGATGGCGAAATACAGCCAACGCAAGAGGACAATGTCATCGACGATGGAAGAGAAGCACCAAAGAGCAAGAAACGAAAAGTTACATTCGGTGAGCCGGCAGCAGAATTAAAAAGTGATCATGCCACAGAGGATCGGCTCGCTGAATTACGGGCTGAGATTACGGAAGCTGAACGCATGGAGACGTTGGCGCAGGAGATGCGGCAAAAGATATTTGGAAGTCGCGTCGTCTCTCGAACTGATGTGGGGGATTTGGGTCGTGACGTCAAATGCCTGAAACGAATTTTCCCTTGTGGTGGTGCCATGGCGGTGGTGGTGGACGATCGAGAGGATGTATGGGCACGAGCGCAAGGAGTCATCTTTGCGGATCGTCCCGGCGAACCGCCAGATAATTTACTGCTGGTTCGTCCCTACCATTGGGACACGTTTGATGGCTTTGCGGACGTAAATAATGCCGCTGGTGTCGACCTGTCCAACTTTGGTGACAAGCAGGCCCGGCATCGCAGCGAGCTTGACTTGCAACTGCTGTGGACGTGTAATGCCTTAGTCCGACTCCATGAGGAATACTACAACCGAGTCGAGGCTCACCAGGAAGCTACCGTTCCCCAAATCTTGGCTGAAATGCGGCAAAGGGTTTTGTCGCAGGCTCATATTGTGTTGTCGGGGCTTGTTCCGCTGCTCCATCAACAAAGGATTGATTCTGATAAGCAGCCTCGACCAGCTGTGGTCCGCTACGTGGAAAGTCTTGGAGCGACGCATCAAACCATTTTAGATACCTCGACGACACATGTCATCGCCTCCAAGGATGGAACAGACAAGATCATAAGTGCTCGTAGACTGCCCGGCTGCTTCGTCGTAAAACCGTCATGGCTAATGGAATGTGTCTGGTCGCTCACTCGACGAAACGAGCAAGCCCATTTGTTGGGACCGCCGCCTACTGACAGGCATGTGGAACTTCAAAATCAGGAAATCAAAGGTCACCGGACCGAAGCGTATACGGGTGCCTCGTCATCCAGTAGTAGCGACGAAGAAGATGATGACTTGGCAGCCGAACTTGCCAAGGAAATGAGCGAGAAATAGAGTAGCGATATTCTTGAATTCAGTGGTTTTAAGCTGCTACGCCAATATTAATAACAATAAATGTTATTGTAGGTTATTCAACCTTTATTTACAGCTCGTTATGTACGTTGTCAGCGCCGACATGATGATGTCCAGCATGCCCGTGATGATGCCCGTCATTTCCAATAATGCCACCAAGTATAGTAGTCCCACTCCCGTCACAAATGCGAGTAGCTGCGCTGTTCGAAATGAAGCGTTTCCATTGTCGTGTAACACCTCTGGCAAAATGGTGCTTGCGGCCATGTAAAGGAACCCACCCGCCGTGACAAACAGGAGACCATCGCTATGAGTTTCTTCATTCACAGCAAACAGAGCAACGGCCGTTCCAAGTATTGCAGCAATGGCGGTCAAAAACTGTGCGCGAATCGCCTGGGCTTTGGAGTAGCCAGCGCGAAGCAAGGTGCAATAGTCGCCAAGCTCGTGCGGCACTTCGTGCAAAAGGATTGAAATGGAGGCCAAGCCACCGCGACTTGTGAGCATGGATAGAAACGAGAGATTATCAAATTTGGATATTGCTGCGTATGAAGCTCCAATCGCGAGCCCGTCTGTAAAATTATGCAAGGCATCGGCTGTCATGTTTAAAACGACGAGTGACTTTGACGGCGACTCAGAGGCGTGAATACTGGTAGCAGCACCTGTTTCCTTACGATTGTGATCATGACCGTGTTGTCTTCCGGATCTTGTCTCCAACGATCTTATTAGCAAGTCGACGGCAAAGAATAAAGTAAAGCCCAGTAGAATCCAAAGTCCTGCTTGATCAGTGTTTGATGCATGCGGCAACGTGTGCAAAAAGACGTCGCCGAGCAGTCCTCCGGCCGCCACTGCTTGTCCCAGCGATAGGAATGGAAGTCTTGTATCTGCCGAGTAACTTGGAAACAAAAAGAGGACTACATTGGGAGCTAAACTAATCTGCAAAAGTGAGCGAAACAATTGGAAGCCATTGTTCAGATCAGCAAGCATGCTGCAAGGAGTTTCGTATCATTGTTTAACATAACTCTTGAAACATCAACTCTCGTCCTTTCTTTCACTTACTAGACCAGTTGAGAAAAAGGCTGCGCTCACAGCCTGCGTCGAAGGCGCCATGGTGGACTTGATCGAGTTTCGACGAGTAAACGCAGCGCAACGCAACGACGAGCGACGTCGGTGTCGCTCCGTGAACGTCACAAGGCAATAGTATGAAACGAGTGCCAGTGTCAATAACGTCACAGGGCATTAATACAAAACGAGTGCCAGTGAAAACTGCGTCACAAGGCAATAGTACGAAACGGGTTCCAGTGAAAATTGCGTCACAAGGCAATAGCACGAAACGAGTGCCAGTGAAAACTGCGTCATACGTCAATAGCGCGAACGAGTGCCAGTGAAAACTGCGTCATAAGGCAATAGTGCGAAACGAGTGCCAGTGAAAACTGCGTCTTAAGGCGATAGTGCGAAACGAGTGCCAATGAAAACTACGTCATAAGGCTATAGTCTGAAACGAGTGCCAGTGTCAATTACGTAAGGCAATAGTACCGGTGATAAATGCGACGAACGGAATTGGTCGCTCCGGTGATGAATGCACTCATCCGTGCTCACCAATTTCGATCATTTCCAATGTTCACAGTTCACAATGAACGAAGGCAATATATAATACCTTGCAGCAAGCAGCGATTGCATCATTATGATATTTCTCCGAGGTGCCAGTAGTGCAACGCGCCGCAAAGTATTTCAGCAACTTGCTGGTGGTGTCGTCGTGGTGAGTCTTCCTATTGCCGTTTGGTACAAGTCTGCATCCGACCAACGCCACGTTATTTTGGAGCGCTTCCGGACCAAACCCACCTATACAAGCACATTGATTCCAGATCGGAACGATATATTGATTCAACGCATGCAACCTGGAGATGTTTTGCTCTTTGATCGCAACTGCAGCAAGTGTGCGTCTGGTCCGTGGGCTGCCTTGGCTTGCCTCGTCGGACGAGCATTTCTGTGCGACGACAACAAGGCGGCGAATCGATCGGTGGATCACGGCAAGTTTGATCATATTGGTACGTCGCGCTGGATTATGGAAAGCAGAGTGGGTTGTCGAGCTTGCCGAGCGAGGCAACATTATGATTGATACGATTCCAATAGCTGTATGCTGGAGGATGTTTTTGTTTCACTCATGCACTTGCTATCGAAACAATCTTCTCACTTTTATTCTGCAATTTTATACGCAGGCATTGTCGTTCCTGGATATATTCGCCATAGAGCCGACGAGTACGATCCCACCAATCTACTGCTACTGGAAGCGACGCCGTCGGGCATTGTCGCGCGACCGTTGCAAGACCGACTCGAATGCACGCAGTCTCGATCCATTATATTCCTGCCGCTCTGTAGCCCGGGAGAAGTGAGACACAATGTTTATACTGTCGATGAGGATGCCGACAGTGAAAGCGAACCGGATCAAACACCAAGTGTCGTCAAAACACGAGCCCACATTACGACGCAACTGACTCGATTCCGGGATCGATGGATTGATTTGGGCAAAGAGAAGAAGTACGCAAACTTTCACAGTACGGTTGCACTTGGCGGAGCATTTTCCTATGCGCTTGGTCTGCACAAATGGGCCGGTGGGCCAGTGTCTCCGTCAGCCTACCTTGTACTGCTGGGCCTCCAGCAGGCGGCTGTTGCGCAAAATATTAACGAAAAGGACAATCTATCAGTCAAAGTGGAAGACTTTTTGCGCGACTATCGAGTGGAAGAGACGAATGCAGTCAGATTGCGACCAGGCTTTCGCTTTCTGGCGCCGATATCTGTGCGAGAGACGGCCAGGTCGTAGTAGTAGAGGTGGTTTGAATGATGCTCTATAAGCTTACTTATACCGTAAAGAGTTTACCCTATGTAATACACTAAATCGCTTTATCTAATGTTTCCAATTGGTTGAACGACGATCACATAAACTAATTTTACTACGTATCGCCCTGATTTACTACAGCCCTCGTGAAGCAGTTTTTACCTTCACTGATTCAGTCCGTTTCTTGTCACTGACGAATGTATTCGATTTCAGTTCATCACATTCTGGACGAATGCAATTTTGAAGGCTAACAAAGCATCGCAGCAACAACAACAAACATAATGAAGGTGGCAACCCCAATGACCAAGCAATCCAGCTTCAACATGTCAACCAAGCAGAAGCTGGACCGCCTTGCTTCGAAACAGACGGAATGGAGGGAACTCGGACTGGACCGCAAGCTAGATCATTTGGAACAAATGCTTCACAATCTGAAAACCAGCAGCGATGAACTAAAAGGTTTAGGACGACAAGCTGCTTCCACTTGCATGGGTTATAGCCTTTCCACGGCAGAGGGAGAGTGTGAAGCAAGTATGCAGTACTTGGTGTTTGCCGTTTTCGTCATGCAGCATCTTGTCCATCTCATTGCCTCGTACAAGGTCATTTTGAAACGCGACAAGGCGCCAAAGGAACTGGTTGCCTCGAAGAAAAGCAATGGTCAAGTGGCAGTCAAGGTATTTCCTATATTGCCGGGCGAAAAGACTGGGCCAAACAGCAAGGGAGTTGCCGAATTGTATCTCGATCCCACTCACGTAAAGTCCATTGACGATGTCCAACTGTTCGCGCTGGACGCATTTCAAACAGATGCGAGCAAGGAAGGTGTCATGATTGTCCTTGGTGCAGGAAATCAGGGAATGTTGACGGTGGCAGATGCGCTCCAAGGCCTCTTTGTATCAAACCGCGTCGTTTTGGTCAAGCATCATCCACTTCGCGAGTACCAAGACGAAATGATTCGAAAGGTATTCGAGCCACTCATCTCCGAAGGATACATGGAATGCGAGATGGATAACGACTTTGACAAGTCATCCTTGTATTTTGGACCCAATCTTGTCGCGGGAGTGCACGTCACGGGTGGCAAGGCGACGCATGACGCCATTGTATGGGGACCCGACAAGGAGAGTCGCGTCGCCAAGAATGATCCATTACTGAAATGTCCCATGACGTCCGAGCTCGGATGCGTGACTCCTTGGATCATGACACCGTTCGAGTACACGGCAAGCGAAATGGAGGCGCAAGTATTGGCTCTGTTCACTGGCGTTTCCAGCAACGCAAGCTGCAACTGCAATGCGCCAAAGGTTGTTCTTGTGTCGGAGGAGTGGAAGCAGCTGCCACAGTTTCTGGAACAATTGACCGAGTATCTAAACAAGCGAACTGTTCCAGCCGCCTATTATCCTGGAGCCACACAGCGATGGGAGCAGTTTCGTAAACAATATTCAGATGCCAAGCAACTTGGCCACGGTGTCAACGCGAAGGAGCGAATGGTTAGTAGCCCCACTCTTCCCTGGCTGTTGATCAATATTGATTTAAAACTTGACTCTGAGCAAGGGTGGGCTGATGCAAAGCAAGAGTATGCGCTGTTGCATGAACCGTTTGCGCCGGTGCTGACGATTGCTACTGTCAGCGGCCCCAGCAACAAGTTTTTGAAGCACGTGACAAAGCTCTGCAACAATAGTATGTTTGGAAACCTCAGCGCGTCAATGTCAGTTCCTGAAAACATGAAGGCGGACTCCAGAGTTGAGGAATGCATCAGCGAATTGCGCTACGGTTCAGTTTGTCTCAATACATGGTCAGCTACAGGCTACACTACTTTGGGCGGTATCTGGGGTGCTTATCCAGGTGAAACTTTGGACAAGGTGGAAAGTGGCATTGGCCAAATTCATAATTTTTGGCTCATTCCGCATGCGCAAAAGTGCGTTGTGCGTATGCCTTGCGTTTCCAGTGCCAATGACATTTTCAAGAAGGAAGACTTTGTCAAGAATACAATCATGTTTCGAAGCATTGGAGACTTTCTATTGAACCCTGGCGTCGGTACATTTGTTCGCTTTCTGGCGGCCCAGGTTGATGTGAGCAAGCGTGTTCTGTATGGAGGTGGGGCTGTGGCCATTGCCGTTGGGGTTGGTTTAGTGAGAAAGATCGGATTGTTCTAGACTTGTTTGATGGGTTTCATTAGTAACGAGAAAGACTCGACAATGAACGTAATACGTAGATAAACAAAATTTAACGTTACTGTTCGTGCTAGCCCTTGAAAGACTTTCGGTCGCTCTCTTTTGGTACTCGTCCTTGCCCTTCCTGCTGCAAATCGTCAATAAGCCCACCGTCGTCTCCATCGCTTGTCTTTGCATCACTGTCTTCGTCTTCTTGACCAGCCACTTGTACAAAGTCCAACTTGGGTAATCTGAGCCAAGGCAAGGGATCATTTGCTACGGCACGACTCTTGTCGTCCATGGACAGCGGTCGAAACGACGACTTGCCGACCCCTCGTCCATCCTTCAAGTATGCTCCCAGACCTTGGTCGCCATTGAGCATCTGGTTGATGAATGTTTGGGATGCAACCAAAAGAATGATTGCCACCAATGGAACGAGCAGATTGGGTAGGTCCGGTGCATCAACTGCCGCCGAAGATGAAGAAATTATAATGGTCGAAGTAGTCTGCATGCATTGTAATGGCAGGATTTTAACCCTTTTGTGTGCTTTAAAAAGTTGCACAGTGCTCGTCTTTGACCCATGGTTTGCAACCGATAAATGCGAGATCCAGCCGTCGATTGATCGCATGCGCGAAAGCAAGCACGACAGGAAAAAGTGACGCCAAATGTTTCTCATTTTATCTTGTAACTCTTCCTAGACAAATGCAGTGGCAAGAGTGGAAGTATCAGGGAGCCAGAAGCGGTTGGATTCACAGTCAAGTCGTTAGATTTGTTCCTCGTCGAAATTGACAATGAGAATGTGTACCGCTACGACAAAGAAAGATTACAGCTACCGCCGCGGTCCCACTTTTTCGTGCGCTTCAATAGGACAAGGATAGGCATGTATTGTTATAAGGCTTGGAGGATGCTATTAAAGAATTGTGATGATTTTTAAAATTACTTAGTGCCGAACAATGAAAGTTATTGAGCGGTTCTAAGACATCTTTCCAGCCGCGCGGCAAGTTCCGCTGCCGACGAACAGGAATCGTTCTTCAACCCCATACCATTCATTAATTCTCGTAATGATTCATCTGACATGTCGCTAAAAGAAAGTCTTCCGGCATTCAATTCGTTAGCTTTGTGTTGAACAAGGGCAAGCCGAACCACAAGCTCACTCTTGCTCCCAGTCGTCGATAAGCCAAACCGATGCAATCGCTCGGTCAATTCAGTTTCAGACAATGACTCTAGCTCGCCGACAAGTTGGGCACCACTTTTTTTAGCGTCCGCACTTTTGCATTTTAAATTAGTCAATACGTTTGTCAATATTGTCATGCCATGCGCAGGACTGGTTAAAATTGATTCAGGATGGAATTGGACGGCAGCCATGGGAAGCTCCTTGTGTTGTAGACCCATGACTATGCCATCGTCAGTTTGCGCAGTTATCTCCAAGCAGTCTGGTAGAGTGTCTTTGATGGCGTGTAGCGAATGATACCTGGCGACCTCAAAGGTGTCTGGCAATGACGTAAATATGCTCGCCTCATTCTTGCCTGCTCGAGTCAACGATATCACGGATGGCTTCCCATGCATAGGGTATGACAAAACACCCAATGTGCCTCCAAAATGCTCCGCCATGCCTTGAAGGCCAAGACATACACCGAATGCTGGTATGCTGTGCTTGACTAAACAATCGAGTGTCGTCGATAAGCCAAAATCGGACGGATTACCTGGCCCCGGGGACAGTACGACAATGTCTGGCTTTTCACCTTTCTGTGCAAGGTCTTCAAGCACTTTGATAGCGGATGGTCCACTTCGCAAAGTTCGCACCGACGCTCCCGTCTGTCTCAGGTAATTGCCGAGTGTATGCACAAAGGAGTCTTCGTGGTCAATCAAAATTACGGACATGCCGTCGCCGACCTTGACGTCTCGCTTAGTCAATTTTGGCTGCAGGCTCACCCCACTATCCTCTGGTCCTGTCATTGTAATGGCGTCAATCATGGCAGATGCCTTGAGCTCCGTTTCGAGTTCCTCTGCCGAAGGTGTCGAGTCAAACAACAATGTTGCACCCGCGCGAACTTCAGCAACCCCATTCTTGATTCGAATCGTGCGCAAGGTGAGCCCAGTATTCATGCCGCCGTCGAAGCCAACCATGCCAACGGCGCCTCCATACCAGCAGCGCGGCGACCGCTCCGTATCTTCCAAAAATTGAATCGCCCAAGTCTTTGGAGCACCCGTCACCGTGACTGCCCAAGTATGGCACAAGAATGCATCAAGTGCGTCAAACTCGGGCCGCAAGAAACCTTCCACATGATCTACCGTGTGAATCAATCGACTATACATTTCAATCTGTCGTCGGCCTATCACTTGAACGGAACCAGGTTCACATATGCGAGACTTATCATTACGATCAACGTCTGTGCACATTGTCAACTCACTTTCCTCTTTGGCGTTCATCATGAGGCTCTTGACTCGAGCAGCATCCTCGAGTGCATCAGCTCCGCGTGCGACAGTGCCAGAAATAGGACAGGTTTCGACGCGAACCGCGCCTGGTCGGTAGTCATTCTCTTCAATCGCTTCACAACGCACAAACATTTCAGGGCTAGCTCCTACCAAGTATTCTTGCTCACCCAAATTGATAAAAAAGCCGTATGGTGCCGGATTTCGCGCGCGCAATCGACGGAACAAGACGGATGGCTTGACCTTTTCGGTCAGCTTTTCACGAAACGTTTGCGACAAGACTGCCTCAAACAAATTGCCAACCTTGAACTCTTGCTTTGCCTTTTCAACACTATTAGCAAATTCGTACTTTGGAGTGTCCCTAGCATTGTACTGTTGAGTCGCTTCGTCAAATGGCTGAAAATGTTCAATGGAGCCAACCGACGGAACTCCCAGCGTCGAGCAATCGTCCACGGAAAAGTCGTACGAAACTTTCCATGCGTCCCTCTTGTCTTGGTCAACTACAACAAGCTTGTCTGGTAGATACAACAGTAGATCGCGTTGGTTTGGATCCCGCTCTTGTTTAAGCTTAATTGACTCAAACTGAAACGTCAAATCGTACCCAAATGCTCCGTACAAACCAAGCTGCTTGTCGCCTCCCTGGAAGGAAAACAAGTCAATCAAAGCTCGCACCACCGAGAAAAGCGACGGCTGGCGACTTCGATCTTCCTCGCTAAATGTTCCGACCTCGAACGGAGGAACAACTCTTACATCAATTTGGCGAACAATGTCTGCTGATTGATTGATCCCTCGCAGCTCATTGTCATCTTTCTGCAAATGCACACTCTCCAAAATTCCTTCCTCCTTCAATTGTTGCATTGCTGTTTCAATCGACTTCATGAGAACTAAACCTCGGTCATTCAACGCCTTGATGCTGCATTCAGCACCTCTTCCACTCACTTCCAGTGGCGGATCAACGAACCCAAGCGACCAGCGAGCATATCGTCCCGGAAACTCGTAACTGCTTTGCAGCAAGACACCCTTGCGCGAATCCAACTGCACCACCAGTTCCTCAATGGCATGGGCACTCGTTCCGACTTCCAATGCATTGTTACTACATGTCAATCGCTCCACGTGAGTCGTCACCTTGATGCCTCCCTTGGTCAAGTAGTTGCCACCCTTTGGTCGAGCTGGAGGCGCTCCCAGCGACAGATTGCGCTGAGCAGCTTGCTGACTTGCCGTGGCAACACCCATGCCACCTTCTTTGGCGACAAATACGCTATTGTAAATGTTTGTTTCCGGCGATGTCGACTGCTGCGTCGAGGAGGATTGTGCTGCTGACAGCAAAAGTGATGCAGCATGCTGCCTTCGAACATTTGATTTGTAAAACGGAGATTGAATGTGAAAGGACGACACAAGCGACACGAAAAAATGCAAGAGTAGTAAGAGTCTCATGGTCGAGACGAGTCGTCTGCCCTTAAAGGTACAGGAGACGACAAGGATGAAGATGAGTCGATCGACAAGAGGGTCGAGACGTGAAAAAAACGGATGGCAGTTTCAGCGCTTCGTGAGGCCCGGATGGAAGAAACGAGCTGTCAAGCAAAGAGTACACTTGAGTAACGTTGCGACGTTTTTAAAAAAGGTTTTGTAACTTCCACAACTTTGACCATGACGTCCAAGATTGACGGCTACCTTGGCATCGACCTTGGAACGCAGGGACTTTCCATCATCTTTACAGACACAAAACTCAATGTCCTAGCCAAAGGGGAAGGATCCTATACATCTGTTGAGGGACTCGACGCAGGATGCTATGAGCAACGCACTGATGATTGGCAATCTGCATTAGAAGCAGCCATAGATCAAATTCATGCGCAATTACAAGACACTTTTAACGTTTTATCGATTGGAATATCTGGACAAATGCATGGAGAAGTTCTTTGTGATGAAAAAGGTCTCTGTCTTTCACCCGTACGACTTTGGTGTGACGGCCGCAATGGATTAGAAAGCGATGAGCTTACTCAAAGTTTTCATGTCAAGGTTCCTAGGCGAGCGACGGCCGCTCGCTTTCTATGGACGACGCGGCATCGAGCTGATTTAGCGAGAAGAGTTCGAAATGTCACTACTCCAGCAGGATGGATTGCCTTTTTACTGACGGGCGAGTTTAGCCTCGGAACCGGTGACGCATCAGGCATGTTTCCCATTGACGCAGAAACATTGGATTATGATCAAAAGCTCTTTAGTAAATATGATGCAATTGTTGACGATGCAACAATACCATCCATTGCGACTATTCTGCCAACCGTTCGTCTTGCTGGACAAGATGCCGGCAATCTCAATGCAGGAGGAGCAAAGCTACTTGGCTTGACACAAGGCATACCAGTCGCCCCAGCCGAAGGCGATCAAGTTGCCGCTCTCGCAGGTGGTCTGATTGGAGCACCAGGCATGGTATCTTGTAGTTTCGGAACTTCTGTTTGCGCCAATACGGTGGGAGATCACGCCTTTCAGGGAGTGTCGCCAGCAATTGATCACTTTTGCGCCGCAGATGGTAAACCCATCTTCATGGTGTGGCTCATCAACGGAACTACCTTTCTGAACGCCATGGTGCGGTCCTATGGAAGCGTCATGTGTGCTACTGGCACAAATGATGACGAAAAGGACGCAACGTTTGCGACAATGATGCGATGCGTCGTTGACGCTCCCGATGATTGCGGCGGCATTCTCGCCCTGCCATTTTTGGATGACGAACCCGGTTTGGGTGTTGTACATGGCAACAGCGGTCTACTCGTCGGCCTCAATCACTCAAACGCGACGCCCGGAAATATTTGCAAGGCTGCACTACTTTGCGTCATGTTTAACCTACGACTTGGACAGCAAGTACTCGACGATCAAGCTTACTTGCGTACGGAGCTGAATCTTTCCGGCGGATTATGCAAGACTCCAGAATGTGGGCAATTGTTAGCCGATGTTTTCAACACTCCAGTGGTAGTGCACGAGTCGGCTGATGAAGGGTGCAGTTGGGGTGCTTGCGTCTTGGCAAAGTATCGGCATGAAGAGGCAGGCAAGGATTGGCCAACCTTTCTTCAAAATATTTCCGAAACTATTCCGAAGCGAATTATTGAACCTAATACATCATCAGTGGAAACGTATAACTGCATATTTAAAAGGTACAAGCAGCTAGTTGCGCTACAGCCAAAATTGAGCAATATTTGTCGGAAATAAACAGCCGTAAATCACCTTTCACCAACGTCACATTCTAGCAATAATTGCATGGCCGAGGCGACAATCCCTTTATAGCGACCAAGACGTCATGGCTTATAGTTGTCGGACTGTGAAGGTTAACGCTTGAGCAACAATGCCAATGGCGCGCCAAAGATACGCAGGCGACAGAATGTGAGTAACGCTGCGATTTATCATATTGTTATCTTATTGAATTGTAACCAGCCACGTATACCGCCACAAGTTAAAGGTGCGACATCGACCGTTGAATATAGCCCTCGCTCGCTGCGCGTGACCACTGGCGATGAACAGCCAAGCCTTTCGCTGCCACCACAACGAAGCAGCTTCCGAGGCTGAAGCAAACATACTCCACCATTCTAATGAATATGAAGCCATCAGCACTTGCATTAGATACAGATACAAACGGAATCAATGCATGGAAACCCAATAAGGATGTAGGCAATTTGCGGCGACGAACCGAAGACATTGAATATTGGCGGCAGCGGGCTGGTTGGTTCAATGACGACGAGTCAATGCGAGAATACAACCAGGGCGTATACGATACATACTACGAAATTGACGATGATGGATCTGGCCGTAATCATCGAAGTCGATTAGGAAGCAGCAAACAACGAGAAATCGCCAAGAATGTTTTGAAGGTAACGGCTGTTCTAGTCGCGCTGGGTCTGTTAGTGCTCATGTGCAAGACGCTCATGCGCCGACTTGGTTCCAGCAAGAGGGAGAAGGTCAGTTCTGACTCAAAGTCACGCTCTGGCCGATCCAAAAGTCGGTCGCGATCTCGTTCTCGTTCTCGAAAAACGTCTGATAACAATTATGAGCTCATGGACGAGGATGGTTCACGCAGCAAGCGATCATCGCGAAGCAAGAGTCGAACGAGACGCAGTCGAAGCCGAAGTCGTCAGCGATCGAGTTCCAAGTCTCGACCGGAGAAGAAGCGAGAGGAGGAACCGGTTGCAATAGAACCTACTGTCCTTGTGTAGTAGTGTCGCAGCATATACATGTTGTTGACATTTTCCGCTGGCAGCTCGACAGCTCATACGTTGTTTGTCTATTGCGCCAGCTATCGCTTTACTGTGACGAGGTGATTTCCATTATAATCTATAATACCCTTTTTGACACGCTAGTTGTTCGTATACTGCAGTATGTGTATAGTTTCCAGGATTGCTGCAAAGAAGCCTGCGAGTTCAGTCTATCTGCTACACGAAGTAACGGCGCGGATTCTTTATACGAAAGGACTTGGCTTGGCGGCTATACATGCACAATTCTATACACATATGCAATGAAGTAGTTTCTATTGCAAAAACCAATCTCTTATATCAAACTGACTGTCTACATACATCCCTTATGCCTTCTTGGCCTCCTCATACGCCCAGGTGAGCCATGGCATGAGCTTTTCCACATCAGCCGTCTCGACGGTTGATCCGCACCAAATGCGAATGGACGGAGGAGCATCCCGGTAGCCACCAATGTCCAGTGCAACATTCTCCTTGTCCAGCATGGAAACAAACTTCTTAATTTGGTCGGCCGTCAAGTCTAGCGTCAGACAGACTGAAGTGGACGAACGCGTTGCCGGATCCTTGGCCAAAAAGTTGATCCAATCATTCGTTTCCACAAAACCTTCAAGAACCGCCAAATTATTCAAACTAATTTGCTTCAATCCAGCCACTCCACCAATCGAGTCGGCCCACTGCAAGGCGTCAATGTAGTCTTCGACGCAAATCATACTGGGCGTGTTAATGGTGCTGCCCTGGAAGATGGATACATCTACCTTGCCCTTCTTTGTCATTCTAAAAATCTTGGGCAATGGACGATTCTCTGGAACATACGACTCCAATCGCTCGACAGCCTTTGGACTCAAAATCAAGACACCATGTCCACCTTCGCCGCCAAGTACTTTTTGCCACGAGTAAGTGGTAATATCGAGCTTGCTCCATGGCATGTCCATGGCGAAACAGGCCGAGGTTGCGTCGCACAAGGTCAAACCTTGGCGCTCGTCCGAGATAAAGTCGCACCCGTCGGGAACGCGGACACCAGAGGTCGTTCCGTTGAACGTGAAGCAAATGTCATTCTCCGGGCTCGTCTTGGTCAAGTCGGGTAAATGTCCATAGTCGGCCGTATGTTCATTAACAGTCACGCCATTTTCACGCAACTTCAAGTGCGAAACGGCGTCTCCAAACCATCCCTTGCCAAAGGATTCCCAGTGACAAATGTCAACGTTGCGGGCACCCAAAACGTTCCACATTGCCATTTCGTAGGCTCCAGTGTCAGACGCCGGTACAATACCAACAAGGTAGTCTTCTGGAATGCCAAGAATGCGCTTTGTTTCGCTAATGGCCAATGCAAGACGTTCCTTGCCAATCTTGGAGCGATGGGATCGGCCAAGTATTCTTTGGTCGAGCTTGCTAATGTCGTAGCCCGGGCGCTTCTTGCATGGACCCGAGGAAAACTCTGGGTTGGTGGGCTGTAAAGAAAAGAAAAGCAAAGAAAAGCAAGATTCAGTAAGTCACAACTGTAGCTGGTGTAAATGCAATGGTTCGCATTAGTCACAAGCTAGCTCCGTCCAGCGGCTGTTGTTCGACGAACCTTGACGGATGGAGCCGCACTCATTGCTCGCAGGGTCATGGTTCCAACGCGTGCAGACGAACCACTGCTGCGCACAAAGGCAATGACGGAAGGACTAAAGCGCATCATGGTATGAGATAATCTTCTGCTTTTGGTATGAGCGATGGGCAGGCACGGCGAACAAGTGGGAAGATCGTCCGATGACTTGGAAAAGTGGCGATGGTCGTTTGGATGGTGGAAATCGGACGGTCGCGGTGCGCATCATCGAATGTCTCACTGCTGTCGTAACGGTTCACGATGTCTTTGAGACGTCTGGACAAGACACGTCATGCAGGGGCAATTGGTCAAAAAGGGTGACGTCTTTCCTGCGACCAATCAGCGATTAAGATGTTTGGGGATGGCCAATGACCAAGCTCACATTTCGGGATCCTACCAAGCAGTGACGTAGGCTTCTACAGAAGCGAAGATTTCCTTCGGGGGTTGAAGCGTGGCCTTCCAAAACGCAACGCAAGACACAGGATCCAAAACAAGCCGATGGCTGCAGCGACAGATCCAATCTTGAACATCAACAATCGTTGCCTGCGGTTAACAGACAACACCTGTATCTACAACTATCACTCGAGAGGGTATATATTAGATAGACGCACTCAATAGTTTGTCTCCTTGTAGAGGCCAGTGCTGATGGAGCATCCGAGAATCGTTCCGACAGAATTCGCAGAAACATCCGCGTTACCTGAAGAATATACTAACAATTGTAGCCAAGACGCAACCGACGAGCAGGAAGATCCAATTTCCACCATTGCTGTACTAGCAGATACCATTATGCGACCCCTTTCAATGGACGCAACACCAACCAAATCTCGCTTGACACTCTCCGCCTTTCGAAGACATGCCATTTGCCTCACCAAGGCTGATCCAAATCGAAGGCTTTCGGACGAATATGATTTGCACGCGTCGGGAAGTCGTGGAGTGTTAGGCCATGGCGCTTTCTCAACGGTGCGACTGGCTGTCCGAGCTGCTGATGGCGTCAAGGTGGCGATCAAAACAATTGCCAAGCATGAAGCATTACGATCAAGGCGACTGCGTGTTCGTGGGCGGCGCTACGTGGAGGAGTGGGAGATTCTACAGCGCTTTCAAGATCATCCACATATCATCAGTCTCTTGGATGTTTTTGAGACAGACGAGGAAATTCAGCTAGTATTGGAATACTGCGAAGGCGGTGAGCTCTTTGCCGCGCTCCAACAGAAACCATGTCGATCCGAATCAGCTCGAAGGTATACCGAAGCACAAACCTCGCAAATTACCTGTCAGATCCTTCAAGCATTGTGTAACTTGCACGAGGCGGACATTGTACATCGTGACGTTAAAGCAGAGAACATTCTACTAGTTTCCAACAAGGAGGAAAACGACATTCATGTCAAGCTCTGCGATTTTGGTGTAGCAAGACCTCTGTTTGACCAGGAAACTGAGTCGGATAGTGACCACACGGACGAGGAGGAGGGACCAGCGACACCATCACCTGTGGTTACACCTGGACGCATCCAAAGGTCGTACAGCATTGTTGGAAGCGATTACTACACTGCGCCTGAAGTTGGGTTCTCCGATTGCTACAGTCCAGCCATTGATGTTTATTCATTGGGAGTTACCGTCTATATTCTCCTCTGCGGATTTCCGCCCATTTTTGCCGGTGAGAATGAAACGGAAGTCATGTTTCCCAGTTCATATTGGAATGATATTTCCCCAGAAGCAAAGGCACTAGTGGCCAAGATGCTGCAGCCTGTTCCATCCGATCGCATTAGTGCCAAGGAAGCCATGTCTGACCCATGGATCACGAGTCACTTGAAGATTTTGCCTAAACTGCAGCCGCGATATCCTCATAGCACCAACCTTGACCTAGTTTGTCGTCGCCTCTACACATCGGTCACTGCCGAAGCTGCAACACAAGCAGGCAGCAGGAAGCGGTCTTACTCGGTGATTAGTAGCAGCACTGCTCAGTCGCCTTGCCGGCCGCGGGCACGCAGCTCAAGCGTTGTCATGGCGCTGGCGGACATTTGCCGCAACATTACGGCACTGGAGGCTGGTGATCATCATCCATTCCTTGTGGAAGGTCCCATGACGGCAATGCAAGCAAGTTTGAGTGGGGGCGGTGTACATCGCTATGATTCCAATGTGGAGGAGCCGACAAGCTCTGCACCAGTGGCTGCTTTGTAAGCATCGAGTGTTAAGTTTGTATGTATATAATCTCTCTGTCATAGATGGTTAAATCAACGTTTGTACAATTTTATGGGTAGTTGGATAGCGTCGGCAACTTTTGCGCTTCGGCAGCGGTGCGGGACTCGATGACGTTGCGGCCGTGTCGCACGGCCGAGCGCCGCGAGCCACAACTCCCATCGAGGGTCGCATCTTCTTCTAGCTCTTGGCCTGTTCCTGCGCTGTCAATCATTCAAGCTTAATTTGTTGTGAATAGTGGTATGTTCTTGCATTATGTTGTCACGATTACTGCTTGGGTTATCTGTGAGGCCGACAAGTCGCGGGAGAGCAAGCAATAGGAGGACGAGTAATGGCCGTGTTACTTGCACTTGCGGAAACGAAACGGATTGCCGACGCATGACTTCTAACTAGCAAATCCTTCATTCTTTTTTGCAGAAATCTCATTATCAATCATGCTGTCAGCTCTACGTACCCTGTCATCGCGCGTCGCCGTCCGTGCGACTCCTACGCTGCTCAGTGCCATGCGCACGCAACAACCCGCTCCAATGGTCTTTGCGGTTCGACACTTTTCGGCACCACCGGTACGTTACAGTGAGAGTATTGTATTGCCAAAAAAGGGAGTTAATTCAAGTAGCATGTGTGATCTGTTGCTTATTTTGGTGCACTCCTTCCCGTGCTTCACAGGCATTTTTGGATCCCTCTGAGGTGACGGACCGCATCATAACTGTTGTCAAGAACTTTGATCAAGTCGACCCTACCAAAGTGACACCCGATACAATCTTTGGAAAGGACTTGGGCTTGGACAGTCTTGATATTGTTGAGGTTGTCATGGCGATTGAGGATGAGTTTGCTATTGAGATTCCGGACCAAGAGGCGGACAAGATTGTCAGTATCAAAGATGCGATTAAATACATTGCGACTCATCCCATGGCAAAGTAGAAAGAATTAGGTTGCAAAAGTCGTTTGAAATGTTATTAGTTATTAGCTGAACAAAGATAATATAGTCGTAGTTTGATTCGGCATGGCCATCATTGCATTGACCGACAGCCTCGTCAAGCCAAGTCAATCTCCATTCTATCTTAACGTTCTCCCGGTGGACGATCGTTGCCGCTTATCCGATCGACTGCTTTTCGAAACTAGCGAGTCTACCCACTTTGTGCAGGTCCATATTCCGCCAACAATCGCCATTAGCCGAATCAACAAGTGCGTCAATGGTACTCTCACTGGTTCCACCTCGACAGAGAATGGATAAATCTCGTATATGAAAAAGATTCCCGGCAGTATCGAGTTTCGAACATGATGATGCGCATGCTGTCCCGCCCCCTGCTTGACGTGAGCGCTCACTGAACCCTGCTTCGGCAAGAGCCCACCGGGATCGGCATTAGCGACATCATCATCTTGTATCTCCTCCTGAAAGTGGTCGTCATCGTCGTACCAGTCCTTGTTCAACGGTCGAAATCGCTCGGTGAAAAAGTAACGATTCGTTTCGAGCGGGCCGCCATTCTCGCCCTTGCCAAGATACGTGGTGGGGACAACCTTAATGAAATATTGGAACAGTCCAGTCGTTCCAGTTTGCTTTGAAACCAGTTTGATAATACCATCCATTGTCGCTTGCTCTGAAGATTCTCCTTGACTCTCCGGTAATCCAAAGCTCAAGTGATGAATGATATGCGACGCATTAAAGTTGGGTGTATCATCTGGGACGAACGAATGAATGTGTCGACCGTCCCGTTCCAAACCTTCGCCCATAGCAATGTGGAAGTTTCCAGCCACTCGGTTTATCACCATGTGTCCGCTCAAATTACATCCTTCACCATGCTTCATGCGTTTGGGCGTCTTCTTGTCGCGACCTTCTCGTATACACTGCTCGGCAGTCAACTCAATGATATCAGTTCGCCATCGCTTCTTGGCGTAGGCTTCCAAAAGTTCGTCGCACGAGTTGCAGCACTCAGTTTCGGATTCCTGAGCACCAAAGCATGGGCCGCAGTAGTTTTCTGGTAATTCAGCGTTGAGTACTCTATCCTTTACAGCTTGCTCCTTCTTGTGCTTGTTGCTTTCAACCATTTCGCCGTTCCCAATTGGTATTCCTCGCTTCAAGCGCACCTTACGCAGCGTGTCGTCAATGTTTAATTGCGAGTCGCCAGCAACGTCCATGACATCAACGTGCAAGTCTTCGCACGCCAGACCGGGAAAGGTGATATTGAGGTTGACCCGCATGCGCTTGCCAAGCGACGTATCAACGCGAATATGCTCCAAAGTAGTGCCATTGGCGTACCTCCAATGCACAATTTCCGCCATGAGAAAAACAAATATGAGGACATAAGCAATCAGTGACATGAACCCGCCTCCTTCCGTCGTCATTGTATATTCTTGATCCACCTTTGGAAAGAGAAAATCAAGCTTCTTGACAACATTTGGAGACGGCGCTATTCGTCCATTCGTCTTGCCATATCCATTGCCGCCATCATTATTATTGCTGCCGCCGCTATATCCATAGTAAGCTTCCATGTTTCGCTTGCGCAGTTGCGTCGTCGGTCGCCCATATCCTCGCATCATGGTATTGTTTGCGGAATACTCTTCGTGGTTGACGAACGAATTGTGCGCCTGCTGCGGAGATCCTGCTGCAGAACCGTGATAGTTTGTCTCGGACAAGTCATGCGGAAACTCATTACGGGAATGAGACATGTTGCTTCCAAAAGAGGTCACAGTAAGAGATGATAGGCAAGGAGATAAAGCTACCGTAGTGGAATGCTTTTGAAATTGTCGTTCAATTGTTGTTCATGGTCGTCAGTGAGCGCGAGAAACGGCGTCGCACAGTGACACAAGAGTCGCACCAGGACTAACTGTAAAGACGGTCGGACGTGGAAAACCCAAGTATGACGATGGCTGCGTCGACTGTCGTCACCTTGAAGATGGCAATTCAACCAGGATAGAGAAACGCCGAGACCGATTTCTCAGCGTTCTTGAGTTCGCGATGGCCTTCATACGGAGGATCCGATATTTTACGGGCAATATACAAGTTCTTTCTTAAAATGTCCCTTCAGTCATTTTGACGTCACTGACGACAAGCCACCAGATTTGATCGTGGAAATACTCAAGTCGTGCAGTCACCTTCGGAGGTGCGGGGTATCCTTTGACTCATCCAAAGTTGTTTCGCCAGACTTTCCTATTTGACGAACCTTTTTGGAAGCCCAAATTCGTGTTGGGCATTTCCACCATTGCCTTCATTGAAGGGCAATAACATTGCTCTTGAAACGCTCCTGTTAAACAGGCCGTCGAGTCAGATCGAGGACGTGGCGCGCCGACGTATGCGAATGAAAGAACGGGGACCAACGTGGTAAGTCATGCCTTCCTGTTCATATTAAGCCCCCAACCAGTACAATAGCCGTCGACGTACGATAGTTCGCCGGCTGTTCTGACGGATTCGGTCTGCGTTGGCGGCCTCGGACTTTCTTTCAGATGGTGGGAGATGTGGCAACACGGCGGCAATGATCAAGCAGGCCTCACAAATTCGTTACTGGAAAGGTTTCTTTCGTCCGAGCAAAACTACTACTACCATTCGCATTACCATGATACACCAAACAAGTCTGCCACCAGTCACCGTTGCAGCAGATACAAGTGTTGACGACGCCTCCAGTCTCGCTGGATCATTGATTCAAATCGGATCCGAGCTCTTCTCAAAAGGCTACGAGCAAGACGCCATGGCAATGTTCGATTCAGCGAATTCCGTCCTCAAGCGATCGACTGAAGAGCAAGTTTGCCTGTCCAGTGCCGTTTCACACCTTCACATGGGCTCGCAGGTCCTCATGAGCGACAAGACTGTTACGCAGGACGCGACTGATGAAGAACCCGCCGCTGACTTGTACCAAGAAGATGAATGCGACGTTGGCCCACGTATGCTACGCGAGGCTATGCGACCTGCACATGCAGTATATAACGCTTCCTTTCTTGAGACTTGTCTACTTTTCAACAAAGCACTCATCTACCATGAGAACCAACAGCTTGAAACGGCCCGTCACTTGTACCAAAGTGTATTGCAGGTGCTAAAGGACCATTTGGATTCGTCATCGAAATCCTCCCAGCAACTCGTTGAAATGGGAACAAGAGCGCACAATAACATGGGATGCATCTTCTACTTGATTGGAGAGGAGGAACTTTCCCGAGCACACTTCGAAGCCTCACTTATATGCCTGCGTCAGCTTGCGACAGTTACGCGCGAGCATCGACTACAGTACGCCACCATCTTGTCAAACTGCTGCCGCGTCGCCTGGATGGAAGATATCATGACGGACAATCTTTACAACAGCCTTCGAGAAGTCCTTTCTATCCGGTCATTGGAGCTGCCCTGGGACCATGTGGACGTTGCGTCCGCGCACTTTAACCTTGGTGTCGCCGAGTATGCTCGCCACCAACCCGCCAAGGCGCTGTCGCACTTGACGCACTACCTGCATGTTTGTTCACACCGAGCTCAGTCCAATTGCAATGATCTCGACGCAATTCCCGCTCTTATTTACGTATTGCTTCTACAGAACGAGGAAAAGGAGGGTCATCTTTCGCAGGAACTTACTCGAGGCCTTCGTACACTCCAAGACAAGCGACAGGAGCAAGGTACGGAGAGTCCTGAAGTCGCCTCGGTCCTCAACTTTATTGGCACTGTCCTTTTTCACATGTGTGACTACGAGCGAGCCCTCTCCTTCTTTCAAGAGGAGCTTCGCCTTGAAGAAATCATCTGCAGTGCTAACTCGACGGATGACATTGCCGTCAGTGTCACCTGCAACAACATTGGTCGCATCTATCAGGAAATGGCACGCATGACCGAAGCAGTGCACTTCTATCAGCGCGCACTAAAGACTGAGGCCAAGGACGCGGAGAACGGCGAAATCAAGGTGCCGACCAAGAGCGTCACGGAAGCATACCCCTCCTTTGCCAACCTTTATTCCACCGTGTGGTACAACTTGGGACTCATCCACGACAAGCTCGGAGCTTACGCGGAAGCGATCCATGCCTTTAGCAAGTCTTTGGAGCTCCGTCGAGCGATGCTTGGTCGTGACCACCCTGACTGCGCATGCCTCTTGTACAACATTGCCGTCCTGCAAATGGAAAGCCATTCACTCAAGGAAGCGACTGCATCTTTTCGCGAAGTCCTTCGCATTCGTCGATTGGGATTGGCGGATCAGCTTGTCGATCGACATGTTGTCAAGACACTTGAGAAACTGGCCAGTCTACACAAGGCCAAGGGTGACATTGATGGTGCGTTGGAAGCTTCGCGGGAAGTCTTGCGTATTCAAGACGTATCACCCGAGTACCAAGGCAACTCGCGTCTTCGTGAAACGGGGGTGACACTTCGATGCATCGCCGAGCTTTACCAAGCGACGGGCGACCTAGCGGCTGCGGCGGAACATTGTCGACAAAGTGTGAGCCGGGTCGAGCAAGCCGCTGCGGCCGATCAAATGAGCCCGTATCTGCACACGGCCGACAAGGTTGCCAACATGGAGCAATTTGTCTCGTCCCTCTTGTTAATGGGAAGCATCTACCACGAATCATGCGAGCCACTCGAGGCCCATGTTGTTCTACACCGGGCCGTCATGGCCATTCAGCACGCCATGGCTAGCTCTTCGGCGTATGCATCCTTGTCATCTCTGAGTGAAGTGACGAAAATGCTGGGAGTCCTTCATGGGGCCGCCTGCGCATAGATTGAACATAATATGTACAAATAGCTGTCGAACAAACATTTTGTTAAAATGAAACTTATAATCAACTCATTTTTGAACCTATATGCATCGTTTTGCTGTGATGTTCCTTTCGTTAAGTCTTGTACCGCTAGTAATGGCATGCTTGTGGCTGGGTCATATGCCGGAAACGGCATGCTAATGTTGAAAAGATAGTGTGCCAAGTTTGACACTCACCGCCGCTTTCAGCGACGACAATCTAGTACCACCATGGCAAATCCGCCAGCGTATCTCTCGGTCCAGCAAAGGATACAAAGTTCAAAAAGGCAATCAGCAAGGCCAGGTCAAACCAAAAGCGAGGATCTCGGGCGAGCTCTGGCCAGAATCGATCCGCCGCACCATCGGGGTCCATGGAATCAAGGAGTGGATTGGGAATAATGACATTCTCAAACAAGTCGGATAGTTCTCTGTTCACTTGCTGTTCATCTAGTGGTTCGTCGTCTTCTTCGTCGTCGTCTTCGTCGTACTCATCCTCGTCAAAGTATGATGCGCGTCGACTTGAGGATGCTGTATAGTCGCTTTCATCGTCATCGTCGTCATTGTAGTACTTTCCCTTTCGTCTTCCACGTGGCACCTTGACGAGTTCTCGCTCGTCTTCAATGTCTTCATCGTCATCGTATCGAGCTAATTGTAAAGCGGCGATTGGAAGATTAATTGAGGGTGCATCTCGCAGTACTTGACGCTTAGCAAATGCTCGACTCGTTCCGATGGAAAATCTACGAGTGGAAGAGTCGACGGACACGCATTTTATCCGTCTTATATCCAGAACTATAAAGGCATGTGCAACTTGTATATGCAGCAAGGTCACTAATAGTAGCAATGTACGAGTGTAACGACTCATCATCATGATGATGATGATGATCACCTTGACACATTATCATGGTGGTTTGCGAGAATCGGATGGTTTCGGCAAAGTTCGCACCGGTACTCACTCAGACATGGCGGGTCGACGAGAGGTGACGACAAAACTATTGTTCGTTTCACCATGGCTTTTACTTCAGCCAACGTTTTCGTCACATTGACGTCCAGGTATCTTGCGAAAGGACTTGTTTATTCATCACTCAATTCGTCAATCTGCGCATTCTCGACAAACATTGACTCGTTCTTCACGTCCTCCTCGGTTCGATCGCAGCGGCGCAAGCGAAAACGCGCCATCCTCCAGCAGCATCACCGTCAAGCCAAGGATCATAATACAAATAATGACAACGGCAGCAATAATCAATCAGTTGATACGAGAACAATCAAGGATATTCTATTTCCAACTCCAGACTACGGCGATGAGCCCATTCACAACCAAAAGCGCTATCCAAAAACACTCGCCGGTTGGCGCGACGGAATTCGTGAGGGATGGAAGACCTACAGAGGTACTTGGGATGGCTTTTACACAAGCAAGGGATTCATTGTCGAGGATAAGAAAGACCAAGATGCTGATCATGAAAATATCAGCGACAGGGCGGCAAAAATCAAGGAGAACGTGAAACAAAACGCTCAATTCCTGGCTCAAGAATCAGACGCGGTTCGACAAAAGGTCACGGATGCTACAGGCATTAGCACCAAGGAAGACTTGAGACGTGTCGCTGCTGAAATGATGCGACTGGCATCGGATTGTGTCAACGAATTCATGGCTGGCTATCGCAAGGGACGCGACGACGAAGTGGAGAAGATGTTGACGCAATATTTTCAAGAGCTAGACGAAGCAGCCAACAAGCCAAGGCGCCGGAAAATAAAGAGACGAGTACTTAAACAGCATAGAAGATAATGGAATAAGTTGGGTGGGCCTACGAAACGTTATTTGTTTAGCTATGCATTGCAGATTGTGTCTGTGGGTCTTGTCTGGAGACTCTGCATGGTATTAGACTATAATTGGTTTGAAGTAAAGGATTTTTGATTGCAACATACTCCAATAATTATTGATCGTTTGCAACCATCTGTACATGCTACAGCCATGAATTCAAAGCAGTAGTCCTTACCGCTCCAGCAACGTCTTCTTGCTGCATCAAAATAGCCTTTACTGTTTCAGCCAAAGCATCCGCTAGTCCACCACCACCAGCCGTCTTACTCAACTGGTATCCTCCTTCCAGTCCCAGCATTACATAAGGTTGTCGATTATTGGATGGTGCCAACGTAGCCACCTTTTGAAAAAGAAGTTCCGTCATGGTATAGTAGTCTTTCGCAACCAAGGAGCAGCTCGCCAACTCGTCACTATCCAAAGCGTCAAAACCAGCGCAAACAATGACAACGTTCGGTTCCCACTCGTTTGGCTGTATCAAAAAGTTGAGTGCTCCATTGAAGGCCTCTTCAAATCCGCAGGTCCAAGTTGACTCCGGCGGCACTGGAACAGTGTAAACATTGGCGTGGGGACCAAGCACCGAAAGTGTTTCGCCCATATGAGGAAAGCATTGCTTCTGATGAATCGATGCGTAGCGAATGTTTGGGTAATGCTGGACAATATCAGAAACGCCCTGGCCGTAGTGAACGTCCGTATCTATGATGCTGACCTTGACCATTGGGTCTTTCGACAAAACATGTAGCGCTGCGGCAGCCGCAAAGTTAAATAAACAAAATCCATTGGATCCCTTGGCCGTCGCGTGATGTCCAGGTGGTCGCGTAAGCGCCATGGAAACGCCTTCATGTTGCGCAACGTCAATCGCTCGAATCCACGCCGCTGTTGCTCGCAGGCAAACGTCCAGGCTTGCCGTAGTAATGTAAGTATCATTGTCAATGTATCCCATATGCCCTAGTGATGATTTTCCGTCGCGGAGGCGCTGCTGAATGGACGCTCGCGTGTTTTCCTCCAGCTTTAAAACAAGGTCGTCGGAAAGAGCTTGGAGAAGCATATTTCGAGCGTGCTCTAGTTCGGCATGAGTGAATGGACTGTATCGCGAGACCAAACCATGAATGAGTGATTCTGGTTCCTTTGCAACATCATGTAGTTGTATTCTGTCATCGCTATAGTCTTGCTGCAATTCCTGTAATTTCTCGAGACAAACGGAGATGCGACGTGGCTGCTCGGGATGGAGGGGCGACATGTCGCGATGGAGCTTGTTGGAGCTGTCAAAGAATACATGAAATGGCTTATTGTTATTTTGTCGACTGCTGAACCCATAGACAGCAGCCAGGGGCAGCCAAAAGAGTCTGCTGCCCAGCGGCAGAATCGCCATGGTGCAACTCGATAATGATGACGAGACGAAGTGGCTCGTCGTCGAAACATCAAAAGTGTCGCAGCATCAATTAATAATGTCGCATAACCACTTGCTGCGACATCGCGCAGGCGCGTTCATTCATCGTCGGAACTCCATCGCAAGCGCCAATGAGCTCAATGAAATAAGTAAACTCGCTATCAAAACAAACTCGTCTATTTGCTTTTGACCATGACAGATCAACTAAGTGCGCATAACGTGAACAGCGATGACGACATTCGATTTTGCGTCACTGGAAGTGCAGCACACGCTCGTTTGGTGCCATTGCTTCCATCAAATTGGACTGACCACAGCCCATACGCAAGAAGAGAAGACCATTCAACAATTTTAGAAGCAACCAATACTCCTAAACTTGAATTTCTATGGGAAAATGCTCCGCGGCATGAAACAAAGCAGCTGCGTGATGATGTGAAAGTGTACTCGCACCTTCCCAATGGAACGCAAGTATTGGATAGCAAATGGGTGCTAGCCAGGCTGCTTGGAAATGATGCAGTAACAAAGAACAATAATGATCTATTGCTCGCTGTTTTAATGACGCATTGCTTCAAGGGAAGGTCTGGCTTTGAAGACTTCTGTCGGGAGATCCGCCTGCTCGAGCCAGCAACTTTTGACTTTAAAGATGAAACGACCAATTTAGCCGCGACAATAACGCACTTTCGAGATTTAGTAAAAACATACGATGTCCAAGAGACACCTAGAGCATCTTTACCACAGCGTCCATCACTCTGGGTCGTCAAGGACGCCATGGCCAATGGAGCTGGCGGCATTTGGATTGTTGGACCTGAAAACGCAAGCACTATGCTAGACGACGCCACGTCGCCATTAATCGAAGGACATTCCTACATTGCACAGGAATATGCTTGGCCTCCCGTATTGTTCCAGGGACGCAAGTGTCACGTGCGTGTCTACGCCTGCATGGCGAGTGACGGACGAGCTTTTGTTCACGAGCGTTGCTTTTTGCACGTGGCCAATGAAATCTTTACAGCCAAGGCGAAAGAGTCGGAGACTTGTAGTAATGCAGTTTTTGACGATTCGGTTCACATTACGAATTGCTGCGCCAACTCGCACGATCCGGCCAAGTTTGCGGGTGAAATCTGCGCCAGCTTGACAGCCAGTGAATGGCGCCACACAAGTTGCGAGGGCGAACCGCAACAGATTGTTCCACTTCGAGAATTTGCACCATCAATCTACGCGAGTGTCAGGGCGCTGGCTGAGCGAACGTTTCCGTTTTTACAAGGAGGTCAAGCGAATAATGGTTTTGAATATCTTGGTTTGGATTTCATTCTTTCGTACTCGCGCGATAATTTGCCACTGGCTTACATGCTTGAAGTGAATGCTCCGCCGTCGCAAGACACTGCCACTGAACTACCTCATGCAGACGATTTGCATGATACGGTCATATGCGACTGGATGTCGCTATGGGTGCTGCCCAAGATTACTGGAGCAATGGAAGTTGCTGGAGGCTGGGTTTGCGTCTATCAAGACAATGAAGTGCGATCCGCAAGCATAAACATGCCTCCGTCAAAGGCCGCTCTCGTTAACAAAATTCGTTGGACAATCTACGAGAGGAAAACTGCAAAGCAGGACTACCAACGCAAAGCCGAGTGGCGGAGGATGACCGAAGACTTGACGTTTGCGATTCGTAAACACTTTCCATTCTTTAATTCGGTGGACAAGGTGTTTCTGGAGAGTGCTGGGGGCGCACAAGTTCCACACTTGGTCATTGATTCCATGGCCCAAGCATTGGGGAGTCGTCATCGTGCGTACATTGGAGCGCGAGCGAAGGCTGCCGCATCGGATACAATGTTAAGGATTCTTGGCGCCAGTCCAGACAAATTCTCGCTGCACTTTGGTGCCAATGCAACGTCCTTGCTCAGTCGACTGGCTCAGGAGTACGTACGCACTGGCAGGCTGATGAAGGATGATGAGATTGTAATTAGCACCGAGAACCATCTGGCCAACATAAAGCCTTGGATCGAAGCTGCTCAAGCTGTCGGGGCGGTTGTGAAGTGGTACCACGTCGTTCCAAGCCAGTCGCCAGAATCATCGCATTCACGCATAGAAGAAATAATCAATGAGAGAACACGCCTGGTTCTCTTGTGCCATGCGTCAAATATTCTAGGTGAAGTGCGCGATATTTGCGGTCTGAAACAGACGATCAACCGGATGTCCAAGGGAAATGCTGCAGTTGTAGTCGATGGTGTTGCGGCGGTGCCACATATTTTCGCTGACCTGGATTCCATGAACGTAGACTGGTATGTCGTCTCTTGCCATAAGATTTTTGGACCACATCTGGGTGCCTTAATTGGTCGAAAGAATATTGCGGGCGGAATGGAACTTGAGCTGGGCACAGTAAATTTTGAAGCCTGCGCCGGTATCGCTGGACTGGGTCAATATTTTGCGAAGCTAAGTTGTATAAAAAGTGGCGAAGAAGGCTTGGATGTTGTTACGCCATCCCTGGATCAGAGTAATGTCAAATTGGCGTATCGCTTAATTTCTCTTGCAGAAGCTCCGATTTCCGAATTGCTGCTTGACTGGTTATCAAAGTGTTCCAATGTGACGTTACTTCAAAGTGAATGTGCGAGGACAAGCAACAGAATCCCTGTCTTTAGCTTTCGTCATTTGTCGGTATCATCCAGGAAAATTATTGCCTCATGTGAGGAATGCGGCGTAATCGGGAGGCGTGGAACGTTTTTGTCGTGTAAACTTTTCCAAGATGATTACGCTATTAATGAAGAGGATGGAGTCGTCCGCCTTTCTCTCGCACACTACTCAGTCCCGGCTGAAATACAGCGTGCAATCAAAGTCTTGGAGGCCATCCCAGGTTGGTAAAATAATCTAAAAATCTCTAAATAGATTTAAGTTACTAGACGACTCTCAGTATTATGTAATAGTTTCCGGCCTCAAACCCTGACTCGACAAGCTCAACATGCGGCATGTTGTCAAGCAACTCATCCAATTCCCCTTCTTTGTACATGTGACAATATCGCTGAAAGACTACCAAGCCCTTGCAATCATCAAATTCAGCATTCAAAGCTTCGCTGCAAACCTGAGCTGTACTTTTGTGATTCAAATCTTGTCTCGTTTCGTCTGACACGCCAACAGCAGCCTTGAGATACTTGGGCTGCGCATTAAAAGGGACAAAGAGGTCGCTGGCTGCAAATTTCCTACGGCTCTCTTCCTCCTGTGTTCGAGCCCACGCCTGGATGTTGATCAATCCCCCAGGTTTGACAATACGTATGAGCTCTTCAATGCACCGTCGTCGCCGGTCTTTGGTCGAAAGGTGGTGCAAGACGGCGATGCAAATAGCTGCGTCAAAACGTTTGCTCTGCAAAGGTAAATTCATGCAGTCAGCAGCACATACAGCCGGTTGATTATGCAAATGGCGCCGCTCATCATTCATTCTCCTACTTTCCGGTATTCGGGTTTCGTGTTGGTCCGATAGAAACGCAGTCTTGAGTAATGGTGTGCTGATATCAGTTCCGATCACGTATGATCCTCCTTGCCATATAGCAGGAAAGTACTTGCCATCGCCGCATCCAACGTCGGCAACAAGTGAGCCTGGTTCCAGCTCTTGCAAAAACCTAGTTGCCCCTGGCCATAGAACTCCTCGACGACCGCGCGTATGATGCCATTGGGTGGCAATTGCATCATACACTGCGTGGACATGGTCACGTTCACAGGCCGGTGTGCGCAACGGGTCAACTGTCCGATAATCGTCTCCCCAGGTCGGCGGAAACGAATTAGATTGAACTAAAGGCAACGGCGCTCCATTTTGATCTAATGCCGTGCGAAAAGTAAGGCTGACTCGCACACCTCGCGGATGAACCGTTCCTTCGTCTACATCGGTTGCCCTCGTGACGATCATGTGCTCCCACTCGTATCTCGCGGGTCCTGACATGAGGACAATCGACCGGCGCGGAAGGTACACCAGCTTTTTCCTGTCTTGGCCATTGGCGCTGTTAACTTTCCGAAATTCCATAGTGATTCCCGAGTTGAGTGAAAGGCTCAGTAAGCCATCGCCAAATGCCGAAGGTGTATCAACATGGGAACCGATGCCTTCGCCAGGTCTATACTCATTCACTGTCAACTGGTTCAAGGTCGAATAAATACGTGGGGCATCGTCAGATTCGTATTTACCAAAATTGTAGCGCCTTACACGTTCAGTTACACCCGCAAGCAGCCCCCATCCTTCCCCTGCAATGACGCATTCGTCAAGATATGCATCAAGATCTACGTGGACATTTGTTTGATCTTTGCAATAGCCAAAATAATGACATACACGTCTCTTTACGGCTCCCCAAAATCTTGTCAAACGTTTCGAAAGGGCAGTCATAACAGTACGAAAGTCGAGGTACAGTGAAAGGTCGGTGCTGCTAATATTTCTCTGACTCTCCTCCTCCAAATGCTGCTTTGAATTTGTAGTCAAATTCAGCATGGCTGGCATCGCAGGGCAATCTGCTCCAGGTTCGTCTCGGTTGCGCAACACATCAGCCGTTTTGTAATCAAATACGTAGCCATAGTGCTGGACCCGTCGCTTCAGTGTGCCATTGGCGGACGACGTCGTTTGCGACGGCGCCCATGGCGCATGAGGACCTGCCACGGTGGCCATGAGTGCCGCCTCCTGCGCCTCCGTAATAAAGTCACGAACAACCATCAAGCCCGGAACGACAACGTGAGCAGTGGTGGAGGTGCAGTCAGGGCGGGTCGTTTCGCGCCTTGGCAAATCTTTTGACCGCCACTGTATGGCAACGTAGTCGAGAAAGAGAGCGCCGCTTGGATATTCATCTACTGTTGCACTGCCGTCAGTTGCTTCATTGGCGCCGGCAAGATGAAGCTTCCACGATACCCGCTGACCCTGCAACGAATGAATTAATGCTTGCGCATCTTCCGCACTCCGCATGCCAGCGTGGCATGAAGTGATGTTGCGATTCTTGCCACTGCCGCTGGACGGAACAAAGACTTCCGCGCCGCGTTTCGATGAATCATATACATTGACAACGGATCGAATGGCGTCCGCCAAAATGAATCGACTCTGCTGCACCTTTTGAGGTAATATATTGTCTTGGAACAAGTTACTTATAAAGACAAAGCGCGTTTCTTCCCGCTGTCGCTGCAGCAGAGTTTTATCTTCGCCAGACCGAGCAATGAGTCTTCGTAATTTTGGCGGTGTTGAACGGGACCAGCTAGGCAGCACCAATGGTTGCTGGGTGATGAGGTTGACTTGAAGTGGCTTTGAAGAAAATGCCAAACGATCGGCTGGATCAGCAAAGGCCCTTGCCTTCTCCGTAAGTAGTAATGACGCAAATATGTCCGCCGGTACAATTTCCATTCCCTTTAGTTCCAACATGGCTCGAAAAGCGTGACTTGTGGAAGAATACTCAAGCCTGATTTTGGTAAAGGGCGGCAAGGGGTCCAAGACATGCACTTTGACGGCTGCGACAGCCAAAGCTTTAAAAAGTGAATTTGACGCTGATTGCTGCATAAAATAGTCGCCGAGAGCTTGCTGTAACGATTCTCGCGTCCAAAAGGAAGATTCTTGGGATTGCTGATTGCTGGCTTCGCTGTCATCGGCATCTTTGCGTTTCCCAACTATATCCATCACTGCAGCACCAGTAATCTTGGGCTGGAAGGAGCCTTGTACATGTAAGTATCCGGGGCCGTCATCGGAAGGCAAGGGTTCATGAGGAAGGACTGTCCGAAACGTTTCTGTTGATAATAGTGGAGCCTCGTCGTGCGAGCGAGTGGTTTCGGGTGTCTCGACGACGGCTGAATCCATGGCTGTGCCGCGAACCAGAAAATTATGTCTTTTTCAGCCAATGGGTTCTATATTCAGCTTTTTAAGCTGTCTGTTGTCCAAAGGATGTGTAAGGTGTTGGCAATGCAAACGTTGACTGTTTTTCCATGGTGATGTTTTGCAAACAAAAACGAACCGATCAATGGCCGTCGTTCTGATCATGCTGCGACACCATGACGTTTCAATAAGAATAAGACATCGCCTCACTTTCGCATCGTTCCATCCATCAAAAACATCAAAAATGAAACCATGGCACAAAGGACTGTCTGCAAAATGACAAAGTAAGAGTTAGAGCATGATTCGAAGTATTCGATCAAGTAAAAGTCACTTTGTAGTCCAAAGAAATTTCAGAATACAGTCTATCGCCTTTGATCGACGTTCATGTGATGTTCTGCCGACGCTACCCTTCCAGCAGTTACTCGTATGCACACCTTGCAACAAGTACATGCGAATATATTCGACGCAGTCAGATCCAAATCCTTTATTCTACAATGGTATACAAACGCATAACAAGGAAGATCTGCCCTCGTTCGAAAACGTCACAAGTATCAGTGATGGAACACAAGTGTCTTTGAAACGAGCTGGTCTGCTTAAAATGACAGAAATCCAAGCCCGGACTATGGATCCCATCATTAAAGGCCAAGATGTCATTGCGAGAGCTAGAACAGGAACAGGAAAGGTAAGCGAGAAGTCTAGCCATGTGTCGTGGGAGCAGAAACTACTTTCACTCTTTCATCAGCTCATGATATTTTCATTCATCATCCATTGCATCAGACCTTGGCTTTTCTAATACCTGCAGTGGAAAGAATACTAAAAGAGCAACAAACCTCGAGTATAAATTCACAAGGAGTACAAATGCTAATTGTTTCGCCGACGCGCGAGTTGGCTGAACAGATACATCGCGAAGCTTCACTCTTGACGCAGCAACATGCATCCATCAACTGCCAAGTCATGTACGGAGGCGTCCCCAAAAGTCACGATGTTCGCCGATTGCAGCAACAAACGCCGTCCATTTTGATTGCAACGCCAGGTCGGTTGCTTGATCACTTGGAGTCGACAATGTTACGCGACAATTCACCATTCTCCCATCTCATGGCGGAAACACCAATATTAGTGCTGGACGAAATGGATCGACTCTTGGAAATGGGTTTTTCCAAAGACATTTTGGAAATTATATCCTACTTGCCGGAAACGAAACAAAGACAGACGCTTCTCTTCTCCGCCACCATGCCATTGAATGTCAAGGAGATGGTACAAGCATGTGTCAGGTCCGGCGATGATGTCGCAACGATTGATTGCATACTGGACGACGACCCATCCACTCATACCAACGTTTCCATCGAGCAAACCTACGTTCTACTACCACCTCATCGAACCGTGTCTGGCATTATCGAACTCATACTCCGATTACGGAGGCAATCATCAAATAAGATCGTTGTCTTCTTCCCAACGACGGCGCAAGTTGAATACTTTCACCTACTCTTGACGACGCTCGGACATCGAGTTTATCAAATACATTCCAAACTGAACCAGGCTATGCGGCTATCTGCCAGTGATCAATTTCGTTTCGATAGCGGTGCCAGCGGACCACTGTCACAAAAGCGTGCCGGCGCTGGACCCGTCTTGTTGACAACAGACCTTTCGGCTCGCGGCGTTGACTATCCCGACGTGACACATGTCGTCCAGATAGGTGCTTCGAACAGTCGAGAGATGTATCTGCATCGACTTGGCCGGACTGGGCGGGCGGGTAAGGCAGGACAAGGAATATTGGTGTTGACTGATTTGGAGCTGGACTTTTTGCAGCAGGATTTGGCAGGCTTGCGGTTAGAGATGAATCACCAATTGCAAGGAATGCTGGAATCATCAACTGCAAATGGCTTGCAGAACGATTTGCTGCGAATACACTATGAGATGCGGACTGGGCAGGCAGATGATTTAAGCGAGGTTGCTGCCAATGCCTATAGAAGCATTCTGGGTTACTACAGCACTCGACTACGCTCACTCGGCGTACGCTCACCGGAGCTATTGGTGAAATTTGTTAATGCGTTTGCCAGCCAATCGGGAATGGTCGAACTGCCTGTTGTTTCACAGAAACTAGCACGGCAGTGCGGCTTGCTTGGCAACAGTCGCATTCGGGTCGATGCACGATGGATACCAGGAAACACTTTTGAAATTGGAGGCAAAGCAATGTCACCGAAGCGTCGCTAAAAACTCATTATTTATATAAAGTCAGTTTTGCTCTAGCTATGTTTTTATTCGTTTGGCAAGTCGATGATCAGTTCCTTTACATCGGACACATCGAGTTCAATCGGATCATATTTCTCGTAAATGCTGGATACGTAGTCTGGCATGGGCGTCTTGTGTCCTACAACAATCTCCCAGTCCATACCAAGAAATATTTTCTTCTCAGGTCCACCTCGTGCCTTGTAACCATTAAAGTACCAAGTCAAATCATCCTTCAAATTCTTGCTTGGCTTGAAGCCCAATTTCTCCTTTGCCATATCTGGGGCGACGTAGAAGTTGGTCATGCGAAAGGGAAATGTACCCTTACCAAGCAAATCGTAGTCGTAATGCTCAATCATGACATCATCCTTAGCAATGCCAGCAGCCTCGGCGCACAAGTAGGCGACTTCATCGTACGTGTGCAGCTGATCCGTCCCGCAGTTAAACACTCGTTGTTGGATTGCAGCAGCTTCATCGTTCAGTGGGGATGCCAGCAAGGTAGCCACATCCTCCGCATTTGTGAGCGAAACCCTTTGAGTGCCATCCTCGGGGATTGGTAATGGCAAGCTTCGAACCAATCGATCAAAGAACCAGTCAATGTAATCGAATTTGTTTGCCTTTGGTCCGTAAATGTACTGCGGTCGGAAAGTAACAAGCGGAAGACCAATCTCGACGGCATACTGCTCGAACAGGTACTGGCCAGCCGATGCTTTGACGGGCGTTGTTTCCGGCATGGGAAATGGTCCATCGGATGAGGGCGTGTAAATGCCTGCCGATGAAACGTAGCAAAATAGTTTCACGTTCCAGTTCTTGGCAGCGTCACAGACAGCCTTTCCAGCCCCTTGGGCATTCTTGGATGCATTGTCCCAAACGTAGTCGAATCGAGCTTCCGCGCCGCCAACAAGTGATTGCAGCTTCTCGGCCGTCATTTCGTCGTCTGCCAGTGGCGCCTTGATGATTTTGACGTTTGGCAAATCAGTCGCGTAGCTTTGAAAAGGTTCTGCCGTGTCTTTGCACGCTTCATCTTGTAGGATTGTAATGGAGTCAATTTTATCGTTCGTCTCGAGTACCTTGGCAAGTTGATAGCCAAGCTCGCCATGGCCGCCACCTTTGTTTTGAACGATCAAAGCATTTGCATTCAGTGCCAGCGAAAATCGAGACGTTCCTCGAGGAGAAAATGCAAACGCTGAAGAACCTGACAGTGTAACGAGACTACATAGAAGACTCTTCATTTTGTATATGCTGGATTAGCAGATGTAACGACGAATGTTTGATTGTGAATTGTGAGATGAATCAAAACGACGGATGACGTGCGCGGCGCGGCGCGGCGTAAAGAAGGACCCAAGTTGAGTCCCGTTTGACGACAAGTTGAAGTCGATCATCGCGCGCGTGCGACTTTTCGTTTCTCAGCCATGACCTCCAGCCGACGAGGAGCGCCACACTACTCATTCAGCTTTCCGGGATCAAAATCTACAGTTGATCAACTAGAAATCAATAGAATGAAGGTCTTAATTGCTTGTATCGCGATTTTTGGCAGTGCTGGTGCATTTATCGGCCAACGACAGCCATTTCGTCACACTCCATCATCGCTTCACCGACACCATGATATTACTCTTTATTCATCCATTACAAAAAATGATGCGACGGAACGGCTAAGCTTTCCATCGCCAGATGGTCGGCCATTGACTGTAGCTATTGCAGGAGGTGGCGTTGGAGGCTTGACAGCAGCGCTAGCCATGCTCAAGCGAGGCATTGACGTGACAGTATACGAAAAGACGGCCGCCTTTGCCCGCTTTGGAGGTCCTATTCAATTTGCATCGAACGCATTGTCGACAATAAAAGAGATTGATGAAACGCTGTTTGAACGAATCATGGAGAAATTCACATTCACAGGAACCCGAGTTTGTGGCATCAAGGATGGACTAAGAGCGGACGGCTCATTTCGCATGACGGATAACTCGTTAGACTATTTGGTCAATCCAGATGCACCTGCAGACTGGTTTGTCAAATTCCCGCTTAAGGTACGATATTACTTTGAGTGTAAGAGGTTTGGTGGGAACATCACTCTGGCATAATTTTTGTCCGATATCTGCCCAGTGCCCACTGAGCTATGCAAGATGAATCGATGTCGATATCTTGACAAATATCACTCACTTTAATTTCCGTCGACATAGCAATGCGCCGATCTGTACGGTTTGCCTTATACTGGCGTCATTGATCGACCTGATTTGCAAGATATTCTCATGGACGAATGTAAAAAGATCAAACCTGACTTTATTGTCAACGGTAATTCCGTGACTAGCTATGCAACACATGGAGCGGGCAAGGGAGTAACGGCAACACTAGCGGACGGCACCTGCGTCAAAGCCGATGTTTTGGTTGGAGCAGACGGTATTTGGTCCGCCATTCGCAACCAGATGTACGACGAAGGTGGCATCAAGTCGACAAGCCAGGACGGCAAAGTGCGCCAAGGATGCCCCTACAGTGGATACACTGTCTTTGCTGGCGAAACTGTTTTAAAAACAGCGGACTATTACGAGACAGGCTACAAGGTTTACATTGGGCCAAAGAGATATTTTGTGACGAGCGACGTTGGCAATGGTCGCATTCAGTGGTATGCATTTTTTGCGTTGCCTCCGGGCACTAAGAAAGCACCAAGCGGCTGGGGAGGATCTGTTCGCGATGAACAAGGCGACCCTGCTGAGAATCTTGTCGAATACATCAAGTCTCTGCACGAGGGATGGTCTGATGAGATTATGACTGTGTTAGACTCGACACCACCAGAAAGCGTGGAGCAACGAGACTTGTACGATCGCAATCCAGAGTTGCTACGAAGCTGGGCCGACGGAAACGTTGTGCTAATGGGTGATGGTACGTGAATAGTCGACAGAAAAAGGCACCTACCGGTAGTTGCATTCACTGACTTATGACTCACTATAAAAGGCACCTCATCGCAGCCGTTCACGCAATGATGCCAAATCTTGGTCAAGGTGGATGCCAAGCAATTGAAGACGCATACGTCTTGTCGGAACTGCTTGCGTCGACCAGAACAACCGACAAAATTGAGCGTTCACTACAAGAATACTATAGAAAGCGAATTGTCAGAGTTAGTATCGTTCAATTCCTATCGAAACTGGCTTCAGATTTGATTATTAATGCGTTTGATACGCCGTGGAGTCCTCACGACGATCTCGGCAAATCTTGGAAGAGCTACCTCACCTTTTTCTGGAAACCAGTCCTTCAATTTGCCATCTTTCCTCTACAGTTCGCATATCTGTATTCTTTCTACCCAACGGGCAGCATCAAGGACACAGCCAAGGCGCTTGAAGAAACATGGCGAACAAAGCACTTTGCAGAGGCCGAGGCGACCTTTAAAAACGCCGAGAAGCCTGGTTATGTGTTCAACGCGGGTCCTTCATTTTTCCAGAAGGCCAACGGAGACTCGGCTCAGGAACCCGAGCTCGCCATGAAGAAATAATAATGCTTTACCACACGAGCGCTATAGCGCTACATTTAAATTCCTTTGTGCCTACTCTTATCTCGCTCCCTCTCTCAAGTACATATCTATAATAAACATTTGGAACAAGCAGCACGTAAGCGGCAACGGTGCTTAAATAAGGCCTCCCAGTCTGGGCATTGTGGCAATGGCAGTAGCTGACTAAATACCGCTGCGATGTGTGGACAACGTCACTTCTTGCTCCGTGGAATCGATGACCATGATGGCGAGCAAGAATCATCTCCTTCGTTCCGAAAGACTTTCATTTATAAATTTGCTGTTACGAAAGCCAACATGTCCTGGTTTAGTGCAGAAGGCTTTAAAGCCAATTTGACTGGCGGCGGCGACAAGCTCAAGGGATGGGTGACTGACAAGGTAATCTCGAAGGAGACGCTCGAAAAGCTGACGCTGACAACACCCGAACTCAAGGAGGAACGCGAGCGCATGGATCAGGAGGAAAAGCGCAAGGAGCGTGTCAAGGATATGCTAGCTGGCATGCTTCCGTGGGAGACCCGAGACTCTGAACGAGATATTTTGGTGGAGGAATGCAAGGAAGCCATTTTGAAATTGAGCCACGACAAGAACGTGTTCTTCGGGCCTTATGCCATGCCTCGTTCCACTGTAAAGCTGGACGAGAAAGACGAGAATGATGACAAAGTGGACGACAATGAGGATGCAACAGATCCGAATCTGGACGATACACCAAGCGAAAAGGGTCCTCGGGAGCCAACGGCCGAGCAGCTCGAGCGACTAAAAACTTTGGAACCTTTGCCTCCTTTGCTACAAAATTTTGAAATCGAGACTCATGTCGGTCTCATTCAGAAGATGCTAAAGGAAGATGCCAATTTGTCAAAGTTGCATTCAAAGTATGGCGTTGGCGAGTCCGAACTCACGTTTTGGAGGTAAGCGAAACGATGGACGTTTGCATACAATTACAGTTGATTTAGTTGTCGTTGACTTACAATCTACCTTTATTGCTATTCTAGAAACTACTTTTTTCATTGCGCATTCTGTCGCTACGAAGCGGGCCTTTCCATTGACGAGATTTGGTCGGAGAACCAGCCAATTGCTCCAACGTCTAAAGCGACTGCTGCATCTGCTCCTCGTGAGGAAGAGACAATTGTTTTCAAACATCCAGCTGACGACGCAAAGCTTTCTGAAACGGAAAAGGCGTTTCCTGCCGAGCCAGCGACTGACGTAAAAGCTCCTCTTGGCAATTTGTCTGTCGATGACAATGAAACGTCGTCACCTGCCGCGTCGACGACGGAATACGACATGGTCGGGGACAATTTTGATCAAGACCTTGCTGGTGGATTGGATGATACGGATGCTGGCGTAGACTATGAGCTGGACGAGCTTGAAGCGGAGATTGCGCGCGAGCTCGAAGACTGTTGAGCGATATATGTTTTGAAAATTGAAATGAGACGAGCGAGTCAACATTAGCATTGGTCTATGAAACCTGACCATGTAGATACATACGAATAATTAACCTGAAACGTCACCCAAAATGTAGAGCTTTACGTCAATTGGGTTTTAAGCAGTTGCCGTGGACTTGTTAGCTACCAGGTGCATTGAGAAACCGAAGCCGTGACTTTAACTTCAACCTTAAAACGCACTTGTGAAATGGAAGATCGCGCGTCTTCGCAGAATCTGGCGACGGAGCAACTTCACTTCGTTTCGATCCATGTCAATCAAGATCAAGGCCACTCACCTTGAAGCATCCCTCCCCCAGCAAAGCCTTTTGAGACCATGAGCACTCTCCAGCAAGGCCATTCGCATGCAGCAGTCATGCCATCAGAATCTTCTCCTCCTCACCCAGTGGCCGTGCCAGAACTCTTCCTTCACAACAGCATGAACCACCATCGCAGCCAGGCTTCTCCACGAAATCATCACATTCCTGACCGTCCATTGACTACTCATACGTTGCTGGGAAGTCCGATTAACAGTCGCATTCGCAGCCATTCGATTGGAAGTGCTCCAGTCTCTTGGTCGGTCTCTTCCACTCACCACCATTCGCTTCAAAACGGATCGCTTCCTACTCTCGACAGCGCAGGTCCCATATCCTCCAATCTTCCACCTCCAGAACCGTCAGTCATTCAGAAGGCCATGGAGGCAGCGTCGGCGGCGGAACGAGTCCGAGCCCGCAAGCTGGAGGAGCACGAGGCAAACATGTCGGCCGACGAGCTCCGCCACGTTTTGAAGCAGGAACGTCATCGAACGGCTCGCTTTGCCGCCGATTTGGTCGGCTTGCGGCAAAGCTCGGTGCAGTCGCAGATGGAGGCGGAAGTGATTGAGGAAGGTCGCATTAATGGACTTGTTCGCCGCTTGGACATTTTGCAGCAGGAGAAGGGTCGAATCATTGTCGAACTGGAGCGAGAGGAGGAATTGCTGACGAATACATTGATCAAGAAGCTGGACCAGGTCAAGCGCGAAAAGGCAGCTTTGGAGAAACAGATTGAGAAGGAGAAGGAAGCTCATGTTCGACTGCAGGATGAGCTTCAGGCGATGCGCACGGATAAGCACTTGCATGATGCGGAAGCACTCGAGGAGGAGGACGAGATTGAAATGGAAGAATGAAGCAAGCAACACTACCGGTAGTAGATACTTCGAGTTTTACTAACGGTAACTCCTTTTTACATGATCACTTTTTATATTGTTGTAGGCATAATTTAACTTGCTCTTCAAGGTGATCAAGAGTCTCGCGGTCTTGCTCATCGGAACACGTGATCGCCGCTCGAATTAGTCGTGCAACGCTTCGATCATCACCAACTGACGACGAGTGTTTCAATCTCGATGCCGCGGTGAATTCACCCAATAGCTGACCTATCCGTACAGCAGCCTCAAAATTTTGTCGATATCCCGTTTCAAATCCTTCTTGTAGCAGCGAATCTTTGGCGTCTTCGTACGCCTCGTGAAATCCTAGCGTATGGAATTGCCGTTGGACGGCAGACGCTTCAGCCACTTCCAAATCAACACTTGCAATATTGTTTGTGACTACATTATCGGTGTCTTGGTCATGTAGATGACCAAAGAACTCGTCGTCAACATGGTCCTTGCAAGCCATGATGGATGGATGAGCGAGCGAGTGATGGGAGCTCGCCTCGGCGAATCTGGAACAGCAAGGTTCAACTGATAAAAAGCACGAATGAAAACGAATTCTATGGAACAAACGTCATGTCCCACCAATCTCACCGCGTACTACCGGTAGTCCTTAAGAATAGCCAGCAAAAATGCTATAAGACTACATAGTATGCAGTGAGATTGATCCACTTACCTCCTCAATAGCTCGCTTGTAGCCTGGAACATATGGGAGGGCAGATGTCCAAAGAGCTACCATCTTCATGGTGCTAAAGTGTTGCCTCTAACAACTACCCCTGACATCCATTTTCATCCGATTTGTGCTGGCAATGCTTTGGGACTAGTATGCGGTGAGATGGGTGCAGCTACCTCATTTGAAGCTCATGTGCAGCCTGGAATATATGGGAAGGCAGATGTCCAAAGAGTGACCATCCTCATTAAGCTAAAGTGTGGCCTCCCACCACTACCCCATGTAGTTTACTTGCACCCATTTTTGCTATGCTTTAAATAAGTATGCGGTGAGATTGGTGCAATACCTCCTTGATAGCTCACTTGTAGCCTGGAATATATGAGAGGGCAGATGTCCAAAGAGTATCCATCCTCTTGGGGCTAACGTGTGGCCTCCCACTACTGCCCTGTGTAGTTTATTGCCACACATTTTTGGTGGGATATGCTTTGGAATTAGTATGCGGTGAGATTGGTGCATTTGCCTCCTCAGTTGCTCACTTGTAGCCTGGAATATATGGGAGGGCAAATATCAAAATAACTGCCCTCCCATACTGTAGCTGCCAGGAATCAGCTATGGATGATATTTATGCACCAATCTCACGGCAAGCATGATTCCAAGCATAGCCAAATGGAATTGATGGAGCAGGACTACAATTGGGGGTAGGTTTGGAAGGCCATGCACTGTAGCACCATGGAAATGTGGATGTCTGGATTGCCCTCCCATACCATAGCTGCTAGGAATCAGCTATGGATGATTTTTTGCATTAATCACACCGCAAGCTTGTTTCCAAACATTGACACATGGAATTGATGAAGCAAAACTACAATTGGAGTAGTTTTGGAAGGCCATGCACTGTAGCACCATGGAGCTGGTACCTGTTTGAATGTTTGAACTGCCCTCCCATACCGTAGCTGCTAGGAATCAGCTATGGATGTTTTGCATCAAATTCACCGCAAGCATGTCTCCAAGCACAGCCATACAGGATTAATGGAGCAGGACTACAATTGGGGTAAGGTTTGAATGCCATGCACTCTAGCACCATGTAGCTGGTTTCTGTGTGGATGTCTGGATTGCCCTCCCATACTGTAGCTGCTTGGAATCAGCTATGGATGATTTTTATGCACCAATCACACTGCAAGCATGTCTTCATGCATAGCCAAACAGGATTGATGGAGTATGACTCCAATTGAGGGTAGGTTTGGAAGGCCATGCACTGTAGCACCATGGATCTGGTCCCTGTGTGGATGTCTGGATTGCCCTCCCATACTGTAGCTGCTTGGAAGCAGCTATGGCTGATTTTTATGCACCAATCTCACTGCAAGCATGTCTTCAAGCATAGCCAAACAGGATTGATGGAGCATGACTGCAGTTGAGGGTAGGTTTGGAAGGCCATGCACTGTAGCACCATGGAGCTGGTTTCTGTGTGGATGTCTGGATTGCCCTCCCATACTGTAGCTGCTTGGAATCAGCTATGAATGAATTTTCTGCACCAATCTCACCGCAAGCATGTCCCCAAACATAGCCAAACAGGATCCAAGGTCACAAAATGAAATTGTATAGTGCATTTGCTTTGTGCATTTGCCTCCTGCTTGTCGCCTGCCTCCAGATCCGCAGGAGTTGCTGGTATGTACTAACCAAATGCCCAACACCAACCTAGCAGTGGCAAACATGAAGTGCCCACAAACTATATCCATACAGTTACTATGCATGATCCAAGGGCACCAGACATTCCTCCTTGGTGAATTTGGATTGCGCATCAGCCTCCTGCTTGCCTTTTGCTTGCAGGTCAGCAGCTTCTGTTGACAGGTACTATGTGACTGCCTAACCTAGCAGTGGCAAACATCAGATCCCCACAACCTCTCTGTTGACTGGCTTGGAGACCATGTGGAAATAACCACACCAGCTGACAGCCAAACACAAACCAGGCGCCAACCACTTGCTGAAGGAATCTTCAGTGCAGCATTGATCAGTCAACCAGGCCAATGCTGTCCTGCCATGGTAGTGGAGGGGTGCCATGGCACAGTATAGACTCCATCTCATTGTTTTATGAACATAAAATGATGAGCCTAGCCATTGTTCCTGCTATATGCCACTTGCTCTGGCACCCAAAAGCACATGGAATGATACATTCTTGCACACAAAACCCAAAACATATATGCAATAACTGATCTACATCACATGGAATGGATTTCATGCACCAACTCTAGCCAATGCTCAAGAGAGTGTGTTGAAACAACCACACCAGCTGACAGGCAAACACCAACCAGGCTGCAACCACTTGCTGAAGGAGGCTTCAGTGCATCCTTGATCAGTCAAACAAGCCAATGATGTCCTGCCATGGTCGAGGAAGGGCGCCATGGCTTGGTATAGTCACCATTTCATTGTTTTATGAACCATAATAAGATGGGCCAAGCCATTGTTCCCGCTATATGCCACTTGCTCTGACACCCACAAGGACATGGAATGATCCATTCTTGCGCAGAAACCCAAAACATTCATGTAAGTGACTGTTCTACATCCCAAGAATGGATTTCAGGCACCAGGCTCTGGCCAAGCTCTGGCCAATGCTCCAGAGACTGTGCGAAAGCGACCACACCAGCTGACTGCCAAACATGAGCCAGGCTCCCTCCACTTGCTGAAGGAGGCTTCAGTGCATCCTTGATCAGTCAACCAGGCCAGTGCTGTCCTGCCATGGTAGTGGAAGGGTGCCATGGCACAGTATAGTCTCCATTTCATTGTTTTATGGACCATAAAATGATGTGCCTTGCCATTGTTCCTGCATTATGCCACTTGCTCTGGCACCCACAAGCACATGATATGATCCATTCTTGCGCAGAAACCCAAAATATAAATGTAAGTGACTGTTCTGCATCCCATGGAATGGATATCATTCATCACTCCAGAAAATGTGTGGTCTGATTAACAGTTTCATAAAATAAAAACTCTTTGGCTGGACTCAGCACACAATGGTGCTTGTAACCGTGCCAAACAATTGCTGTGGAGGCCCCTTTGTGGATCTTTTTCAATGGCATGACAGTTTGGTGCATGACAGTGGGTGGTTGTCACTTGAGGAAAAGATTGAAATGCAAACCAGATCTGCCTGATCAACAGTTTCATAAAATAAACACCAGGGCTGGACTCAGCACACAATGGCGCATCTATCCATGCCAGACAGGTGCTGCGGAGGCCCCTCTGTGGGTCACTTTCAATGGCATTAGCGTCACTGGAGATACGTGTAAAGTACACGTGATACGGTTGTTTTTCAATGCGACAAAATATATGTCGCAACGTTACACAGACAATGATAGCGCAGGGCGCGTCCCCATGTTTCCCTACCTTTGCCATCAATACCTTTTAAAATCACTTGAACGTCCAATACTTCGTTGTAAACAAGTGTATCAGCAAGCTATTATTCAGTATACTAGTCTTGACATAATACACTGGACTCACAATCACCTTTGAACGCTGCCTTCAAGGCGGAGGAAGGAGCAGCAGCCGCGACTGACGGAGCCGACCCTGAAACGACATTCGGCGCACCAGCAAGCATGACTAAAACTGCAGCCTCATTCAACGTTGAAAGAAATTCGACATCGGATCATCATCCCCATCATCATGGCAGATCCCAGCATAGATGCCCTCCGAGTATCCGAATTATATGTTCATGTATTAAAGACTTTGCTCCATTTGCTGCTGCTGCAATTATCAACTTTCGAACGGCGGCCGATGTATTGCCGATTGGCTTACTGCAGTTGATTCTTTTCAACGCAACGACGACTTCCTTTGCCTTTGGTGCAGCCTATTTGATTTTCATGTCGCTTTGGTTTCCGTTTAAGTTGCTGTCGCTGTTGATTACGGAAGTTGGCGTCTACATGTTAACCATTTGCGTAGTGTTTAGTCTTGGACGAAGCATCATACGACTCATTGCGTTTCCTGGCGCTTGCTCCAAGGTCACATCCGAAATTGAAGGCGAGTTTACGAAATATTCGGTTCGAATGATTACTTTGGCTTGCGAAAGTATCATGGAGGTAGCACAAGCGATTGTTTCGTCGAATCCAAAATCTGCCAACCGTCGAGCCAACAACAATACTCTTTACGATTTACCGATTGTTTGGAGCCGCGCCAAGAGCTATCGCGATCGCATTCTTGGTGTCTACGTTGAAGTACTCCTTTACGTGTACCAAGAATCACCGCTTGATTCGTCTAAACCAACAAGTGTGATGCCGGCCGACTTGACTCGATTCGGCAACAATCGACTCTCCGGCGACGTTGGTGATTTGTCGGGTCTGTCGCCACAAGCTAGAACGGACGGTCGAGAGTTGATGAAGCGTCTTCAACAGGTAATATCTTTACTGGATGGACTTTGCTTGTTGGCGCGACCTGTTTTGGAGGCAGGGCTGGGCCATTCGACAAAAAAGAATCCACTAAATGACGAAGCCTTCGCGGCAGCCTCTCAGCTATTGGTGGCTACCACGGAGCTGCGAGATTGCGTGCAATCGCTACGGCCAAGCGCATCGTCGACAAACACTGACGAAGAGAACGGAGATGAGGAGGAGGATTTGTCCATGGACACGATGCGACGGAAATTTGAGGAGCAAGGATCGTTCAAGGATATGGTTCAAAATGGAATTTCATCCGTTCTATCCATGATTGACCCGCCACCGCATCATTCTATCTTTGGCCTTGACGTTCAGCGTGGTTGCATGATGAGCCGCTATCGCGGATGCCGGCAATTTTGGGTGAAGCGGCCAAAAGGAGGCATGATCGACGTGCTGCATTTTCCAGGCATCCTGGGCAATGGGTTAGACGCTACAGGCAATAAATCTCGGGCGGTGCTTTACTGCAATCCAAACGCGGGGCTGATTGAAGTGTCTGCCGGAATGAGCTTGGTGGGAGGCAACCTGCCGTCGGCCTCGGCTGATTCGTCACCCGACGGAAGCTGGGTGGACTACTACATGTCAATGGGACTTGATGTATACGTGTTCAATTACGCAGGCTATGGACGAAGCTATGGAACAACGACATGTTCAAATATGTCGTCAGAAAATGCTTATCATCCAGGTTTATTTGCTCGACTCGCCAGGATATTTCGATCAACCTTCTTGGCCTTTACGCCAACGCCTCATAGTCTACGATCCGACGCTACGTTTGTGGCTCAACACTTGATAAATGATGAAGGCGTGAATGCGCTTATCATTCACGGCGAGAGCATTGGCGGTATGGCAGCCGCTGGAGCTGGGAATGTTCTCTCACACGCATTGAACACTCAGCACAAACTTGCCCTTCTAGTTTGCGATCGTACATTTTGTAATCTCGAAGCTGTCGCACAGCGCCTTGTCGGTGGCTGGAGCGGCTATGCTATTCGATGCCTTGCCCCATTTTGGAGCACCGATGTTGCCGGTGACTTTGTGGCTGCCGCATGTCCCAAGATTGTTGCAAATGATGCAGCAGATTGCATCATTAACGATGCCCCAAGCTTAAAGTCCGGAATCGCATTGTGGAAGGAACTGTTACGTTCTAACAGGACAACGAGAGGCATCGGGTGGTTTACCGAAGACCCTCTGCAGTATCGAATGGCAGAGTTTGAGAATTGTTGCGTCAACGAGTCCAAATACATGGCCGGGCAGAGTCTGTTCGGCGTCAGGTCGCCAGTCTGGCCTGCTGATAAACACGTCTCCATGGAAGAAGCCTTTCATTTTGCCGCCTGCTGCAAGAGAATTGGAAAAGTTGCAAAAGACTATCGCGTCGCGACCCATAACACGGAGGAAGCCATTGAGTTTAGCCAAGCGCTTGAAGCGATATCATCGTCCCAACCATTGGTTTGTGGGGCATGGAAGGTTGTAGCTTGTTGCGATGGACTCACTGGAGCCCCACTCGGTGTATCAGTGAAGCAAGGTTATGATTCGACGGTGGCCTGGTTGTGTGCTTGTCTCGTGTACGGTCCACAACGCGTTCTCACTTTGGCCGAGGCCAGGAGGCGCAAGTCCGCAACTGCGCCGGATGCCATTGATGCGGCTGACTTTGACGCCCGCCCGCCTGGCTTTGAAAGCGAGGAGAGTGATGTTTTGATTCACCCGAAACCAATTCCTGAAGTGGTTCGCAATTTAGTGGAGATGTTGGAGCTTGGCGATGAGTCGTTCTCGCAATGTACGTCTACTGGCATTCTTTTTTGTTTGCTAATTTGTCGGACCATCATTACTCACCCTGCCATTCCTTTCCAGTGTCGCATGAGTTTCAATACGTACTAGGTACGCTGCAGTATCTACAAGAACGTCTGTCATCAACAACGTCTATTGACGCAGCTCGCACATGTCGAAAGCTTGACCCTCCCATGGACGCAAGTATTGGATGTTACATGAACCTGCACTGCGGCCACAATAACCCCTTCTCCAAGGATGAAAAGGCGGAGCTAAAGGAATTACTGGAACGAGCATTAGCCGCTCACGACGATTGCTCGTCGTTGGAGCTTGCCGTCGTTTAACCATAAAACAATCAGACGATTTAAATCGACATGCACATAAGAATAGATTCAAAAAATGCAATGCCTATGCATGTGCGGTGGCTTTACATTATAAGCGTGCTGGCTCCTCTCACAACTCCTTCTGATAGTCGCCCTTGACTTTCAGCAGCTCCAACTCAAACACTAGAACTGCTCCAGCCGGGATCAAGTTTCCAACGCCACTATCACCATATCCTAGCTCGCTGGGAATGTAAAGCTCCCACTTGGCTCCTTCTTTCATAAGTTGAAGTGCCTCCTTCCATCCTACGAAGCGTGACGGAAACGTAAAAGTCAAGTGAGGGAAACAGTCGAAATACAAAACGCATTCATCATTCACTTCATCATATCAATACCTCCAATCACTTGGTTTGGAGCAAAGGTCATGGGCGATCCTCTCTTATAGGAGCTATCAAACTCCGTTCCATCAATGAGCGTTCCAGCGTAGTGACACTCGCAGGGACTGTCAACCGTCGGCGATTTCCCAGATCCGGCTCGAATCTCCTTGTACAAGAGTCCAGATGGTCGAGCTACCACTCCTGGTTCAGACTGCTTTTGTTTCAAAAAGTCCAAGCCAGCCTGGTTCGTCGCGCCGGAGACGAACGAAGTCAGAAACCAAAGCAACAGTTGTGAAATAAGGAACCGATGAGTCATTCTGTCAAAACTATCAATTAGATATACAGAAATCGATCTCTTTGCCAATTTATACCGGTAGAGTGTACGTGTAGATCCCTTGTTGAGTGGAGCAAAGAAGTGAGAGCAGAAGTCATTGCGGGTCATGGTGGCTCAAGATACGAGTATTCCATGTGAGTGCGTGACGATAATCCGGCCGGCGTGAAAATCGTCACGCCGGTCGAGCCATCATTCGCCGGCGATGCCAGCGGCAATGACGACAAAAATCGATGCGGAACGCTGCGAGCGGCTGCCATACAAAATCTACTTTTGTTGCATGCATCTTCCACAGTCCATAGTGCAGGATCATACTCATACATACGCTGAATAGCTGCAGCCATTATGACTTATACGGATAGAGTGGTTCGAGGGCATGCGAGCTTTAATTGACGGTCAATTGAAGAAAAGTCGTGGGGGCGACAGCGTTCATTCGAACAGCTTCTTTCTCCACGAGCTGCGCGAGGAACTGATGCAACGAGAATGTATTACTTGGATGCAAAAGGAGGAGAATGAACTTGAAAGGAATCTTAATCGAATTCGTGATAAAGGAAAGATACACACCTTTTATAGCGGGTCATCGAATTTTAAATTCACCACAAGCCTACTTGTGCTCATCACACATCGGCCTGATTTGCGGAAGGAACTGTTCCAAACACTCGAACAAAATTCGGCGACGATAACAAAGCTTGACTTTTTAATTGACAATACTCTGCGTGACGATCTTCCGGAACGAATGGGAAGTCCGGACACAATTGATTTGATAATGGCTGCGACAGAATTAGGGCAAGTATTGGGTACGCTGAACGCACTGCACGAGGTCAATGTTCGCATGGAGGAGGATGTTGGTCCGTGTAGCTCCATCTTTCTGGCGACGGCTGTGCTTGGGTGCCGCCAGGCTAAGCACCTGTGTTTACAACCAGATTCTATTGAAGACGAGTCTCTACCACCTTTCATCGCATATATTCGAAATCATCCTTGTCTCGAAGAGGTTTATTTGACTGACCATACAAGCGATGATGTGCTTGTGGCTATTCTCGAGCCAGTTGCATCATTGAAACGACTTACAACATTTACATTAGTCAACACTGATGTTGTTTCGGAAGCAGCGGCTCGACTAATTCAACGTGTGCTAAGACTACCGACAATGACAAAGGCTACTTTACATAATCTCATAGTTGAGACGGACGCAGTAGCGGATGCTCTTTGCTCGGGACTGGCGAAATCAAGCGTAAATGAGCTGGAGCTGTTTGGCTTGAAGCTTCCAACCAATAAATTCGTTCCTTTGGCTAAAGCCTTTACTCGATCCAAGCTAACCAAGCTTACACTAACGGATCAAGCGAACAATCCAGAATTCTTTGACGCTTTTGGAAATGGGTTGGCCGCAGCATCCTGCACCATACGCCAACTGTCGTTCGACAGTCAAAACATTATCATGGAAATGGGGGAATGTCTTGCGATTTTCCTGCGGCATGCTCCGTCTTGGCGACTTCGGCACCTGCAACTTGATCTCCGGCGGGTGCAATGGTCAGATGCTATTGGAATAGGCATCAGTGCATATGTGGCTAGCAACAAGTACCTGCGTTATCTTTGTTTGGATTGCGTTCACGAGGAAGGCAGCCGACAATGGTTAGCTTCCGAGCAGTTTCTTTCAGCACTTGGTGACGGGGAAGGCTCTATTGACGAAATCAAATTCAATGGGACAGTAGACCAGCGATGCATTGCAAGGATCAAGGAAAAGGTTGCTTTCAATCTGAACCGACAGCGACGACTCCATGGACCATTGCTTTCAAAACTAGCTCATACCAAGCCGGGTCTCATCCGCCAGCGCATCTTATCAAAGTCTCTCGCTGCTGTTGACGCCAGTGCTCGGTACGCATTCCTATCTGGTAACGAATGGCAATGCTGCGATATAATGCTGCACGAAGTCTCATACGAAAAGAACAAGAAGCGAAAACGCTCAAGGCCTGCACAGCTAGAGCCGTAAGGTGTTTATAAAGATAGTACAATGTGGTATCGTAATTTTCACTACTCCCATTATTTAGCGCCTGTGCAACGGGATTATGCCATGGCATCATTTTTTGCGAATATCGTCTGAGCAGAGTATCGGCGTGTCGTAGCATGACTCACTACGACATTCATTCGGTTCACATGTCCACCACAAAATTGACCATGATGAACGACGCAACTGCTGATTCCACGTCCATATTGCCACGGCGCAAGGTCCTCTACTGCGGGAAATGCGGAATGCCTCCCGAGTACTGTGAATATGGCCCCGATTATGAGACACATTGCGATAAATGGCTCCAAGCGCATCATCCCGAGCTGAGAGCAATTCTTTGGGAGCGCCGCAAGGACAAGAAGGCTCCAGCAGTATCAGCAACAAAACCAAATTCTGAGTCAGATACTGCCGCTGCTGCTAGAAAACCTCGTCCAGACGCACCGTGGACGACGGAGCAGCGACTGTCAGAGTTTTACAAAAAGTATGCACCTGAAAAGATGGACGGCATTTCAGAGATACTTGTCAAGTACGCCGGCAAGGAAGACAAGCTGTTCATGGCACTCGTTAAAAAGTATGGCGATGAACCGAAGGATCCTTATTACAGTGATAGCGATGATGAGCTCGACAGTGAAGATGATGCGAGCGATGACGACGACGAACCTGCTACCAAGGAAGGCGACGAAGCAGTATCCGCGTTGGATGCCGCCACAAAGAAGGCGCGGCGTGGAGCTGGAGTCAAAAAGGTCAACAAGACTGCACTCAAGGTTATCGTTCAAAAGATTGCACAAAAGAAGAAGAAAAATTTAACTATTGTGAAAGGATTGGAGCATGTCGAAGGTCACAAACTCAAAGACATCAGCAAAGCCTTTAGCAAGCGTTTTGCTGGGAGTTCAAGCGTAAAGGAGGATGCGGCTGGGAACAAGGAAATCATTCTTCAGGGAGATCATATGTATGATGTTGCGGAAATGATTATTGACAAGTTTGGCGTGCCCGAGTCGTCAGTCTTTCTGGACTTGGAAGGAGATATCGTGCCATTTAAGTGAGAGACTTCCTCTTTTTTGCCATGTTAAGAACGGTAATTTGAAGGGAAATTACGAAGTAATGCGAAGTTATCATATCATATAAGCTATACTGTATTGCGCTTGCTACGATGGCCTGAAAGGACATTGTCTTGTCTTCTCACGCAACATGTCATATTTGGGAACCCAGCGTTCAGTGAAGTGTATTCTGGTCGCGCTCCGCAAGGCAGATAAAACAAGCAGCAACAACAGGCTCGTTCATAAAAGTGCATTTGCTGCATTGCCAAACTTTGTTGCTCGGCATCGTTTTGTAGCATGTACGAGCAACTTCATCGTCGTCCTCATCGCCAGTCAGATCAATTAAATCCAACGTCGCTAAAGCAGCAACGCTGCCATTTCGCTTGCCATCCATAGCGGTGCTCGTCTTGGCGCGAGGCTTCCGATTCTCAACATTGTCCAACACAGGAATTGCGCTAGGCCGCTTCTTGCCGCCATCCGCTTCTACGAATGAAGCGCCACTTCCACCGTTGCAGCTTACGACAAACGCGCCGTCGTCAGTCTCCTCTACGCACGGCCGGCAGCAAAGGGCGCCTCGCAGCCGCATCTGCTCCTGTCGCCGACGAGCATCCGCCGCAGCAACTGCTAATTCTTTTGGCGACATCCAGTTTGTAAACTCCTTGTCTCCACCCAAGACGTGGCCTGTTGATTGCAACTGCTGCTTTTGGCGCGCGACAGCCATACTCACACTAGTATCGCCTCCAAGAACATGTCCAGTGGTTCCAACAAACGGTAGCATGGGCAAACCTCCATTTCGAGTCAGCTTGGATGCAATCAGTGATGCGTGCTCGTCAATAATCTCGTCCATGAGCTTGTTAAAGGCGTCGTTATGCGGTCCAATTTCGCAGTGAGCCAACTCATGCGCCATGGTGCCCGCGACATCCTCGTAGAGCATGAGAATATTATGATTGGTTGGCTGGCGAAGTCGCAAATGAATCGTATGGTGCGACTTGTTCCATTGGCCTCCATACCTGGTCTTGGAGGTGTAATTGTAGCCAAGTAAATTGCTCGGCTGCTTGGGACGTTTGCGGCGACTGCCTGGCTCATGGTCAAGTCCGTCCCCGCAGCAGCAAAACTCCGAAATTGACTTGACGTTGTAGTTTCGACGCTGAATGATTGGTAGAAACTCGGCCAAGATGCGTCCCAATAAATCACGAGCCTGCATGGAGCGTGATAGACTTGGAAGGTGAAGGCACTTAATAGTCGGTGGCGGCGGCGATCCAGCTGCATTCGAGTATGATGCAGCCATGGGAGGCGCAGATTTAGAAGCCCATGGATTTAACGCAGATACTACTGCTGGTTTTACTGCGTTATTGGTTGGTGCAGCTGCAAACGTTGACTTGTCATCGTCGGCGTCATCCTGGGAAACTCCACCGCCGTCTCCACCTCCAAAGTCCTTGATCGTCCAGATGCGGTTCGCTTTCGGCATGCTATTCGACTGATCCTTGATTGCTACCGTTATGATACAATTTGTTATTTACCAGATAGAACTGGGGCCTTGCTGCACTCAGTTCCACAGTTCCATTCGTTGTTCACTCGCCATGGTCCACGGCTGTTCCGATGAGTCTGATGAAGAACTCTGTGATGCGCATATTCGTTCTTTTCAATGTCGCTTCTCCCAGCTATTGTTTCGGTTTATGCGACCGTATCATACTATCCGGTTTTGCGCCCTCTTGCAGGTCCTACAATTAAGACTTGTAGAAAATGCTACCTATTTAAATACATCCGCATCTTTATTGATCTTGAAGCCATAGTAGAAGCCTGCGTTTGTCATTTCCAGTCCTTGCGACCGCGACCATGCTCTTAGCAGTTGCTCAATCTCCAAGTCAGCCAAGCTTTCATCGGCTCGCCGATACTTGCTATAGTAGCGTCGAAAGGCAGCAACAACTTCGTTGCGGTGGCAGTTTCCGCCAGCTTGGAGTCTTTCAGCGGCAAAGTCGGCAAACTCCGTCTCCAGCAACGTTTCGCGATCCGACTCGCCGCGAGTTGGCTTCTTTTCGCCGCTTGCAATGCGGCCAAGTTCCAGCACGCCAGCGCCAATCAAACTGACACCCGCCAGTTGTAGACTTGCATTATGATTGCCTTGTGACAGAAGCGTCAAAAGATTGTCCGTCCCAACACCGAGTGCGAAAAAGATTATCACTAACGCTGCCAACAGTGCGAATGGCAAGTCTGCAAAGAGTCCATCGTTGCGATCCTTGAGCCAGTCTTCCTCTTTATCGTCATATAATATATTGGCAATTGGAGTGACAAGTGGATTGCTTCGTGATCCACACAAGAACCAAATGGCCATGCCCCACAGCATGGCGCCGAGTGGTCGCGAGAGTGTTTTTGGAATGAACGACGACTGAACTTTTGACTGCCTTTGAGCAATATATTGCCGCTTCATTTGTCGCTCATCTAAAATGCCATCGGTCGCTTGGAGCTCCCCAGGAAATGTCTTCGTGTAGGCCATGGATGGTGAGGAGTGTGATGTCATAATGGCCGATACGGATAGCAGTGATATGGCAAAGAGTTTCCTACGATCCAATAGTTGAGTATCTGCTATATCATCACTTTTGTTGGGGCATAGCTCAAGTGAACTCAATTGCCGTACTGCTGGTTTTTTATAAAGTAGCGTCGAGGTGGGTGATCGACTGACAAACCCATGCGTTCGTGTTCGATGTCTAGCAATATGCACATCCTTGCTTCCTGACAGTGAGTGCATGCGCTACGATGAGCTTTGCATAAGAAGCTTTGACTTGTCGCTGCTCGACTACTGTGCCTTGCCAACGGCATCATCATGGCGAGCTGCGAAATTCCAGCGCGGCGTGCACGGCGGTTACGTCACATCTTTAGTACCGCACGACATGTCGTAGGATGACATCAAAAAGTTATTAAGCTAACAGAGTGAGTACAGTACATGCATCCAAACACGCCAAGTAACAAGCCTGATGGTAGTTTGGCAGTAACATGAATGTATATGATATCAATATACACTTTCTTGCTGAATCAAAAGGCAAATTGCCAGTCTGGGTGGCTCTTATGCCGACCTTCCAAGGTCAACAAACACTGCTTGTACGTAAATTGGTCACAATTTGTAACATTAACAGTCTTGATTACTCATAAACCTAAAGCAATTTAAGTGTTGACGTTGACGACGTTCATATATGAGCGAAGCGCTACCGCGCAAAACTAGCTGTCCATGCTCCATGCCACTCTAGTCGCGCTTGAGCGTCCACTTGTTGCCATCGGGCCAGCGGATACCATCACCATCCCAGGCTCCCTTCAAGTCTTTGGGTCCTCCCTTGGGAGTGAAGTCTACTACAATATTCTTGCCGTCGGCGTCAATTGTTCCAGTCAGCGTCCATTCTCTTCCGGATCCATCCGTCGGGCAGCCTGGATTGCCGTCGGTCCCTTTTAATGTCGCGGTTGACCCACTGCTTACACTTACAATCCGACGACAATTCGGGTGAAAGGGATCAGCATAGGATCCATTAAAGTCAATGGCATTAGCTCCTGCGACGGAACTGGCAATAATGACCGAAGCTGTCGCGACGGATGCGGCATTTTTGACAATTTTTGGTGTTGAAAATACCCAAGCGCTTCCCAACGAAGCGAAGGATAGCACCGCCAGAGCACTGTAAATGGAGAACTTCATTCTACTGCACTACTACTTGATGAAAGGATGTGGAAAAAGGATGGATCCTCTCATGGTGACGACATCGCGCCATCACGAGTGAGTCAGTCAAACCCTAACCCTAAGATTGTGTTTCTGCGTTTGAATTTTCAACGGATACTTCACTTAGGGCGTTTAACGCCTGGAAACGCCTGCATGTGCATATCCGAATTGGTGCCGTCTCGTCGACACCATGGCAATTCAATGCACGCGACCAAGCAAACAACATCATGGATACGATTACCAGTGATCACGACAGAAAGACAAGAGCGGCTATCCATATCGCAAGTGAACGAATCAATAATTTCAGGATGCGACAAAATTCTTTTACCGATTCACAGACAACCACAACCCCTCGCAATCCGCAGCTGCCTGTTACCTCGAGTCGTCGGCGAGACCAATCGAAACGTTTTTTCACATTCGTCGCTGCATTTGCAGCAATGATTCTCTTTCCAGCTTTTAGGCAGCAGCTCGACTATGCAACGTTTTACTGCCGTTCAACCATGGAATTGCTCATTGACTATCCTCTGCCTCTAACGTCTCTGCATCATGTGCACGATCCATCGGCAAGAGAACTACCTTTAAATAGTAGTTTGCGAAAAAGGCCGCGACTTGATCGCTCCACCTTCTTTCATACTGGAGCATCCGAGGAAGACATTCGCAAGTTTTTCCATTGGGATCCGTCGTCCATTCTCGACGAAACGATGACATCAAGCAGCAATACCAAGTTACTCGTCGAGCCTATGTGGAGCTGCCACAATCCTGACTCAAGATCCACAAGACTTATATTTCATCACATGCCCAAGTCAGGCGGCCTGACCTATCGAGCGTTACTAAAGGCATACAGTTTGCTCTGCAACGCTTCCATTGCCTTGGTGTCGCACTGTACCTTTCTTGGTCGCGAGTACATGGACGGGAGCGACAATGCAACGCACTGGCGCAACGGAATACGTACGCGAGACGCGTCAAAAAATTGTGTATTGTCAAATGCACTTGACCGAACTGGACAAGTTTTGACGAACGACTTGCGCATGAGTACAAGCTTGCTAAACGAGCATCAGTTTGACATTCTCGCTGGACACTTGCCGTTGGGAAGCGATGAGTTCTGGAAGGACTCTAATACTGGCAAACATGTCAATGCTCGGAGCCTCGTCTTGTTTCGCAACCCGCTGGAAAAGTATGTTTCACAATTTCTGGCGGATCATTGGAGTACGGGCATTGGTAATAGTTCAATCGATGAAGTTGTCGCATTCATGGCTGCAAATGTTCAGAATCGTACCAGTCGAAACGAATATTATGAACTATACTCTCGCACCTTGATTCGACCAGAGCAACGAACCTGGATTGATTTGGAGCACGTACAGTGGACGCCCGAGCATAGACTAAATCTGACGCTGCGAAACCTTGTGGAATCAAAGACAGTTGTGGGGATTATGGAGCGAGTCGAATCAAGCATTGAATTGGTCCGATACTTGCTAGACAAGAACCACGAGATTCCGCACATGGCCTTTTCCTACTTTTCGTCCAACAAGCTTTCCAATAAGATTGCTTTGCTGCATGGTGCTAGCAGCAATCGCACAAAGGACATTGTCGCAAGAATTGAACAGAATTCACGCATTCTGGCAGTCTTTAACGAGTTTTTGAAATACGAGCAAGCAGCCTACGACTGGGCCGTGCGTATCCATGAGCGACAAGTGAGAATAATGCAGCAGTCGTATCTGGCCCGCAACATGAGCAGCGTTCTACCAGCGTAGAAGGCGTTCGGTAATCTCACTTCGCTTATAATACTGTACTTGTACTTTGTAGACAAAACACGTTCCTTTATTTACCGTAATCATTTACCGCCGGTGTCAATTAAGCATACCAGTACATGAAACGGAAGTTAGGCTGATTTTTCCGTCACTTTAGCTCACTTACTGTCAATGAAGGCATAGCCTTGCGATTAACGAGTAGCGCACGTCGTACCGGGTATCTTTGGTTGTGGTGCGACACGACACACGTTGAACCGCGATCACCATGGGATGCGAGATTTCGTAAAATCGACACAAAGTCGCTGCCATAATCATCAAAAACAGTAATACAAGTCACCATGTTACGACTCCTTCCCTCGATATTGATATCCCTTTGTTGTAGCGCAGCGGCAGCATTTAGTGTGTCGTCGATATCGACAAGGTCACATCAGCTGCAGCAACATTCGTTCCAACTCTTTGCCTCAAACGATGGGACTGACAAACGAAAACGACGTCGTCGAAAGCAATCATCAACTACAGCGCCGCCTACACCGGATCCAGTCAAAACGTCGCTGCCTGAAATGGAGGGTATTGATGATCCGCTAGATGAAGATCTGACAGAAGACGACATTTTGGAGCTTGCCAAGGTCGCAAAGTTTGAGTTTCGGCCAAGGACATCTGGCGAAGCAATTTCCATGCCAAGTAAGTGCATTCCTGGTTAATCATTATTTGTAGTCGTCAACGTAGCGTCTTGCTCGGTCGCTAATCGAATCGTTTTCGCTATCTGTGTTTACAGATGTGGATGTGAGGGATTTATCCAAGTCGTCAGAGGCTGCAGCGCCCATCGGCTCAGAAGGTGCCATTCCATTGCCCGATATAAGAGAAGTGCGGCAGAAGAAGGCCATGCAGGAGGAAATTGATCGAATTGCAGTTGAGGAGTTGGAGACAAGAGTCAGAATCAAGCGCAGCGACACCAAGGCACTTCGCGATGTATGTAACGCTGCCGTAACCTTCCTGATATGGTATCCAACCTTTGGCTTGAATCTAAACAATACGTTGCTATTCTCTGTTTCTGCAGCTGATTGAAATGCAACCATTTGCAGACGCGGACGAGTCCTACTTTGAGGAAAAAGCCTATGGCACCGTTAGCGCCTTGCTTGGCGAACGTACCAGGCCGTTTCTTGGCATTCCTCCAGGACCATTGCAAGTAGGACATTTTGTCGGAGCTCTTGTCATTATGCTCATGGCCTTTGTTCAGTATCCTGGCTTCCCGTTGACTAATTTGCCTACTCCAGTACGAGATGCGCTACAAGGAGGTTGGTGAAAACGCTGCTTGATCAATATATTTCACGCCAATGAAATGCATCACTAACAATTACTGTCGTTTATTCAAAAATACAGCACTTGGCCTAGTGTTTGCCATCAACACAGTCCTTGCTGTACAGGCAACGTTCAAGGCTAGTGAACGCGGTCAATCCAAGGTGTTATGGGCGATAAAAACCTTTTCCGTGGGCGGACTTGCAGTCGACCAACTTTCGTCACTTCCAACGCTGGCAGAAGTGGAGCGCGCCAAGTTGGTCAAGGGCAAGCGAGCACTCAAGAATAAAAAGTAATAACCAAATGTCAGTTTAGTAACTCATATTCATCGTCAGATGCATTGGCCTGATGCTTTTGACGCTGTCGTTTCCGTGCTCTGGCCTTGGCCTTTTGCTTCTTGTCCGACGCTTTGGAGGCTTTCATTCGCTCCACACTTTGACTGCCGTTTAAATACTCATCCAATTTCAGGCGTAGACGTTTGCGAGCAAGTTTGCGATTCTGCTGCAGCGAGCGCGTATCTTGGCATTCGACCCGCAGTTGTGTCGCCTTGTGAATCAGGAGAACACGGTTGGATGTCTTGTTGATCTTTTGTCCTCCGGGCCCTGAACCACGAATAAATGTCTCAATGATATCGTCTTCATTGAGCTCGGGAAGCACAGATGGAGTGCCTCGTGGTTTAGCCGTCGTGTCTGCTTTGGCAACGTCTGACATGCAGAGCGAAATCTCGGTGAGCAGCACTCGGCGCAAATCGTCATCTGGCAGTAATGCCACAAACTCTGAGAGCAAGTCGAGGGCGTCCACATCTCCAATAGCAGCACTGCTCGGCGCTGCTTGAATCAAGTTTAATGCAAACGCTGTGTATTTCTCCGATTCGGCCTTGGTGGAAACGGTGGGATCACCAGCCGCCGACGAGAGAGACAGCGTTCGCTCTTGCAGCTGTTGTAATCCTTGTTGGCCAAGTAGTTGTTGCAAAATTGCAGATACTTGCTGTTGCTTTCGTTTAGCGCTTTCTTCGGCTGCGACTTGGTCTTGCATCCAATCGTCGTATGATTTTATGACCAAAGCAATTCCGCCATTTGCAAATACAAGGTCAATTCGTTGTCGCTTGTCCCAAACAATCCGCTCTCGATACTTAACAGCCATGATTCTATGCTCTGGAATGGCATCGATGAGCAAGGTCGCCTTGCCAGAGACGGATTGATTGGGTGCAGAGAATGGAGATTCGACAATGATATCGTCGACTCGATCGAAATGAAGAAAGGAAAAATCCGATGGATCCAACGACCACTTGATCCTCCGAATCACCTCCGTCACTGGAACTAGTTTGGGTTTTTCTGCTGGCTGCTGTGAGCCGACGCTCGACATGGTGGTTTTGAACAAGCGTTGATATGCCGCGTGGTTGACATTCTTGAGCTTTTCAAGTCGTTGCTCCACGCCGCGGAGTCCTCGTCCAACGCGCGCCGCCAGCTCTGGAAGAGGTAATGTTCGATGTCCCCATAGCTCTTCATCTTGTTCCAAAGACCATTCTCGGTACAAGTTTTCCATTGGTTGCATTGTCGGCGTAGCCAATTCTTTGTCGTTGTCAAAGGTCGCCATCAGTCGCATGCTGGGTCGAACGACATATCGAAGCTGACACGATCGAGTGCTGCATCGCGACACTGGTCGAAAGCATCTCACAAATACACTCGATGCTCCATGCAACATGATCCAGATCATGCCTTGTCGCCAAGATGGACGCACCATCGCGGTCGACTAATGGCAGTGATGAATGAGCGTGACGTGAAAATGCTGCACAAAATGTTGTCGCACCGGTCAAATTACTGTCGGAGCGGTGTCAAAGAGCTCTCATTGTGTGATTGGCATTGCACTAGGCAAATGAGGGCATTGGAATGACCTTGGTGCTGAAAGACTATCAAATTGATTAGGTAGATAAGTTGACTGGCTGGTGTCTCCATGGACTGCAACGTGATTGGTGACAAGTTGTCACCAGTCTCAGCCAGCAGCTGCTGCCTCTTAAATGCCCATGCCTCGAGCCATGTGTATTTGGCAAGAGTGGTACTATAGCTGCCTGCAAGATAGTCTCATAGGCAAAATATTACTACAAATAGCTCTATTGAACTACAATGAATTAAAGTCCATGATTTCATGTAGCCCAGGCATTTGCCGTAGCTGACTTGGTGCGTTTCCTTCGTCGCTTCCATCTGCGCAATCTTCTATTCCGTCACCCACCCGCGAGGCAAATACATGGCCAGATCCGTCGGCGCATGGAAATGTCTTTTGTTGTACTAATAGGTGGCTGCATGCCGACGTCATAGGTTCATCACTGCCATCCGAGCAATCGCAATAGTTGTCATTCAAATGTCCTTTGGCGCCATTTGGACAAGTCACCATCTTCTTCGACAATAATAGCTGCTTCTCTTTGGCAATTTTGGCAATTTGCTTCAACGGCTGTATGACTTTTTGCTTGTGCTTGTTGGCAAAGTCTGTCACCTTTCGTCGATGATGTGACAAGCGGGTCTTGTGCCTCTCCAAGTGTTCCGCAGGTACGAATTGAACAATTGACAAGCCAGTCATACCAAGAATAACCATACAAAACATGCAATTTTTAAGTGTTTGCTTTAAATTGTATCGTCGTCGATGCTTGCGATGGCCTTGTTTTTGCAATTGACTCAAATCCGAGGAGTGATGCGGAAGGATGGGATCGCTGGCTCCCTTGCGTTTTCGAACGGAGCTGATCATGGCTATCAATTGATACAATCGTAGGCTATGTATCGTTGGTGAGGAAAAGGCAGCACGCGAAGAATGTTTGGTGGCTTGAAAGCGACGACGATCGATGGAAGGCGGACGCCAAGAAAAAAAAATGTGCGAGTTGTCAAGAATGTAAAGCGAAGATGAAAAGACATCGACAAGAAACGAGCGTTTGATCGATCTTTCATTCTTATTCGCATGCATCTGGACCGTGAATCTTGGTTGACAATCAATGGACAAGCAGCTGCTTTCGAATGGTAACCAATAATAGCATAATGGAGAATCAGAGGATCAATGGTTTGAGTGTCTTCAGAAATGATTTAACTTTTGAATTATTAATACCGGCTTTCCGTCTCATGTGCATGAAGATGAGGCGCACAATAGTTAGGCTTAACACATCTGGTAGTTCCAAATAATCGCTGTACCAGCGTAATGAGTAGCGGGTACAACTACTCCTATGTAAATGAATTTCATTATAAGGTTTCCTTATGTAGATAGCTACCATAAATCACGACCAAGGCACTCGCATTTGGTCCAAATACTATCTTCCAGCAATTTGCACCATGACGAGCACTACCAATACTCTCAAGGGCCCATTAACTGCAATCAAGTGTGATCAAGCAAAAGCTCAAAAGAGCTGATGCCGTCATTCCATGAACCAAACGGTCGCGCCATTTTGTGGTTATTTGACGCGGCAAGCTTCTACGCCGAAGATGTATCGTCCCTCTTCTTCTGCATCAACTCCTCAATGTTCTTGCGCATGTCGAACGGAGGAGTCAACGTTCCAAATCGGCTATGAGGATTACCCTTGTGATCGATCAAGAATTTGGCTGCAAAGACGGTAATTGGTGTAAGGGAATGAACGATGGAATCTTTCGTCGCACATGTGCGCTGCGTGCTCATGCCACTTACTGAAATTCCAGCGAACATCCGCCGTTCCGTCCTCGGCCAGCAAGGCTTGCTTCAGAAAGCTGAAGACTTCTCTCGCGTCCGCTCCGTTCACGTCCCTCTTTTCGAAAAAGGTCAACCTGTCAAGCATCTTTTCGTCATATTTTTTGACAAACTCCATAATCGTTTTGGGCGAACCAGGCTCTTGTCCTCCAAACTGATTGCATGGAAATGCAAGTACCTTGAGTCCAGGATAGTCATCGACAAGTTTTGGTAGTTGTTGGTAGTTCTCCTTGGTCTTGCCTCATTTGCTGGCAACATTGACAACGACGACAACGTTTCCCTCAAAGTCTGACATTTTGACCTCCTCATTGGTGCCGAGGGCGCGGTCGACGCAGGCGTAAAAGCTCGTCTTGTCAGTGGCCTTCTCAGCTCCATATAAGACGCGAGTTGTTGTGTCCTGGACGGCACCAAAGGCGCGGGTGAGAAGGTTGGTCATGGTGCAAAACGTCTGGTTTGTGAATCTGAGTCGTCACCTTTCGACGGAAGTCAAGAAACGCCGAAGGAAGCCCAAGGAACAATCAAAGTTCGCGGGACTGAAAAGTGACAGGATCGCATTTCGCTGGTCATGAAAAGCTCGGCACGCTCCCTCCGCGTCGCCTCATCGCCACATTATCGCTCGTCGCACCTCGGCACCTTGGCCTGTTTGCGCTTTGTCAAAACACACCATCGTTGCAAGCATACGCTTTCAGATTTATATCCAAAAGTTTCTCTTTTAGTCAATAGACACATAGTGAGCAGCAATCGCCATGGGCTGGTTTCAAAAGGTTGCCGGTGGTAGCCGGACTCCATCGCACACCTCGCACCAATTAAACACCAACGCTGGCGCCTACTATCCACCGGCTGCAGCAGCCGCGCACCCCAAAGCATCAATCATGATGCAGGAGGAAGCTGAGCCACCAAGATACATTGATCCAACCGACCTTGAACCGCAGGGCAGCATGGCTAACAACAGCCTACGCGCCTATCCAACCATGCGCGAAATTGATTTGGAAGTCCCAAAGAGTTTTTCGACACGCGAAGACTACTCTGAGGAGCCTCCAACGCCATCATCGCGTCGTGAAAGCAGCTCAAGCAAAGCTAATCATTTGAACAGTCTTTTCAATGGACATCTCATGAAGTGGAAGCTAGAAGCAGAGGAGGGAAATTCCTTTATTCGGGTGCCAGCCTTTTTCGGCGCACTTGGATTGATGGTGACTGCCATTGTGGCCTTGGTCCTATATCCTGACGCCTGGGAGCCGCACTCGATTGTCACGTCGGTGGGTGTCATTATCATGAGCCTTCTCATTTTGATATTGGATGGCCGATTCTTGGCGCAGAATCCACTGTCGGCACGAGCACACTTGAGAAACGTCACGACGCGCAACTTTAACATTCTGCGGTTTGTCTGGGGCCGTGGCTTGCTCTACATTGTCTCTGGCATTCTGAACTGCGCTCAGCTTTGGCTCATGACCATTATATCGGGCGCCTTTATGATAATGCTTGGAATCGTCGCCCTGTGCGTCGGAATCCACGCCTCGCGCAAATTTGCCTCGCTGCGCAACTCGCTGGCTGATGAGTCCTATTTGCTACTGGTATTCAGTCGCTTTGACGGAGACGGTGATGGATATATTGCGCCTAATGAGTTTGCAATCTTGTTGGCGGAGCTTGGCATGGAGCTGGATGATAGGTACACCCTCAAAGCGTTCAATGTGATTGACCAGGACAATGATCGCAAGATATCCTTTGACGAGTTCAACTACTGGTGGGCATCGGGTTATATTGAGCGAGGACGAAGAAGACGCGATAGTGAGGATGATTACCGACAAATGGATTAGAAGTGATCAGAGTTATATATAAAGGACAAGCACTGCTGCTGCTGCTGCTGCTGCTGTGCTAAATTTCATTAGTAGAACTCATTAATCTATATAAACCTTGCGACTACTTGTAAAGCATTCAAAGCTATTCATGTTGTAACGTAATGTTCCCGTTGCAGCAGCAAAAGGCCGTGTCAGCCGCTACACAGAACGTTGGTACTATTCCTGCGTTTGCTTGGCCAGTCGCTTCTTGAGCATGTCAGAGTTCATCATCATACCCATTAAAGGATTGACGCCGCCAGGTGGCTTGAACTTGGTAGGTTCCTTCTGCATGTCCACGATAACGGTTTGCGTCTTGGGTATACAAACCGTTTCAAAGTTGGATCGCAGCTCCATTTCAATCTCCTCGATAATGGTCCCCAGATTCTCAATGTGATTCGACTGCAGATAGGCCTTTTGTACCTTCATTTCCTTAGTAACTGGCTCCTTGGACAACGCGCCGCTAAAAGTCAACTGCGTTGCTTCGTCCGTCTTTGGCTTGACAATCATGACAACGGACGATTCGACGCGATAGCTACACAAGTCGTCGTCCGGACTCCCGACTTGAAACTGGTGAATGCCGCTCCATATACCAGCGTCCGTATCCTTGTGGATACAAAAGACGCCTGAAAAACTTCCGCCATTATCATCGCCTTCCTTTGGTTCAACCAAGTACACGCTCCCGATGGATTCACTGCCGTAATATAAATTTTTGTACGAGTCCCAGACTTCATTCATCATGCGCTCCAATCCCCGCAGACTCGACTCATTCGCTTCCTGTCCATACGGCCAGCACTTGTTGGTCCAGGGCGATCGATGCTTGTCAAGGACGCGATTCGCTTGGCAACATAGAAACGGACGCTCGCCAGGCTCCGCCACGTCCATGACGACAAAGGGAAGCTGGTACTGATTGCGCATGGCTGCGGCAGCTTCATCATTCAAAAAGAAACTTTCAAAGTGTTCCATGTTCTATAAGTATGAAAATGATGGGTGTAAGAAGTCGTTTCGAGTTTCAAGCTATGTCTTTAACCTTCAAATGTTGCAAACTCACCGAAGCAAAATCTGCAGGAGGCAAATCACGTAGCAGCAGCTGTGCGGCGTCCATAGTTAACGTTTATCGAGTGATTAAGCTGCTATATTTCTTACTGGCCTGCTTCCAACGTTTGCGGCATCAGCGAAATGAAGGAGTGGATCCCATTGTCCAAAGTCAAAAGTCACGCTCCATCTTGTGTCGCGCAAGTTCGTTCTATTGCCACTATGACGTAATTGACACTGGCACTCGTTTCGTACTATTGCCTTTATGACGTAATTGACACTGGCACTCGTTTCGCACTATTGCCTTGTGACGTAATTGACACGGGCACTCGTTTCATAATATTGCCTTGTGACGTAATTGACACTGGCACTTGTTTCGTACTACTGCCACACGACGTAATTGACATTGGCACTCGTTTCGTACAACTAAATTTAGTCAGTGCGACATGATGCTGTGACCGTCCATTTTCGCATCTTTCAAGCAGCATCTCGCTCATCGACTTTCTTATCATTCTAAACACCCTTGCTAACCGATACAACAATAAACATGTCAGGTCGTGGCTCATTTGGAGGAGGACGAGGCGGTGGTCGTAGTCCTGGTGGATTCGGTGGTCGTGGAAGAGGCGGCGGTGGCGGAGGTCGCTTTGCTCGGGCGCCGGAAGGACCTCCAGCTGAGATTGTAGAATGCGCCAAGGTTCACCATGACTGCGAATCGGAGCTTGTTTGTCGGTGGACACTCGATGGCAAAGTCCCATATTTCAATGCTGGTGTCTTTTTAGAAAATAAGAGGCAGATTGGCAAGATTGATGAGATTCTCGGTCAGATTGCTGAAATGTTCTTTACAATCAAGATGGATACTGGCGTCAACGCAAAGAGTTTCCAAACAAACGATTTACTGTATATTGGAACTGACAAGTTATTGCCGTTGGAAAGATTCACAAATCCAGGAAAGCCTGCTGGAAGAAGTGGCGGCCGTGGTGGCGGGCGTGGAGGACCAGGTGGGAGATTCAGCGGTGGCCGAGGAGGTAGAAGTCCTGGCGGAAGAGGCGGCTTTGGAGGCAGAGGCTCTCCTGGAGGTCGCTTTGGCGGAGGCGGACGAGGTGGTGGTGGACGATCCGGTGGATTCGCTGGACGTGGAAGAAGTTTTGGTGGAGGCAGAGGACGGCAGTAGCTACGTACGGTATTGCCTACGAGTCGTATCTTGTACCTTGATTAACGTTGCCATAAGCCATAGCTTGTTTATTTTTACCCAGCAGACAGATATTACACACTATATATTTTCTTCTACAGCACTTTTAAGCGCTTGCTCAATGGTTGGATGACGAAATTGAAAACCTGATTGCAGCAGCTTGGTTGGCTTGGCGCGGACGCCGCCCAATAGCATTTCCTCTCCCATTTCCCCAAACAAAGCCGAGACGGCGAAACCAGGAAGTGGCAATAGAGTCGGTCGACTTATAACCTTGCCGAGTGACTTAGTAAACTCGGCGTTGGTGCAAGGCTCTGGTGCGCAAAGGTTGACTGGTCCTTTCAAGCTGGGAGTGTCGAGGCAATGCACGATGGCTCGTGCAATGTCTCGCGCCGAAATAAAACTCAAGTATTGACGTCCGGACCCTACGTTGCCGCCGCCTCCAAGGAAGAAGATTGGATATAGCTTTCCGAGTGCACCTCCGTTTTTGGACATGACAACGCCAAAGCGCATATTCACGACGCGGTTTTTCTTGCTGGCTGGTTGCGTCACTTGCTCCCATAATCTCGCCATTTCCGCAAGAAACCCCGGAGTTTGCGAAACATCCATGGTTTCATCCGCAGCCTCCTTTTCTCCTTCGTTGTAATCGTATCCATAAACACCAATGCCCGATGCAACCAGCATTGTTGTTGGCGAAGACTTTGCATTGATGGCCGACACGAGTGCCTCGGTTGTTTTCAAGCGGCTGTCCAATATCTCTTGCTTCTTTTCGGGTGTCCACGGACGAATGCCAAGAAAGCCAAGTGGTCCCAAGCCAGTGGCAACGTTCTCGCCTGACAAGTGAACAATTGCGTCCATCTGCGCGAGTGCAGAAGGGTCAATCACTTCATTTGGTGATTCAGCCATTGGATTCCAAGCAAGAGAAAACGTAGAAGTCGATTCGTCTCCTATATCTTTTGACTCGGCGGAAGGTCCTCGCTTCAGTTGAACGATGCGCACTGGCTTGCCGGCAATCTTGGGGGCGCTACGTGCGAGCTCATCTTGCAGGGCCGTTCCGACGAGGCCACTAGCGCCAGTAAGACCAATGGTGTAAAATTTAGAGTCATTCCCACCCAATGGAGCAGCCATGCTGGAGAATAGGTTCTTTTGCAAGTCTTGCAGAAAGGAAGCTTTAACGACGAGCCGGCTTCCTGTAGATCTTGTATTCTTTGAAGCTGGCGCAAAGGCAGAACAGAAGGTGGCGCGGCTAGTTGAACGTGAAAACGTCAAGACAAGCATCATCAATGAAGCAGACAGCGAGTATCTGAGCATCGTTAATGTCCTTATCTCGCTTGAGACGTACCAGTAGGTGGAAGGATATGCTGTGGCGTTGCGAAGGAAGCAAGCGAGTTGATGGATGAGCAGGCGAAAAGCGAGTCAGCGGCGCGGCAAATGACGTGAGTAACGCTCAGATGAAAGGAAGTTTCACGAGCGAACCACTATCGCTTAAAGTGTAGTGTTGTTGGCAGGTCAACTGTTCGAGCCACAGTCATCGTCCGTTGAAAATCAAAGTTTTTGGCAGTGCAGTTTGAGCCACAGTCATCGTCCGTTGAAAATCAAAGTTTTTGGCACTACTGTTCGAGCAACAGTCAACATCCGTTGAAAACCAAAGTTTTGGCACGACCACAGTCATCGTCCGTTGAAAATCAAAGTTTTTGGCAGTACTGTAAGAGCCACAGTCAATGTACGTTGAAAATTTTTTTGGGAGGGACCGGAACGGTCCCCCGGGGGACCGCAGGTCCCTCGAAGCGCGCGAGCGGGCGCCCGCTGACTCGGGAGATGGAGCGACGTGCGTGCATGAACAGCCATCCACACAAAATCGTGCCAATGTGCCGAAATCAACCAGCGACAGCGACGAGCAGCAACAGCATCGAACGTTCGACAACAAACTCAACAAGCAAAAAGAGAACTGAAAAAGGTGACAACAACCAACGCACCTCCATGGCAACACATACTAGAGTGACGCACCTCTAGCGCAGCAATCAACATGAATGGCGCGCCTAAGCATCGACGCCCAGCAGTCCAGTAGTAGTCGAACGGCGAACGGTGACCATGCAGTCGAACCATGGAGAAGCAACAGACAAAGGCACTTTCATTTGACAGTATTATAATTTATAGTATCACTCGGCCCCGAACACACATCGAGCATCCCAACGCGCACAACGCCACGACAAAAACAAAAAGCGCACCAGCACGCTAAGTGTCACACCGCCGCGAATGTCCGATAGGGTGACACAGCGGCACTCGCGGCTCACCACAGCCTCACGATCGCGTGATGCGTGGCAGCGACGGCTTCGAAGCGATTCAACAAGTATATTGCTGAAACTAGTGCGATATAGAGTAGAAACAAGCAGACTTACTAAGCTTGAAGAGTTAAGAAAGCGATTTATTCGTCTCTCGTATTGTAGCAACTGCAAGCTTGGATTGGCCATCCAAGGACAGCTACAAGCGAAAGGTGCAACGATTTGATTTACAAGTTACAAGATTAACACTGTCTTGAGACTCATTGCCTCGGCATAGAGACTTTATCGACGAAGAGTACTATTGATTTACGAAGTAACGTGGACGCACGTTGGTTCTTGGCCCGGAAAGTTCCGCAGGTGATAGCAAGAACATTGTCACGACGACAACGATGGCGGAAACTCGCGCGCAGAAAGACGCGGCGTTTGCGCATGTTTACGAAGAGAACGTAGGCGTTTTCCAAGATCCTCAGTTCAAGGAGTTATTCGACGAACTCGGAGTAGAATCGCTTACGCAATTGATCGAGATGGAGTACGACGATTTCGCGACGAAGTGGAACGTCACGACGACGACAACGACGACGACTGACGATGGCGACAATGTCACGCAGGAAACGAGCGAACACTCGCTAACGAAGATGAAACAACGCACGATCACGAACGCGATCGAATGGTATTTGGCGCAAGAGTCGCCGGACATCAAGACATGGTCGCAACTGACCACCGAAACGCTGGCGACGTTCGTCACAGCACGAGCGAAGGAACGAGTCCAAGCGCGCAACATTGCGAGCGTGGGCAGCGGAAGCGGAGCGAAACCTCCAGCGAAGGAAAGCGAAACGGAATCCAAGAAGGACGAATCCAAGGACTCCACGCTAACGAACGAAGGCGACGAGTCGAAGCCCGACTCGGCCGACAAGGTGCCACCGACGAGCGTGGACGTGGACACGAAGCAGTCACCAACATCCGTACTGGACCTCGGTGACGACGAAGACGACGAGAAGTATTCAGACCAATTTACGAAGTCTATCAAGTTCTCGGCGAAGGATTGTAAAGAAATGAAGCTGGATTCCTCGTGGAAACAGTGGATTTCTGAGTTGAAAGTCATCGCTACATTGCACGACTTCCACGAAGTCTTTGACGACGATTATGACCCGAAGGAAAAGGGACCGAAGGAACAAAAGGCGTATGCAAAGAAGAATGTGTTTGTGTACAGGATCTTTCTCACGCACTGTCGAACTCCGTCTGCATCACTCGCAGTACAGCAGTTCAAGAAGACGATGGATGGACGCGAAGTCTACCAACGATTACGAACGCGATACGAAGAAGGCGCTACTGCTCACATCGAGAAGGAACGCGCGCGAACGGAACTGCAGGGAATGCGGCTGACCGAGAAGTGGTCAAGGCCGACGATCGAATTTCTCGCACTGTTCTACAAGAAAGTCATCTGGCTGCTCGAAATGGACGCAGAAGCTCTGACAGGTTTACAACGATACGACATGCTACGCGACGCTTTCTCTGAGCACACTGGATTCAGCGCCTCGCTAGCAGGTTTTGACGGAATGATTGCCATCAAGAAACACATGGGGCAACACGACTCGGAAGACAATTTCGCGCAGTTGTACGCGCACTTAGAAGAGTGCTGCATCAAGTATGACAAGAAACATCCATCGACGACGAAGACTAAGCGCACAATCAATCAAGCGCAGTCTAGTGGAACGAAAGGAGGCGGCGGCGGCAATGGCGGCGCGACTCCAAGCGGCTTATCGGCGGAACGATTTGCAGCGATCATGAAGAAACCTCACGCGAGCGTGAAGGATGAAGTCTGGTTGGAGATGAAGTTCGATCAGCGAAAGCAGTTGAAGGACAAGCGTGCGACGGCGCCCAAGACACCCGAAAACGGATGGCGACCGCGCAACCAACGAGGCACGGCTACGACGCAGACGCAAGTCAACGCGGCGCATCAAGAGCGTCACGCGACGGAATCTGTAGCGAACGATCACGCAAGCGTTCCTGGCACGATTAATATTCAGCCAGGCAATAGTGGAATGTCAGTCCAAACGGCTGCACGATCGGTTCTGCAAGCAAATAATGCGAGTACTACAACTCAGCAAGTTACAGGATCGTTGACGACTGATAACATCACCGGACGAGGTACATTCAGCTTCAACATGCATCGTCGTATGCGCGTCACACTACGAGCGGATCAACGGGCGCGCTCATCGACAGCGGCGCGAACGGAGGCTTATGCGAAGGGAAGACATGCTCGTCGTTTCGGAAACGAACGCCGAGGTGGATGTGACTGGTATTGACGATCATATTGTCCCAGCTCTCAAGATTGGCACTGCAGCTGGACTGGCTAAGACCCTTAGTGGCGAAACCATTCTTGTGTCCGTATGTCCGAGACGGACCGACGATTCATTGCCCGAATCAATCGCGCAATGGGACATCGCGTCGACGATATTCCGACCATGTTTGGCGGAACGCAACGAATTACGACGAACATTGGAGGCTACGTTTTGCCAGCAATTCGCGATGGCCTGGTGTACTTGGACGTGACGAAACCCACGTTCGATGATTTGGATAAGTATCCGACTGTCATCATGACGTCGCGTGCCGTGGGACCCGACTGTTTACGATGTCGAAGCACGCGCACGACGATTTCGACGAACGAGATCACGTTATGGATCTTTTCGACGAACGATTCGATGATGACGGTATCACGCACCGCAATCGTCACACGCACACGCACTGGCGACGAACTTGACGTACTGATCAATCGGTGCGTGCGACACGCTCAGTTTTCACGCGTTAATTTGCGGAAAGCTAAGAAGCAAGGAACCGGACTATAATGCTTCGGCCGTACCTCGGATGGGTCCCGACTGAGCGCGTTCAACAGACTTTACGTCACACGGAAGCATGGTATCATCTCAGCGCACACCCGCGATTACCATTTCGACACCTCACGAAATCACGATTTCCGGCCGCGAACGTTCAGCGGTTGCGCGAACTATTCGCCACGGACACGATACACTCTGACACGCCAGCTTTGGATGATGGAATTCTGGGGCATGGGGAGCTACTAAGATGCAGCTCTTTGTTGGACGAGAAAGTTTTTAACGCGCGCTACCCGATGAAGTCGGAGAGCGAAATGTCAAACAGCGTTAGAGGATTTTATCCGCGAAGTGGGCGCTCCTAACGGACTGCTCAGCGACAATGCCAAGTCGGAGACTGGCAAGGCTGTGAGGATCTCTGTCGGATGTACAATATTCCTCAAGTGACCACAGAACCGGGTCATCCAGAACAAAATCCATGCGAACGTCACACGTCGCACATTAAGCTAATGATGGAGAACCTCCAACGAGATTCGGGTTCGCCAGGCCATTGCTGGGTTTTGCTGATTAAATTCGTAATCATGATACTGAACGTCCTCGCGACGAAATCGCTGGGATGGCGCACGCCAACGGAAGTTGCGTTCGGAAATCTGCCGGATATTTCGCCTTTGTTACATTTCAAGTGGTGGGAACCGGTCACGTTTGAGGCGCAGGGGAGATTTCCTCGGCGGTACGATCTGGCAACGGCCGATTCGTGGGCATCGCAGAGAATAGCGGTCCGCACATGACTTTTCTGCGTTCTGACGGACGACACGCTTCAGGCGATTCCGCGCTCCAACGTGGTCTCGCGCAGCTACTTGTTACCACGAGAGTTGCCTTCCTTCCTGAGTCTGGAGGAGATTTCTGAAGAAGCTACACGCGCAAGCGAGCGAAATTTTGAAACTCCAGATCTCGCGACAGGACGCTACCATAGCACGCATGTGACAGAAAGTAGTCACGACAACTACGAAGGAAACGACGACGAAACAATTCCGATGGCGAACCACGCCAACGTACCAGCGAAGTTCTTCAGAAGGGCTGAGCAAGAATCAGGGAATAAATGCCCTCTGTTCTCTCCAAGCGAACTCATCGGACGCACGTTCGTAAGGGAACACGAAAACGGTCAGAAAATGCGAGCGACTGTATGCGAATATATCGAAGTACGCGATAACGAGCTACTCGAAACGACGAAAGGTTTCCTAATCCAGATGGGAGAGGAGCCAGCGAAAGACTTAATAAGTTACAACGAACTGTCGCGAATGTCCGATAGGGTGACACAGCGGCACTCGCGGCTCACCACAGCCTCACGATCGCGTGATGCGTGGCAGCGACGGCTTCGAAGCGATTCAACAAGTATATTGCTGAAACTAGTGCGATATAGAGTAGAAACAAGCAGACTTACTAAGCTTGAAGAGTTAAGAAAGCGATTTATTCGTCTCTCGTATTGTAGCAACTGCAAGCTTGGATTGGCCATCCAAGGACAGCTACAAGCGAAAGGTGCAACGATTTGATTTACAAGTTACAAGATTAACACTGTCTTGAGACTCATTGCCTCGGCATAGAGACTTTATCGACGAAGAGTACTATTGATTTACGAAGTAACGTGGACGCACGTTGGTTCTTGGCCCGGAAAGTTCCGCAGGTGATAGCAAGAACATTGTCACGACGACAACGATGGCGGAAACTCGCGCGCAGAAAGACGCGGCGTTTGCGCATGTTTACGAAGAGAACGTAGGCGTTTTCCAAGATCCTCAGTTCAAGGAGTTATTCGACGAACTCGGAGTAGAATCGCTTACGCAATTGATCGAGATGGAGTACGACGATTTCGCGACGAAGTGGAACGTCACGACGACGACAACGACGACGACTGACGATGGCGACAATGTCACGCAGGAAACGAGCGAACACTCGCTAACGAAGATGAAACAACGCACGATCACGAACGCGATCGAATGGTATTTGGCGCAAGAGTCGCCGGACATCAAGACATGGTCGCAACTGACCACCGAAACGCTGGCGACGTTCGTCACAGCACGAGCGAAGGAACGAGTCCAAGCGCGCAACATTGCGAGCGTGGGCAGCGGAAGCGGAGCGAAACCTCCAGCGAAGGAAAGCGAAACGGAATCCAAGAAGGACGAATCCAAGGACTCCACGCTAACGAACGAAGGCGACGAGTCGAAGCCCGACTCGGCCGACAAGGTGCCACCGACGAGCGTGGACGTGGACACGAAGCAGTCACCAACATCCGTACTGGACCTCGGTGACGACGAAGACGACGAGAAGTATTCAGACCAATTTACGAAGTCTATCAAGTTCTCGGCGAAGGATTGTAAAGAAATGAAGCTGGATTCCTCGTGGAAACAGTGGATTTCTGAGTTGAAAGTCATCGCTACATTGCACGACTTCCACGAAGTCTTTGACGACGATTATGACCCGAAGGAAAAGGGACCGAAGGAACAAAAGGCGTATGCAAAGAAGAATGTGTTTGTGTACAGGATCTTTCTCACGCACTGTCGAACTCCGTCTGCATCACTCGCAGTACAGCAGTTCAAGAAGACGATGGATGGACGCGAAGTCTACCAACGATTACGAACGCGATACGAAGAAGGCGCTACTGCTCACATCGAGAAGGAACGCGCGCGAACGGAACTGCAGGGAATGCGGCTGACCGAGAAGTGGTCAAGGCCGACGATCGAATTTCTCGCACTGTTCTACAAGAAAGTCATCTGGCTGCTCGAAATGGACGCAGAAGCTCTGACAGGTTTACAACGATACGACATGCTACGCGACGCTTTCTCTGAGCACACTGGATTCAGCGCCTCGCTAGCAGGTTTTGACGGAATGATTGCCATCAAGAAACACATGGGGCAACACGACTCGGAAGACAATTTCGCGCAGTTGTACGCGCACTTAGAAGAGTGCTGCATCAAGTATGACAAGAAACATCCATCGACGACGAAGACTAAGCGCACAATCAATCAAGCGCAGTCTAGTGGAACGAAAGGAGGCGGCGGCGGCAATGGCGGCGCGACTCCAAGCGGCTTATCGGCGGAACGATTTGCAGCGATCATGAAGAAACCTCACGCGAGCGTGAAGGATGAAGTCTGGTTGGAGATGAAGTTCGATCAGCGAAAGCAGTTGAAGGACAAGCGTGCGACGGCGCCCAAGACACCCGAAAACGGATGGCGACCGCGCAACCAACGAGGCACGGCTACGACGCAGACGCAAGTCAACGCGGCGCATCAAGAGCGTCACGCGACGGAATCTGTAGCGAACGATCACGCAAGCGTTCCTGGCACGATTAATATTCAGCCAGGCAATAGTGGAATGTCAGTCCAAACGGCTGCACGATCGGTTCTGCAAGCAAATAATGCGAGTACTACAACTCAGCAAGTTACAGGATCGTTGACGACTGATAACATCACCGGACGAGGTACATTCAGCTTCAACATGCATCGTCGTATGCGCGTCACACTACGAGCGGATCAACGGGCGCGCTCATCGACAGCGGCGCGAACGGAGGCTTATGCGAAGGGAAGACATGCTCGTCGTTTCGGAAACGAACGCCGAGGTGGATGTGACTGGTATTGACGATCATATTGTCCCAGCTCTCAAGATTGGCACTGCAGCTGGACTGGCTAAGACCCTTAGTGGCGAAACCATTCTTGTGTCCGTATGTCCGAGACGGACCGACGATTCATTGCCCGAATCAATCGCGCAATGGGACATCGCGTCGACGATATTCCGACCATGTTTGGCGGAACGCAACGAATTACGACGAACATTGGAGGCTACGTTTTGCCAGCAATTCGCGATGGCCTGGTGTACTTGGACGTGACGAAACCCACGTTCGATGATTTGGATAAGTATCCGACTGTCATCATGACGTCGCGTGCCGTGGGACCCGACTGTTTACGATGTCGAAGCACGCGCACGACGATTTCGACGAACGAGATCACGTTATGGATCTTTTCGACGAACGATTCGATGATGACGGTATCACGCACCGCAATCGTCACACGCACACGCACTGGCGACGAACTTGACGTACTGATCAATCGGTGCGTGCGACACGCTCAGTTTTCACGCGTTAATTTGCGGAAAGCTAAGAAGCAAGGAACCGGACTATAATGCTTCGGCCGTACCTCGGATGGGTCCCGACTGAGCGCGTTCAACAGACTTTACGTCACACGGAAGCATGGTATCATCTCAGCGCACACCCGCGATTACCATTTCGACACCTCACGAAATCACGATTTCCGGCCGCGAACGTTCAGCGGTTGCGCGAACTATTCGCCACGGACACGATACACTCTGACACGCCAGCTTTGGATGATGGAATTCTGGGGCATGGGGAGCTACTAAGATGCAGCTCTTTGTTGGACGAGAAAGTTTTTAACGCGCGCTACCCGATGAAGTCGGAGAGCGAAATGTCAAACAGCGTTAGAGGATTTTATCCGCGAAGTGGGCGCTCCTAACGGACTGCTCAGCGACAATGCCAAGTCGGAGACTGGCAAGGCTGTGAGGATCTCTGTCGGATGTACAATATTCCTCAAGTGACCACAGAACCGGGTCATCCAGAACAAAATCCATGCGAACGTCACACGTCGCACATTAAGCTAATGATGGAGAACCTCCAACGAGATTCGGGTTCGCCAGGCCATTGCTGGGTTTTGCTGATTAAATTCGTAATCATGATACTGAACGTCCTCGCGACGAAATCGCTGGGATGGCGCACGCCAACGGAAGTTGCGTTCGGAAATCTGCCGGATATTTCGCCTTTGTTACATTTCAAGTGGTGGGAACCGGTCACGTTTGAGGCGCAGGGGAGATTTCCTCGGCGGTACGATCTGGCAACGGCCGATTCGTGGGCATCGCAGAGAATAGCGGTCCGCACATGACTTTTCTGCGTTCTGACGGACGACACGCTTCAGGCGATTCCGCGCTCCAACGTGGTCTCGCGCAGCTACTTGTTACCACGAGAGTTGCCTTCCTTCCTGAGTCTGGAGGAGATTTCTGAAGAAGCTACACGCGCAAGCGAGCGAAATTTTGAAACTCCAGATCTCGCGACAGGACGCTACCATAGCACGCATGTGACAGAAAGTAGTCACGACAACTACGAAGGAAACGACGACGAAACAATTCCGATGGCGAACCACGCCAACGTACCAGCGAAGTTCTTCAGAAGGGCTGAGCAAGAATCAGGGAATAAATGCCCTCTGTTCTCTCCAAGCGAACTCATCGGACGCACGTTCGTAAGGGAACACGAAAACGGTCAGAAAATGCGAGCGACTGTATGCGAATATATCGAAGTACGCGATAACGAGCTACTCGAAACGACGAAAGGTTTCCTAATCCAGATGGGAGAGGAGCCAGCGAAAGACTTAATAAGTTACAACGAACTGTCGGATTTAATCGAACGACAGATGGACGAAGATATACGAAACGATCCGGCGACTCAGTGGGTATTCACGAAGGTAATCGGACACGAGCTTAATTTGAAACCGAACGATCCGACATACAAAGGAAGTTCAAGTAACGTTCTCGTCGAATGGACTGACGGAACGACGACGTGGGAGCCTCTCGCGATCATGAAGAAGGACGATCCGATAACGATCGCAGAGTATGGACTCAAGCACGGCTTACTCGACAAGCCAGGATGGAAGCAGCTGGAGCATTACACTCGGAAGCGAAAGAAGTTTCGACAGATGGTAACAGCGGCGAAACGAAAATCGAAAGCAAACGGCGTACGCTACAAATTCGGCGTAAGGTTGCCGCGCAATTATAAAGATGCGAAAGCTCTCGACGAGATCAACGGCAACACGCTGTGGACGGATGCGATTCGAACGGAATTAAATCAGATAAATGATTACGACACGTTCGCAGATCAAGGAGTCGGTAAGGTTATGCCGGCGCCGTGGAAACGAATAAACGTGCACATGATATTCGATGTCAAGCACGATTTGCGACGGAAAGCACGACTCGTTGCAGGAGGACATATGACAGAGCCGCCGAAGGATTCAGTTTACTCGGGCGTTGTGTCATTGCGAAGTCTACGAATGGTAGCGATGTTAGCGGAACTCAACGGTCTGGAACTGTGGGCAGCTGACGTCGGCAATGCATACTTGGAAGCGAAAACAAAAGAAAAGGTTTATATCGTGGCAGGTCCGGAGTTCGGGGAGCTCGAGGGTCACACGCTCACGATCGTGAAGGCATTATACGGTCTTCGCACGTCAGGCGCACGCTGGCACGAGCACTTTGCAGACACGCTCCGCGACATTGGCTTCATGCCGTGTATCGCAGAACCGGACGTGTGGATGCGCGATAAAGGCACGCACTACGAATACGTTTGTGTGTATGTCGACGATTTAGCGATAGCGATGAAGAATCCGAAGGAACTAACGGATCTTTTAATTGAGAACTACAACTACAAGTTGAAGGGCGTCGGTCCATTGGCATATCATTTGGGCGCAGACGTTTGGCGAGACGACGACGGCGTACTCTGCTTCGGAGCGAAGAAGTACGTCACAAGACTACTAGCGAACTACAAAGAAATGTTCGGCGAGGAACCGCGACCGCAGACAAGTCCACTACGCGACGGCGATCATCCGGAACTCGACGAAACGAAAGAACTTGACGACGACGGAATTGCGAAGTATCAATCGATAATTGGTGCGTTGCAATGGGCAGTAAGTTTATGTCGATTCGACATTCACTGTGCTGTCATGACTATGGGGAGATTCCGAGCTGCGCCACGAGCGGGGCACTGGTGACGGTTGAAGCATATTTGCGGATACTTACGAAGATACCCGGATGGAGCGATTCGATTCAACGTTTCGATTCCAACGGACGAGCGATACGCGACAGTTGACAAGATGGATTGGGATTACAGTGTGTACGGCAAGATCTGCGAAGAGCTTCCGTGGAACATGCCCACGCCGCGCGGCAAGGCAGTGCGAATGTCAACGTTCGAAGATGCGAACCTGTACCACGATTACACGACGGGACGGGCAGCGATGGGCATGCTACACATGTTGAATGGAACAGTCGTTGATTGGTTTTCGAAACGCCAAGCGACGGTCGAGACGGCGACGTACGGCTCGGAGTTTGTAGCAGCGAGTGAGCACGGAGCAGATCATGGATCTTCGCTTCACGCTACGCATGTTGGGAGTTCCGCTCGACGGACCTTCATGGATGTTTGGAACAACAAGTCGGTAACGCAAAGCAACAACCTACCGCACTCTGGTCTGACGAAGCGACACAATCACTGGCATTTCACCGTGTACGAAGCGATTCGGCGGGTTTTAATTTCAACCACATCATGGGAACGACAAACCCCGGATGTACTTCAGGTTCTTCCACCGGCTGACGGCAAGCAAAAAGAACCTGCTCTTCAAAATCTAACTGTGGAACATGACTTGAGGGAGGTTGCAGGATGCGACGAAAACAGCGAAAATCGGACAAGTCACACCGAATGTCCGATAGGGTGACCTGGCTTGGCACTCCGGCTCACCACAACCTCACGATCGCGTGATGCGTGGCGGCGGCAGCTTCGAAGCGATTCAACAAGTATATTGCTGAAACTAGTGCGATATAGAGTAGAAACAAGCAGACTTACTAAGCTTGAGGATTAAAAGCGATTTATTCGTCTCTCGTATTGTAGCAACTGCAAGCCGATTGGCCATCCAAGGACAGCTACAAGCGAAAGGTGCAACGATTTGATTTACAAGTTACAACGCACAAAACATAAGCTCCTCCAAGCAGCAGCCCCAACTTGTTGTTGCTGCTATTGCCACTTGTCCTTTATTTCTTTAAGCACATTGTACTGCTAATGACAGGAAAGAAGATTGATGTAATTGATTTCACCATGGCTGCCGTCAACGGAGCAGACACGCTGCCACTGGCCGCCGCACCATTCCGTTCCCTCCCAGATCATTCTCCATACAGTCATCTTCCCGCCTGGCGTTCTCATCACAACAAGTAAATGATCAAATGGTGGATACAATGGTTTAAGCCAACTCACTCAGACTGCTGATTCTCCTTTAGACTTCAGCTGATTGCTTTAATGGATTGGTTGACACACCCTTTGAGGCCGCTCCAGTTTTAGTCGCTACTTTGGTCAAGGCTGACCAGCCTCTGCACCACACAGTTGCATTCAAGCCATTGTCGGAGCCCAGCGGTACTGTATCTTGCCATTGCAGGCTGTACCATCCGCTGGGATAATCTAATGATTGGTTTTTATTTGGAGGCGCAGCAGGCAAAATGTTTTCCAAGGCGTGGCAGGCTGTCGAACGACGGTGGCAGATTTTGACCTCAGTCAATTGAGCAGAAACTCACCTAGAATGGTTGAAAAAGTACAAGTGTGCGCATCTAGAAATGAGCACGCTACCTTGCTGCATTACCAAAAGCGGCAAACTTACAAAGTAAACGGATTAATGCGAATTGCAGGACCTTTTAAGTCATTGAAAGAATTCTACTGGGACCATAAATTATCAGTTTAGCAACCAACAGAGTTCTAGTGGACCTTCTAGTGGGCCTTTTAATGCTTTTTATGTTTAATAAGAGTTATAGTTAACGCAGTATTTCCGTCCAAAAAGTACTGTCGCTATATTCTTTGTCGGGCGCGCGTCGTTCGTCGTTTTCGCTTCAGTCAATACCACAGAGACGGTCTGATCAAGGAGTCGTGGCGTTATGCCGGCGCTGTGGAAACGAATAAACGTGCAATGATATTCGATGTCAAGCACGATTTGCGACGGAAAGCACGACTCGTTGCAGGAGGACATATGACAGAGCCGCTGAAGGATTCAGTTTACTCGGGCGTTGTGTCATTGCGAAGTCTACGAATGGTAGCGATGTTAGCGGAACTCAACGGTCTGGAACTGTGGGCAGCTGACGTCGGCAAACGCATACTTCTGGAAGGAAACGAAAGAGAAGGTTTATATCGTGGCAGGTCCTGGAGCCTGGGGAGCTGAGGGTCACACGCTCACGATCGTGAAGGATATACGGTTCGACGTCTGGCTGGCACGAGACTTTGCAGAGATTACGCTCCGCGACATTGGTTCATGCCGTATCGCAGAACGGACGATGCGCGAAAAGGCACGCACTACGAATACGTTTGTGTATGTCGACGATTTAGCGATAGCGATGAAGAATCCGGAAGGAACTAACGGATCTTTTAATTGAGAACTACAACTACGTTGAAGGGCGTCGGTCCATTGGCATATCATTTGGGCGCAGACGTTTGGCGAGACGACGACGGCGTACTCTGCTTCGAGCGAAGAAGTACGTCACAAGACTACTAGCGAACTACAAAGAAATGTTCGGCGAGGAACCGCGACCGCAGACAAGTCCACTACGCGACGGCGACTATCCGGAACTCGAGAAACGAAAGAACTGAGAGACGGAATTGCGAAGTATCAATCGATTGCGCGTTGTTGGTAAGTTTATGTCGATTCGACATTCATGCAGTGTCATGACTATGGGGAGATTCCGAGCTGCGCCAATGAGCGGGGCACTTGGAACGGTTGAAGCATATTTGCGGATACTACGAAGATACCCGGATGGAGCGATCTGATTCAACGTTTCGATTCCAACGGACGAGCCGATACACGCGATAGTTGACAAGATGGATTGGGATTACAGTGTGTACGGCAAGATCTGCGAAGGAGCTTCCAGGAACATGCCATGCTGCGCGGCAAGGCGGTGCGAATGTCAACGTTCGAAGATGCGAACCTGTACCACGATTACATGACGGACGGGCAGCGATGGCAACGCAATTTATTAATGGAAATAGTCGTTGATTGGTTTTCGAAACGCCAAGCGACGGTCGAGACGGACGGTCGAGCGCGTTTGTAGCAGCGAGAGAGGAGCACGGAGCAGAAGGGATTGTAGATTTGGGAGTTCCGTCGAGGATATGGATGTTTGGAGACAACAAACGTGTAACGCAAAGCAGCAACCCATCGTACTCTAGTCTTCAAGCGACACAATGAGGATATCACTGAGTAGCGAAGATGGGGGAATTATTAATTTTAAATCTACATCATGGGAACGACAAACCCGGCGGATGTACTTAACAAGTTTCTTCCACGGGACGGCAAGCAAGACTTAAAGAACCTGTCTTCAAGGAATCTAACTGGCAGGTGATTGAGGGGAGTTGCAGGATGCGAACGAAAACAGCGAAAATGAGTCACACCGAATGTCCGAAGACAGGGATTCGGGTTCACCACAGTCACGACGGATGGGAGACGGTTCGAGCGATTCAACAAGTATATTGGAAACTAGTGCGATATAGAGTAGAAACAAGCCAGACTTACCAAGCTTGAAGAGTTAAGAAAAGCGATTTATTCGTCTCGTATTGTAAAGTAAATCAGTAAGCTTGGATTGGCCATCCAAGACAGCGCAAGCGAAAGGTGCAACGATGATTTGACCAAGTTACAAAAACTGCCGATTTAATCGAACGACAGATGACGAAGTATACGAAAGATGAAAGTAATCGGACACGAGCTTAATTGAAACCGAACGATCCGCCATACAAAGGAAGTTCAAGTAACGCTCTCGCCGAATGAGACGGAACGACGACGTCGGAGCTTCGCGATCATGAAGAAGGACGATCCGATAACGATCGCAGAGTATGGACTCAAGCACGGCTTACCTGGACACAGGGATGGAAGCAGCTGAGATTACACTCGGAAGCGAAAGAAGTTTCCGACAGATGTACAGGCAAAAAAAATCGAAAGCAAACGGGTACGCTACAATTTCGCGGCGCGAAGGGCGCGCAATTATAAAGATGGAAAGTCTCGACGAGATCAACGGCAACATCGCATGAGATGCATTGGCACGAATTAAATTAAACTCGCCAGAAAATATTACCACACGTTCAGATCAAGGAGTCGGTATTGCGTGGGCGCGGGGGAAACGAATAAACGTGCACATGAATTGTCAAGCACGATTTGTGAGAAACAGGAGGAGGACAATGACAGAGCCGCCGAAGATTCATTTACTCGGGTGTTGTGTCATTACGAAGTCCGTAGCGGCGTTAGCGGAACTCAACGGTCTGAACTGGCAGCTGACGTCGGCAATGCATACTTTGGAAGCGAAAAACAAAAGAAAAGGTTTATATCGTGGCAGGTCCGGAGTTCGGGGAGGGTCACACGCTCACGATCGAAGGATTATACGGTTTGCACGTGCACGCTGGCACCGAGCATCTTGCAGACACCCGCGACATTGGCTTCATGCCGTATCGTAGAACCGGACGTGTGGATGCGCCGAGCAAGGCACGCATCTACGAATACGTTTTGTGTATGTCGACGATTTAGCGAGCAGCGATGAAGAATCCGAAGGAACTAACGGATCTTTAAACGGAGAAACATAACTAGAGTTGAAGGGTCGGTCCATTGGTATATCATTTAGAGATTTGGCGAGACGACGACGGCGTACTCTGCTTGGAGCGAAGAAGTACGGGCCACAAGACTACCAGCGAACTACAAAGAAATGTTCGGCGAGGAACTGGCGACTGCAGACAAGTCCACTACGCGACGGCGATCATCCGGAACTCGACGAAACGAAAGAACTTGACGACGACGGAACGGCGGGGCACGAATCGATCAATTGGTGCGTTGCAATGGGCAGTAAGTTTATGTCGACCCGGGACATTCACTGCGCTGTCATGACTATGGGAGATTCCCGAAAGGCGCCACGAGGGCACTTGGAACGGTTGAAGCATATTTGCGGATACTTACGACGATACCCGAAGGAGCGATTCGATTCAACGTTTCGATTCCAACGGACGAAAGGGAAGTGGTGTTACAAGATGGATTGGGATTACAGTGTAATGGCAAGATCATGAGTTCTCGTGGAACATGCCCACGCCACGCTGCAAGGCGGTAAGAAATTGTCAACGTTCGGCGATGCCAACCTGTACCACGATTACATCAATGGACGGGCAGCGAAGGGCACGCAATGTTGAATGGGACAGTCGTCGATTGGTTTTCGAAACGCCAAGCGACGGTCGAGATTTTCGCGATGTACGGCTGAGCCGTTTGTAGCAGCAAGAGCGGGAGCACGGAGCAGGATCATGATTCGCTTCACGCTACGCATAAGCTGTGGAGTTCCGCCTCGACGGACCTTCATGGATGTTTGGAGACAACAAGTCGGGTAACGCATAGCAGCAACCTACCGCACTCTAGTCTGACGAAGCGATTACAATGTAATTGGCATTTCACTTTGTAGAAGCGAATATTATTAATTTCAACCACATCATGGGAACGACAACTGGCGGATGTGGCCTACCAAGTTTCTCCCACGGGCTACGGCAAGCACTCAAAGAACCTGCTCTTCAAGGAATCTAACTATTAGCATGAGAGGGGGTTGAGATGCGGAAAACGAAAACAGCGAAAATCGGAAGAGTTCGTCAATGAATGTCCGATAGGGTGACACAGCGGCACTCGCGGCTCACCACAGCCTCACGATCGCGTGATGCGTGGCACGTGGCATACATGGTGAATGGATGATTAGGTGCCTGACCAACTTATGGCCCATCATTGACAACAAACATGATTGGAAAGAAATTGGAGGGCTCAGCAGGCAATGCTGATGATCCTTGCAGCCAAAAAGGGAGCAGGGCTAACACATTTAACCAATGGTTGAATGTGCGGAGTCTCAGGGCATAGTGATGGCTTCGCACCCAAATGGACAAGTCTATGAGTCCCAATCAATCTTTCAGTCCATGTTGGTTGTATTATGGGGTCTGCAGGCCAATTTGGAAGTCTCACTTGCCACTTGAGGTGCACTGCTAGCAGATCCAACAAGTTGTTGGATCTGCTCAGTCTCACCATGGCGTACATGGTGATGGTTGCTGAGGTGCAACTGACCAACTTATGGCCCATCATTGACAACAAACATGTTTGGAAAGAAATTGGAGGGCTCAGCGGGCAATGCTGATGATCCCTGCAGCCAAAATTTGAGCAGGGCTGGCACATTTAACCAATGGTTGAATGTGCGGAGTCTCAGGGCATGGTGATGGCTTCCACGCCCAAATGGACAAGTGTATGAGCCCCAATCAATGTTCAAGTCCTTACAGGTTGTATTATGGGGTCTGCAGGCCATTTTGGAAGTCTCACTTGCCACTTGAGGTGCACCGCTAGCAGATCCAACAAGTTGTTGGATATGCTCAGTCTCACCGTGGCATACATGGTGATGGATGCTGAGGTGCAACTGACCAACTTATGGCCCATCACACTTCATGACAAAAAATATGATTTGAAAGAAATGGGCTCAGCAGGCAATGCTGATGATCCCTGCAGCCAAAAAGGGAGCAGGGCTGGCACATTCAACCAATGTTTGAATGTGCGGAGTCTCAGGGCATAATGATGGCTTCCACACCCAAATGGACAAGTCTATGAGCCTTATTAAATGTTCCAGTCCATGTTGGCTGTATTATGGGGTCTGCAGGCCATTTTGGAAGTCTCACTGGCTACATGAGGTGCACCACTAGCAGATCCAACAAGTTGTTGGATCTGCTCAGTCTCACTGTGGCATACATGGTGATGGATGCTGAGGTGCAACTGACCAACTTATGGCCCATCATTGACAAAAAACTTGATTGGAAAGAAATTGGAGGGCTCAGTGGGCAATGCTGATGATCCCTGCAGCCAAAATAGAAGCAGGGCTGGCACATTCAACCATTGGATGAATGTGCACAGTATCAGGGCATAGTGATGGCTTCCACACCCAAATGGACAAGTCTATGAGCCCCAATCAATGTTCAAGTCCATGTTGGCTGTATTATGGGGTCTGCAGGCCAATTTGGAAGTCTCACTTGCCACTTGAGGTGCACCGCCAGCAGATCCAACAATTTGTTGGATCTGCTCAGTCTCACCGTGGCATACATGGTGATGGATGCTGAGGTGCAACTGACCAAACTTATGGCCCATCATTGATGACAAACATGATTGGAAAGAAATTGGAGGGCTCAGCGGGCAATGCTGATGATCCCTGCAGCCAAAATGGGAGCAGGGCTGGCACATTCAACCAATGGTTGAATATGCGGAGTCTCAGGGCATGGTGATGGCATCCACACCCAAATGGACAAGTCTATGAGCCCCTATCAATGTTCCAGTCCATGTTGGCTGTATTATGGGGTTGGCAGGCCATTTTGGAAGTCTCACTGCCTCTTGAGGTGCACCGCTAGCAGATCCAACAAGTTGTTGCATCAGCTCAGTCTTACCATCACATACATGGTGATGGATGCTGAGGTGCAACTGACCAACTTATGGCCCACCATTGACAACAAACATGATTTGAAAGAAATTGGAGGACTCAGTGGGCAATGCTGATGATCCCTGCAGCCAAAATGGGAGCAGGGCTGGCACATTCAACCATTGGTTGAATGTGCGCAGTATCAGGGCATAGTGATGGCTTCCACACCCATATGGACAAGTCTATGAGTCCCAATCAATGTTCCAGTCCTTACAGGTTGTATTATGGGGTCTGCAGGCCATTTTGGAAGTCTCACTTGCCACTTGAGGTGCACCGCTAGCAGATCCAACAAGTTGTTGGATCTGCTCAGTCTCACCGTGGCATACATGGTGATGGATGATGAGGTGCAACTGACCAACTTATGGCCCATCATTGACAACAAACATGATTGGAAAGAAATTGGAGGGCTCAGCGGGCAATGCTGATGATCCCTGCAGCCAAAATAGAAGCAGGGCTGGCACATTCAACCAATGGTTGAATGTGCACAGTATCAGGGCATAGTGATGGCTTCCACACCCAAATGGACAAGTCTATGAGCCCCAATCAATATTCCAGTCCATGTTGGCTGTATTATGAGGTCTGCAGGCCATTTTGAAGTCTCACTTGCCACTTGAGGTGCACTGCTAGCAGATCCAACAAGTTGTTGGATATGCTCAGTCTCACTGTGGCGTACATGGTGATGGATGCTGAGGTGCAACTGACCAACTTATGGCCCATCATGCTTCATGACAACAAACATGATTGGAAAGAAATTGGAGGGCTCAGCGGGCAATGCTGATGATCCCTGCAGCCAAAATGGGAGCAGGGCTGGCACATTCAACCAATGGTTGAATGTGCGGAGTCTCAGGGCATAGTGATGGCTTCCACACCCAAATGGACAAGTCTATGAGCCCCAATCAATGTTCCAGTCCATGTTGGCTGTATTATGGGGTCTGCAGGCCATTTTGGAAGTCTCACTTGCCACTTGAGGTGCACCGCTAGCAGATCCAACAAGTTGTTGGATCTGCTCAGTCTCACCGTGGCATACATGGTGATGGATGCTGAGGTGCAACTGACCAACTTATGGCCCATCATTGACAACAAACATGATTGAAAGAAATTGGAGGGCTCAGCGGGCAATGCTGATGATACCTGCAGTTAAAATGGGAGCAGGGCTGGCACATTCAACCATTGGTTGAATGTGCGGAGTCTCAGGGCATAGTGATGGCTTCCACACCCAAATGGACAAGTCTATGAGTCCCAATCAATGTTCAAGTCCTTATAGGTTGTATTATGGGGTCTGCATGCCAATTTGGAAGTCTCACATGCCACTTGAGGTGCACCGCTAGCAGATCCAACCATTTGTTGGATCTGCCCAGTCTAATTACTTGGTGTTAGGTTCCTCCCACAACTTCTTGTCCATATTCATAAATGTAATGTTCTTTTGTTCATTTACAATATGGAGTACCTGGTTATTTCCTCGGTAGACTGCAATGCCATTGGATATGACGCAAAAGCTAAATGAGAAAACCAGTGCGACAGGCTTTTAGTGACTGACTCACCGATTGCGTTCGAAGGTCGCCATGATCACATCATGATGTTGTTAATCCCACGGAAAGGTCGCTACATATTGCTCTTTCAGATCACTGCACTCCTCTGTAACTTTCAAGAAATTGCGGCTCTCAAATCTTTATCTATTGATCGAAGAATGTTACTCCGACGGCTATCGAACATAGCTACCACAACTCTTACATTCGCCTTGACGACGTCGTCAAATGCCTTCGCATTTTCTTCGCAGAACTCAGCAATGACATCATCGAATGTGGTATCAGGATCAAATCCTACTACACAAGTCGCATACAAGTCGTTTCAACTACCCATGGGTAATTTTGGAGTCAGTGTTCCTGTCGCTTGCTGGTTTCCATTCCCAAGTGATGCCTCTAAAAGTGAATCTTTTTCTTTCGACAAAACTGCGACTGATAATCCTGTCCGATACGAGCACCGAATATCCGTTAAGCGAATCGGACAGCTATTAGCTGGTTGGAATTTCATTCCAGACTTTACATCGCGCAAGTTTTCACTCAGTCCAGGCTTGCCGAAAGTGATGGACGCACAAAATTGTCACCTTCCAACCTCGGCACCTCTTGTTCTATTGGCACATGGGTACCTTGGAAGTCGGTTCGATCTCAGTCACTTGGCAGAAAAGCTAGCGTCTGAAGGATTTGTCTGCGTGGCGGCAGAATACCCCGAGTCTCTGGCTGCTTCTTATGATCGCGTTGAAGGATTGACGCGTCAAGACATCAACACCAAGCTATTGAATTGCATACAGAATGACTTGAGTATGACACCAAGGAGCTACGGCATTGTTGGACATTCGCTAGGTTGCGGGACTGCGATTGATACAGGCGATGAACGCTGGGCAAGAGTGTGTATTGCTGGTTTTCCGCGACGTCGCGACGGATCACCGATCGAAGGGAATCTGCTGTTTCTGACGTCCATGAATGATGGTGCTGTGTCCTTGGCTCGATTCGGAGGTAAAGCTGCAATGCCTTCTGACATTACTGTGTTGGAGGAAACCTCGTTGGAGGGAGTGATTGGTTCAAACAACATACCGAAACGTGCCGCAGTCATTTTCGACCGGCCCGATGCGCCGAATCACATTTCTTTTCTAGCTGAAGGCGTCAATGACGCAATGATTGACTTGCTTTCGCCGCTACTTCCCGTGGCGCAGTCGCTCAGCATTCCTGTTCTAGATTTCGACCGGTACCAGACCAGTCGAGATAGTTTGGCAGCAGCTAACGCGTACCAACCGTTGGTTGTTGCGTATCTAAAACAACAGATGAAGGCATGATAGAGATAGAATTTATACAATACGTACGTAAAAAGAGACAATTATCATACATCTATTGATATCACACCGTCAGTACGCTAGTTGCATCTAGAATAGAAGGTGACTGCAGACCAGTCGGCGACCAACAAGCGGCTTGCTGCTCCTCGTATTCGCAGGTTTGTCTCGCCACCTGGCTGACGACACACAAGCCGCACCAAAAGGATAAGCAGCAGTCTTCCCATTGCCCAAGAACACGATATTGAATGGGAATGTCAAACAAGAGCCGAACCTGCCGCCTTAGCTTGGACAGAACAAACAATGTGTAGATGGCAAACGTCCAATCAACCGAGCGATACATGACATTGTGCGAAAACGAAGTATCATCGTCGTCGTCGAAGGCTGGAGACAAAAGGTTCCACGCCGCATAAAACCCAACAATCACCAACACCCTCCAAAAGGTGCGTGTCCACTCATGCTCCGGCGCTCTGTCTCCCAGCCAATTCATTTTCAATCTTGTCAGCACTTGCGCCATGAGAATTTGTGGACAAAATAGGGCATGAAGAAACGACGGATGACATGGGCCAAATCGACAGCAATCAAACAAGCCATCCTTCCAGCTTCCAACGTCATGCTCGCGCGCAGATTTGTTGAGAAACGGCGTCCCTTCCGTGGCGTGATTCGCTCCAAATGGCACCGATATCACTTGTCCAGGTTGGACGCCTCCTTTTGGCTAATGCGTATATGAGTGAATGGATGGATTGCCATGGATGACGTCAAGAACAGCACCAGCAGTAACACTTTCAGTGTGCGACCATTACTCTTCGACAACTTACCACAGTCACTGAGAAGCTCTGTTCATTATGAGTCGCCGTAAAGGCGTAGCCTATAGATGCGTTACAACTTGTCAGGTGAATGGCTGCACCACAATCGCCAGCAGTTAAAAGGAATCAAAGCTGCGAAGAATGCACGCACCTTCTGGCATGGCGCATGGCGCTTCAATCTGCACCCAATGTGAAGACGGACCGCCATAACGTGCGGCATCAATCGGATGCATGAGGTTGACGGAAGAAAGGAAGCGAAGCACAAAAGTAGCTTTGTCCAGCACTTTGTATGATGTAATACAAGTAGTAAGTATCGCACCTCGGCGTCGAGTTTCATGGATCTTGGTGGCATCGCAGTTGCCGCGTCGGCGCGGGTAGCTCGGTCGGAAAAACTTACGGTTGCGAATTATGTCCTAGCTAAGGGATGGCAGCCAGGAGAAAAGCAGCGGTGCAAAGAACGATGCAGTATGCCAACAAAGACAAAGTTTACTCAGCATACACAAGATAGACGTCGCATACCAATTAAATATAAAGAAATCATTTAGTTTGGGACGTAAGACGCGATTGATACTTGTAAGAAGAACGGGTAGCAAGGAATCGGGTCTTGCGTCTTGGTGGAATAAGAACTCAGTAGAAAAAACAAGCATGGTGGACATTAGTATGGCCAACACACTTGCTTTCACATTTTCTCGGCAATAAGTCACCCGCCTAGTTGTTGGTGCCTTCAAATTCAAAGATCCAAGGATGCTGAATGCGGGCGCGCTCCTCCTCCTCCCGCGTCATGGCCGGCAAGTTGAGGATCTCGCGAATCTGCATCGCCATGACGGATGAAGAGTTGTAAGAGTTGAATCATAGTTGTTTCGTATAGCGCTGCGAGTCGAGTACTCACCTCCTCTTCGTTCTTGCCATTCAACATAAAGGTAACCTTCAAACAAGCCAAGTCCAAAAGAGACTTAATGTTCATGTAATTCCCAGCGCGCATAAGGTCTGCAGCGAAATGGGAATGCAATCATGAGACAACAGTGCGGCAACGCAGTGGTTCGTAAATGTTTCGTATGCGCCAACGTACCAAAGAGCAGCGGCGCCGGCATGTTTTCAACGTCAAAGAAGTTCTGGTACCAGTCGTTTCCAACGTTCTAGATGGAGTCAACAATGTGACGAGTTAAATAGCCTTGTTTAAACCAAGCAAATACAATAATAAGCGTTTATACGTACCTGCTCAAATGTGTCATGCGGAAGAGGATGAGGAATTTCCGGCATGGGATCGTTTTCATGGTGCTTGAGAAACTCTACGACCTTTGTAAGAGTCTCGGACTTGACCCGCTCCAAAGCAATGGTTTCTGTGGGAGGAGTGTGAGGTTCCTCCTCATCTTCGTCGACCAAAAGGGTATCTTTCAAGAGAATGCTTTGAATGGCAGCCTTGAAGGGGAGGACAAACTCGCCGCCATCCGAGCCTGACAAAGTCACCATGTAATTATCGCTCACAGTTGTAGACCCATCGACCATGGTTGATGTTGGCTTTTGCTTATAGTGCAGGGAGAGAAGATGAGAGTTACAAGGAACAATAAATAATGTGTCCCCGAGTCGACACGATACGGCTGATTGTGTTGTTGCGGCGCGGCGCCCGCGCCCAAGTACCGGTATGACCTTAACATTGCTCATCTTCATTCATCGCCGCACAAAACACGACGAGCATCAGCCATCGACCTTATCATCATGGAGACGGACAGCGATCTCTCAGGTCTCATTGCACGCAAGGATCACTTGAATGTGCTTCGCTATATTCGCGTTCACCAACTGCGAGAGCCGCATCTAGTTTTGACGCATGGCCGGAAGCTCCTCGATTCCAAAAAGCTAGCCACGGACGACCTTACGCGACTGGCCGTCCTTGAACAAATCTGTCTTGCCGCATTGGACGCTGGAAATCCAGAAACAGCCGAGGACTGCCTTTTGCGCATTAAGGAGACTGGGGTTGCTAATGATTCCATGCGTTTTCAACGACTCACGGCGCGCTGCCTTGAAGCGGCGGGCGATTTTGTTGGGGCGGAAATGGTTTACGACGAACTGCTGAAAGATAACCCAGCCAACCTGATAGCATTGAAGAGAAAGTACTGCATTCAAAAGGCACAACCGGTAAAGGAAGCAGAAACTATGGATGCACTGAACAATTACTTGCAGCAAAACTACTCGGACACTGCTGCTTGGTACGAAATGAGCCAACTTCGGCTCCAGCTTGGAGACTACGAGGGAGCTGCTTTTGCTTTGGAGGAAGTCATTCTAGGCGCTCCATCGGACGCAAAACTCCATCTTGAGCTCGCCGAGTGTTACGCGACGTTGGGCAAGCTGGAGAATTTGATTCTCGCGCGAAAACATTGCGCCCAAGCACTGGAACTGGATCCAAACATGCGGAGAGCACAGTTCAGCCTTGTAGTGATTGCCAATGCATATTTACTCGAATCAGCAAAGCACAAGAGCTCAGAGGAGCATGAAGATGCTGTTGCACACGAGCTAATCAAGTATGCAGCCAGTCGTCTGACGGATGCTTACGCTGGGACTGACATGTTTGCCGCTGTTCGGGATCTCATGGACCAATACATCACACAGTCTGATGAGTAACTTATTGATTTAAAATCCTGTTCAAGTTTATTACCAGTCTTTAAGGACTGAATTCGTGCACATGATCTAGTCTTGCATCGATGCTCTCTGATAACACGAGAGCACAGACGGTTCGCTACATAGACTACCCAGCGTCATCAAGCCGGATCAACATTCTCCTCTTTGGCAAGTCCAAGTGGCTTAAGCAACCAATTTAAGTCTTGTTTAGCACCAAGCGACACTGTGCCGACCGTACCAACGGCCAACATCGTCGTTCGAAGCCGAGCAAAGAATTTGGACGCTTCCGAAAATGGATTGTTGCCTACGAATATTCCCATTAGTTTGACAAAAATGTTTGTGCTTGACAAAGTGCTAGCGAGATCATCGAGTCGATAATAGACGGCCTCCGCATATAGCTCTTGCAATATCTTGTGGTCTTTTGGAAGAACCAGAGCAGTCTTGGCGGCATCATACGTTTTCTTCAGCTGATGTGTCGACGAGCACGAAGACTGCACACCGTCGGCTCTATTACGCAGGTACTGTAATATGAATCCCTGCAGAAAAAGCATATAAAAACACTTGTGTTAAACCCAAGTGGTTGCAGTAGCGAGTGTAGACTCTGTATAGAACTTTGAAAGCAGTCACCCACACCAAAGTGCATACGCGTGACGAGAATACTTACAAAGTGTTTGGAGTCCCTGTCGATAAAAATTGCTCCATCAAGCATAATCTCCTTGTTCAATTCCGCCCGAGCCACATGGTCCCCGAGTACGGCGCATCCGTTGACGGTCGATCGCAGAGTGGTGAACTTCGTGCCGCCGACGGACAGATTAATGCATCCATCGCCGGTGCCATGTCTGGTTATCGTACCGAGGCTCAAAGAGTTCGTCCCTTTTACTAAAGAAGTGTCAGATGCTTCCGAGAATAGTCGTTTCTGCAAGGTTGGTCGGTAATTTTGACAGGGTCTACTCCATGTTCTTGGCTTGTGCATTCCTTGATGGAAAAACGATGATAAGTGACGAAAGCTCATCGTTGCAGTCATGCTTTGGTATAGCGAGAGTTACAGTATGCTCCTTGTCAGGATTGTTGCCGACAATGCATCAATTGTCGGCCGGTAAAGTTTCATGACAGAAGCCATGCGCTATGCAGGATCGCGATGGATCTCGCACAAAGAAAATGAGTCACAGTACGATGCACATCAGTTAACTATCAATTACATATAATAATTATTGTTGACGCATAGTACATAATACATTTAGGCAAGAAACGTTCCCCATAGATCATCAATTTACATTAGCAGCTCAACCTTGTTTTCCAGATACAAGTCACGAATCCGACTGTACCGTACAATCAAGACCGTGCCCTTTACATGCCAATCAGGTGGAGTGTTATCCGTTGCATTGTCAACAAGGACATCCTCCTTGCATCGCACGAAAATATAAGTCTCCAAATCTGGTTCATCAATCATTTCCGGCTCGTCGAGCTGCTTGAAAACCTCCTGCGGAAAGTGATCAAGAACCGTTTTACGCAAGTGCCGTTCCAGCATAGTGCCATACTCTTTCAAGTATGCTTTCTAAAAAGACAAATTGCAGTGTGAGTCGTCACCATTAACAGTTCGCTCGAGCATGCAAGCAGCAGAGTCATACGAACCTCTAAGTCACTCAGTCGATCGAGATGCTCTCGCATATGCAGAGGATACTCCTCGAGTTTGCCAAGGCGCTGTTTCAGTAGTCCACTGAGCAAAAACTTGGCCCGCTCCGCATCAATCTTGAGGATTCTTGTCATGAGAGCATCCAAATGAACATTCTCCGAAGATCCTTGCGTTTGTAGTTCCTCCATTCTTTCTTCCTGCGTCTCGAGTGCTTCTAGCAAGGCCTGCACAGTGTCATTGTCGAATGGCAGAATTTCCGGCGAGCACAATTCCTGCGTCCACAGCGACTGCAATTTTGAGTAAATTGTGTCACCCTTGAGATCTGTAAAGCCTGTCACATCGCCCAAGTCTAGCCGCTCCTCGTCGGTGGCATCGGGTGTATCGTTGAGCTTTCGTCGTTCGGCTTCCACCAAGGCTGCGGGAAGCGTCAGTTGCTCTCGGTCTTCCTCATTCCAATCTTCGGCTTGCTCATCTGGTTGCTCGTCCTGTTGTTGAGGCTCCAAGACCTCGTCGAGAAGGTGGTGAAGATCCGCCATGGTGAAAGCTTGACTGTGAAGCTGCAGCTTTGCTCGGCGAATTTGTGTTCGTGTCATTGGATGCCGTTTCCAGAGTCGGCGCATATCCTATTGCCTACTGTTTTGTCCACAGTGCTTTCGGATGGCTTGCTGGTCTTTTTCCGTCACGTCATCGCCACCATGTGCGACGTATTCTTCGAAAGTGATGGGTCGGTTGGTCTCCCGGCGCCATTACTACACGAAACTCCGGCAGCATCGCATATACTCTCACTACAGCAAAGACAATCCCGCATCTACCTAGCACCTGTTTCTCTTGTGAGGAAAGTTTCTACCTCGTTAAATCGGACGCCATTCTCGCGGCGATTCCAAGTCGGTTACGGAACACGCAACCCGAACACGTTCAACGCCGATAATTTGCTCCATTGGCCACTTACCTAACAATGGAGTTTCTTTTATCGCATTCGACCAGCCGGATTCGAACGGTCATGACGAACTCATTGGTGCAGACTGTTGCTGTGGGAAGGCTTGGTCGAGGACGAAGTCGCTTGGCATCCAACGGAACCAAGGCCAAGAGTCTCATTACCAGCCACCAACAGCGCCGACCAAACAAGTCGGCCACAATGAGCTCGTCGTTGAAACAACATTCGACGACAACATCAATGGATTTCACGCATTCCGCTCCGAGTCTGATCAGCAAGGCTGAGTGTGACAGTGCAGCCTATCCTTCCATGACGAACCTCCGTGCTCTTTTTGTCGCGAGCGCCATTCCAATGGTTGGATTTGGAGCCATGGATAATATTGTAAGTATGATTGAAATACGAAACGCAGCTGAGTAGAATGGTTTTGCGACGTTTTGCGCGAGGACACGCGCGGTGCAGGTCTCGTGGCATGTACTTTGGAAGGCTAACACGCTTTTCCCGTTACACTAGGTGATGATCCAAGCCGGACAGTACATTGACAGCACTCTTGGTGTCTCGTTAGGACTAGCAACGATGGTTAGTACAACGATTATGCATTACACAAGTGGACATACACTGCGACCGCGCTCATCTTGTTGCCAATTCATCCTCACTTGCCACAGACTGCTGCCGCCGCCGGTCAAGTTGTCTCTGACGTTTCTGGAGTCGTGTTTGGCGGAACACTGGAACGTGTTCTTAGTCGAATGGGTGCCATTCCCGCCCCTGACCTTACCAACGCCCAGCGCCAACTCTCCATTTGCCGAAATGTTTCAATGGCGGGTGCCGTTGTCGGCGTCATTATTGGATGTGCTCTCGGTGCATGCACGTTACTACTCGTCGATTTGGACGCTCGAAATCGTATCGAACGAGCGCATCAGTTGAGAGAGATTGTCACGGATATGATATCCGATAAGGATCTGGGCGGTTTGTCTGCCGAGACGTCAACCATTTACCTGGCTGCAAAGGGGAAATTTACTCTGGACGAGGAAGGGACCGGCAACAAATTTAGAACATCCATGGAGTTTTTGGACGATGCGCAATGTGATTTTGTGAAGGAATGTGGCGCTCGAAGGGAAACGATTGTGTCGTCATCCGGAAATATTGTGTATGTGCCCGTTGCTGTTGACAATGACTTGATCGCAGTGGTTGAATTTCGCCACAACCGGACAAATGACGCAACAACTTTTTCGGAGGAGGACATTTTACAGGCCAAAACGATCGCGAAGCATCTAGCCATCTTTATGACCCGCATCGCCGGGTAGCTCGTGTCTCATTGGAGGCGCGTGCACCGATTACATGGGTTTTGCTTTTTGATTCATTTGTAGCCAGCGTTTTTGCGATTTACGAGACGTTATTACATATTATTTTTACCTCTTGAGCGTAACTGCACAACTTTTTTTAGACTCTATTGTAGATATCTTCTGAATTGGTTCGCTGCACGTAGAGTAGCTGTTAGTTAGTCGCAGCGTGACCATTATTTGAATATGTAACGAAGAACAGCGAATAATTTAGCTTACTTTGGCCGGCTTGTGCGCCAACCGTCTGTATGTATCAAACGAAACACACGGTTGCATCCCATCATCGACCAAACTTCATCATTCACGAGCACTTAGATAGTAGATTGTAAAGAGAGGTGCTTCGTAGTGTTTCGGCAAATTCCTGGTGTGACTCAAAAGACTGAGTGAACGGTTGAGACGTGATAGCAGCGAAGGAACGCGCGCGTCAAGATGCGTGACGGCCCACCGACAATGGCAGCATCGGCGTCTTTTTCTACGAGCACGCTGCTGAAAGAAATTACCTGTCTGAGAGCTCAACTAAAGGAGCTTGAAGAGGATTCCAAGAGCACTGTTTCCAGTGCAGTTACTTGTGATAACATGGTCGGCGGTGAGAGCGAAGCAATGATTCAACTGCGCAAGGACCTGTCACTCGTCGTTCACGAGAAGGCGAACCTGGAAAAAGAATTCATGAACCAGATTGCATCCCTGGCGCGCGATAATCGAGCGATTGTCTCTGAGCTACAAGACAAGCTCATACGGGCCGAAGCGCGCAATGTGTCCATCGAAGGCCAGCTCGGCCAACAAGGAAAGGATGACGCAGACACTCATCGCTGGATGAAAATTTTGGAGGAGGAACGCGATCGACACCAGGACGAGTTAGAGCAAATGAAAGTAACTCTTCAGTCATCCGATTTGGAAATAGCTGAGTGCCGACGCGAGCTTGACGACATGGCCGAGCAGCTGGAAGACGTACATGCTGAGAAGGATGAGCTGTTGCGCGAAGTAACTGATGTTCGTCTACAATTTAGCGAAGAGCAACGCCGCACAGAAAGCCTCCGCGTCGAGCTGAAGGAATGCAACAACACTATTAGCAAGCTGCGACAGGAGGTTGCCGAGAAGGACGAGTTAATTTTGGAGAAGGACAACGCGATTGCGACGAAAGATCAAGAAATGGGCGAAATGAATGACAGCATCATTGACCTCGAAAGCCACAAGGAGATGCTCGTTGCCGAAGTCGGTGACCTCAAGCAGCAACTTGAGAAGATCAAGAATACAAAAAAGTCAAAGAGCCATCTGGACGAGGCACTTTCATCGTCAGAGAAAGAGACGCTCACGAACGGAGTTCAAATGCTTGAGGAGCGTCTGGCAAAGTTCCAGACAAAGCTCACAGACCGCGACGCAACTATTACAAAGCTTTCTGCTTGTCTCGATGAGGAGCGACTTTGCAATCAAAAACTCAAGGAAGAAATTAAGAAGGTCACTGAAGCAAGCAATGAACATGACAAAGTTTCGCCAGTCTCACCCTCAAAACCACCATCTGGACGCACGTCGCCTACCTGCATTGTCACGTCACCAGGTTGTAAGAGTCCCAGCGAAACCGAGACTGTTGGTCCTCGAACACCTGTTTCCACCATTGTTGCTTCCTTTGAGCGCCGCAACTCCAAAGACTCGCCCGATACTAGTTCTCCTAAATTCGATGATGAGCACGGGCAAGGTACCGAAACTATTCTTGACACAGGACCAGCTTCGTTGCAGCATCTCAACAGCCAACTCAACCAAGAAAAGGAGGCAAACCGAGCCATGCGTTTGCAGTTTTCACAGACAAAGGATGCACTGCAAAAGAAGCTGACAGCAAGCTTGACGGAAATCCAACGATTGCAAGTGCAACTCAACGAATCGCAGACGCTGCGACAGGCTGTGGTTGATGACTTGACGCAACAGCTTGCTCTTGAAAAGGAATCGGCCACTTTGCTACGCTCCGACTTACAGCAGGCTTTGCGTCAAGTAGGTGACGCTGAGCAGGCTCTAAAAGAAGTCGAGCGGCTGAAGAGTCAACTGCAGGAGTGCGACGAGTTCCAGGTCTCACAGGAGCAAAATGTCATGGAATTAGAAAAGGAACTTCTGGAAGAGAAGGAAAAGTCTCACGAACTTCATATAAAATTAGACGAAACCGAAGAACAATACTCAAAGTCCGTCACCGAAATGGGTAACCAGCTTTTCCGTGAACAAGAGCAAGTTCAGCTTCTTATGATCAAGGTCGAGGCTCAAGAGGCGGAGCATCGTAAAGAAGCAAAAGATATTGAAGATCGCCTTTCACGCGAGCGAGCTTTAGTCAGCAAATTACGCTCAGACTTGGATAACGCAGGACAGAGCAAATCGTCGCCCTCGAATATGGAGATGCAGTTGAAAGAAAGCCAGCGAGAAATTAACCAACTTCGATTTCAATTGGCGGCGTTGGAGAAATCGAATGAGGCAATCAAGACGGACACGGCCGAAATTGCTAAACTGCGAATGAAGGCACACCAGGCTCATTCAGAGAAGCGTCAGCTGGAGAACAAAGTCACATTGCAGGAACAAGAAGTCGATCGCCTTAAAAGTGAACTGTCCTACTGCCTTGTAAGCGGTTCCATGCAGGAAGAAAAGAAGGAAAGCCATGGTTGCGATGAAGGTGACGAGGTGAGCAGATTGCGATCACAAGTGCATTCGCTGCAAGAGGAACTTAGCGCGGCCATGACAGAAATAGAGCGATTGCTTGACGAAGTTGAGTCATTGCGCAATGCGCTACGAACGGAACCGCGCGTTTCTAGGACAAGCGAGCAAGCGCTTTCTCCGAAGTCACAGCGATCATACGAGGCGCAGATCAACAAACTGCAAGTTGAGCTGACGAAGACTCAAGTCGCCAGAAATGAGTTGCAGACGGAATTGCACAAGAAGATTTCAGCACTTGAGGAAGAATTAGAGGCTCTTGAAGCAGAAGCCGAGGACGAGCTCGAGGCGAAGGAGAAGGAAATGCAAGTGCTCGCAGACGATTTGGCAGGAAAGGACGCAAAAATTGCACAGCTCGAGGCACAGCAGAATCAGATGTGCAGTAGCATCAATGATGTGTCAACCAGCCGACAGGATGACATGGAGGAATTGCAGGCAGAACTGATAGCAATGACCTCCAGGACCACTGCCCAAGCGCGAGAGATACAGGCGCTAAAAACGAAAATTGAAGACACAGAGTCTCGAAAGGGTGAATATGAAAAGAAACTCAAGAGCCGCATCAACGAGCTGGAAGAAGAGATTGCGGATGTCACTCGAAATGTCCGCTCACAAGACGTTGAGAATCTTCGTGGCGAGAATAACAAGCTGCGCGATGCCCTACGCGAGATCAAGCTTGAGCGAAACAACTTAAAGGATCGGCTGGATGCGCTAGCATCTGATAAGAGCAATTCCAAATCAGCGCAGGTTCTTCGTGATCGTAATATTGTTTTAAAGGAAGAGGTTGAGAAACTGACGAAGCGCCTCAAAAAGATGGAGGCCAGCATCACTCGCTTCGCGATTTAAGTCATTAACTACAACCAGTAGAAGAAATATGTCCCTACAGTCAATGTTAAAAGTATGGGCAACGTCGTAGAATTATCACTCTCATGGCCCGAGACGACTATGTAACGGGAGAAAAGGGTGCTACTGCGAAAGACATCAATAGCTAGACAAGTCTTACCGGTAATCGTGCGACATCGAAGCTGCACCATCGCCGCGACGCGTTTCTTTCGACACCTTTTCAGAAGCAAACCTTTTCCTCAGCGCTGGCGACGTACGCTATGAGTTGCGATGCCCGCCTCATACAAACACAACCTATTTCACATGCAATTGGAGGCGCGCTGGGATCTGCCGCAGCTTTGCTCGCATTCTATCCTTTGGAGCGAGCTCGCATAGAGTTGCAGTCACAGGCTGTACGAACACAAGATAGTAACGAAGAGGTTGAGGCGACGAAGTATTCGGTGAACGTTTTAGTCCCAACATATGCAGCTACTATTCAAACAACGAGCATAAAGACATCGCTTAGAGATTGTCTTTATCAGCTCTGGAAGCGAGACGAGCTCTATCGTGGAATGTCACCAATAGTCTGCACATTAACAATATCGAATTTTGTCTTTTTCTATGTTCACACCTTTATGAAGCAAGTTATCACAGCTTCAGCTTTGCGTCCGACCAAGCGGTCACTTCTAATGGCTTCGTGCTTGGCAGGAATACTGAACGTGTTTCTTACCAACCCTCTTTGGGTAGCAAATCTACGGATAGTCAATAGCACTCCAACCAAAAACGAAGCTAGTCTTTGGGCACAAGTTCGAGAGATTGCACAAAACGAGGGCACATGTGCTTTGTGGCAAGGTACCTGGACGTCCATGCTTCTTGTCAGCAATCCTGTCATTCAGTTCTATACGTACGAGCAACTGAAAAGTTGGCTATTAGCGAAACGACAACGGAGAAGGATTCAAGATGAGATGACTCTTTCGCCTTTGGAGGCGTTCGTTGCGGGTGCCACATCCAAAATACTGGCAACGTTGTGCACCTACCCCTTACAACTGGCTCAGTCCATTTTGAGGCTTCAACGACGTTCTGTCAATGGTACTCCGGCATGTACGGACGGACCTACGCATTGCCATTTGTACAAGAACACGTGGGACTGTCTCTGGAGGTTGTATATAAGCGGTGGATTGTCGAAATGGTTCGTTGGCATGAAGGCGAAACTTTTACAGACGACTTTAACGACGGCATTTACGTTTTTAACCTATGAGCAGATCTTGCATGCAGTCCACCAAGCACATGTGTGCCTAGGGAAACAGTAGCCTGAATGAGACTCGCAGTCAACGAACGAAGGTCGCTTATTGCTGCGACTCACTCGTCACGCCGATGTTTTGTGTGTGTCCTACAACGAACTGCGTCTATAGGTTTTAATTATTATACACGTTAAATTAGATCCGCTGGCCGTCCTTCATCTGATGTAGCAACCGCTTCAAGCCTCGAGGACTCGAGTGCATTGGCAGAATATCAATAATCTCACCACCTGTATGATCCGCCGGCGATAAAATAAGATTGGGATTAATGCGAAGAACACCCTTTTGCTTCTTACTGCAACTCGTAGCAACAGATTGCTCACTGTCTTGAGCAGCTCGCTTGGTGCCAGTGGGTGCCTGCTGGATACTTGGTGATGCAATAAGAATACTCTTTCGGGAGTCGGCTGTGACGACTCGGGATGTAGCTGGCGCATACTTTGATAGCTGCCCATCCGCTGATGATACTCCTTTCGACTGGGCATTCGGACAAAGTGACAATGCAGAATGTCTAGAGCTCGACGCATCTCCAACTTCTCCAGATAGCTTTGCCCGAGCACTCTTGAATTTAGACGGATTCAGCCATACCGTGGAGTTTTTCGTTACTTTGTTGCCACTCTTATTACCATATTCACTTGAGATAACGATAAACTCCGGCGCGATGCGAGCGAGATCCTCAAGAGCATTAACAAGCTGTCTTTTGGTGACAGATTCTCCTCGATTGACCATTGTACTGCTTGAAACTGTCATAGTTCGCTTCAAAGACTCGACCGCGTCTTGCAACGTCAAGATAAGACTAGATTGCATCGTTGCTTTGCGACCGGGAGACATAATCTTTTGGCGTTTGGTAAGAATGAAGCTCGAGTGCTGCCACAAACCGTTGGCCAGTTGGATAAGAAAGCTACGTCGTGTTCCATCGTCAGACTCAACTAGCTTAAATTCTTCCGTGCGCAAACGCTTGGCAGTAGCTCGGGCTTGGACTCGCTCATCGATGGTCATGCCTGGCCTGATGAGGTTTGTCGCCCGAGAATCAATTTGAAGAACGTTATCCAATGATGGACCTGTCGAGCCATTGTGCCCAGCCGTTTGCGCTTGAACTTCGCCTCGATGATCTTTTATTGCTTCAATAATGCTCAGCTTGCTTTCGCTAGATGCTGTAGATGCTCTACTACGCAAACAATGGCTCAGCTCATCATTCCGTTTTTGGCTCGTTCCAGCAAAGGTGCTCTCCAGAAACCAAGAAAGATTATTGTCGCGAAATATATTACGGCCGTGGTATATCTTGTACAGCGAGGGTGAAAGGACTGCTAAGAATTCGAATAAAAGTCGTTCACTGGTGTCCAACTCTTCGTCATTTTCGCCGACGAGTTCAAGCCTGGGACGTTCCACCTCAGCCTTTCGAAGCAGACTATAGAAGTCATCGAACGTCAGCCGCCCTTGAAGCGCTCGGTTAAGCTTGAGGCGCATTTGGATTGCGGAGTCAACCTTTCTTAAATCATCATTGCTCATCAATAAGGTTGCGTCCAAAGCTGAAGCAGCGACTGACGGTTGCCGACGACAATCATCTTCGGAGCTACTTTCAAGATGCAATCCATCCACTTTTGACATTCTTGACAAGTTAAGTGACACTTGTAAAGTCCAGTAGGCACCGCACTTGTTTCAAACACTTGTATAACCTACTATGAAAGAGGAGACGCAAGCACACAACAGATGATGAGTTCCACATGGTGGTTGATGGTGCGACCGTACGGTACGGCGCAGCAATCGTAACACATTATTTATTATGCCCTCCGCGCCCGCCACGTTTGGCCGCGTGGCGTTCTACGATGGGTAGCTAATGTGACATTGCCAGATGATGCAAAGCTTTCAATCCGAGACATTATGAGTAATAATGCATAACGACGACAAGAGCGTTTATAAGAAGTATGCACTTTATAATTCTTCAATCAGATTTCTCGCACCTAATCGCTATACAATTGCAGACTGCCCCATGCCAAACACATCAGAAATGTCCTTGTCAGTACACTCCGCCTGCGCATCAATTCCTCCTAGTGGATCACGAGATATATGAAGAGCCCAATTCGCATATACATTCGTCAGGGACGCTTGTTCAGGCTGTGGCGCCGACAGGATGGAATCGCGAGCGTGCTCATGAAAGACACCGAGGCGGGACATTAAATTTTGCGCAACATTGTCGTCGGTGTCATTGCGCTGTGTAGGCTTGACATTAACAGGCTTGGCATCCATCGCAAGCAAGCTATCATTTATATGATCATTATTCCAAGCGACAGAGTCCATGTCATGCAAAGATGACGACATGTCGCAAGGAAAGGGATCGAGCCCACACTGGCGATGATGCGAAAAGTCTTCGCTATTGTCCGTCACCTTTGGCGACGGACGACGCGAAACATGAAACTGTGGAAGGGGCAAACGATTTCTAGCAGCCAATGCAACATCCGATGGCTGGTGAAAGGTATAGGGACCTGGCAAAATCATTGGATGGTGGCCTTGCTCCAAAGTAGCCGGATGGAAGGGATTCCGGCGATAGAAATTGTCATTGACTGGAGAAACAAAGTTTGAATTGTCTAGCGAAGGCTTTCGATGGACCGTGCCCGGCGACGGCGGAAAAAAGGCTTCAAGGCAAAGTGGCGGCGATGGACAGCTCGGTTCTTCTGAAGTTAAACTGCTTCTGTAAGAAAGACTGCTTCGATTTGACTTGGTGGCGAATGATCCAGGGGAGCTTAAGAGTCTCGAGGACGGCGATGAAAGTGTAGGTGGCGGCGAACCATTGTCAAGCGGAGACCACAAGGATTCTCGCTTGACCCTCTTTAGGGGCGACGCAAACGTCGCGGAAAGCAATTTATCTGGCTTGAATCCCTTGTTAACGGCCCGCTTGGCCGAGTAATATCTGCGATAGAGCCGAATGATAGGTGAGAGAGTGTTTGCCGTTTCAACTTGGTTGGCAATGATGCTAGCCACTTACACATGCAAAAGCCGAAACTCCGTATCTTCCTTGCCGTTCGTATTGTACATGGTCCAAAGCGCTCCACCCTTGTTATCCGAATATTCAGAACGACCTTTAGGGTAGCAGTATCGTTGTTGTATTGCCGTTGGCTGAGGAAACTGGGGCCCTGAAAGTGACCACGGGCAACTCTCAGGAGGGATTTCGCCTTCTTTCCAGACAAGATGCTGCAAATGAGGCGGAGCTCGAGGCCCACTATGATCAACCGTTTTAGACTTTACGCGAGGCCGAAGCAGCACGTAGAGACCATCTGAGAGGTCAAAAAGTGTCGTGAGTCAAATTGTAGCAGCAGTCAAGCAGATGGTTGCTCATGTAGTTTGACGTACCGGGGAATTCATACGAAGGTGGCGAAAGTTTCAAGCCATTGCTTCCCACCGGAACAATTTGAAATGAAAGACGAAAAGGTGGAGGCTTCCCTTCGTGGAGGCACTCAAAAATGGATCTAACATCCTTATCTTCAAGACGGCGTATGGTCGCCATGCCAGATGAGTTGCGCCGTGATGCAGAGGGTGTGAGCGAGATGGTTGCGATGCCATCCAATCGAAATAATGACAGCGTGGATCTCCACAGTCACGATAAACAGCTTCCATGTGCCTATAGCGTGATGTGAGTGGACCGACGCACCCCTGACGAGCGTGGACTGGAAGGTATAGGTGCTTCATCATGTGTTACGTTTCTCCCGTCTCACTGTTTCAGCAGCTGCTAATCAATTGCCGTCGCAAATTCGCTTCTGATCAATCATTCGGTCGTTAGTCTCACATAACAGCATGTGATGGTCTTGCCTTGAGAATCTATATCGTAACTTCCGTAGTTCTATCTATTCGTCGTGCCATGGTCGTCAACAAGTCGAGCGCGAACATCAAAATCGTTTGCACCCTTGTACCATTGCGACATCTCAAGGTCATCCATGCAATGCGCGGTCATCGTCACGACGCTAATCACACTTCTCTATACCTTCACCATGGCAATGCCCCGACTGCTTCTTGCACTACTTCTCTGGCTCCCATGTAGCGCTAGCGGCAAAAGAAACACTCTGTACGAGTCGGATAGAATGGAGGAATATGTCAAACAGAATTATACTTGGCCAATGCCTCGGGAATCGTTCATTCCACAAACGGATGGGTGGATCAACCTCATGCAGAAACGATTCGAGCAGATTGAGCATATAGAAGATACAGATCAACGCTACATGGGATACCATCAAGCAGTGATATCTGCTTTCCTAGCTCCAAACTTTACGGAATTTGGCTTTGGGCTCGCACGTTGTCCAGAGGACCTCCTCGCCAAGTTGCGACAAGGCATTCATGAGGGACTCGAAAAGAAGCAGGCATTTCCAGAACCTCAAGTGCAAGTGATTTTGGGCGAGCAGCCACCCTTATTGATACATCGACAGGATTTGATAAACCTCGTCCTGACTGAAATGCAGCCATTCGCAGAGGCCTGGAGCAACATGGAGCTGGTTCCTCATCAAGCCTACGGGTTCCGCTTGTATCGCGAAGGGAATCAGTTAATGATGCACACGGATAAAGCACAGACACATGTGATCTCTTTCATCTTGCACATTGATAGTTCGGATGACGCAGAGCCATGGCCTATCTTGATTGAAGATTTCTTTGGGAATACGCACGAGGTCATTTTGACGCCAGGCGACGTCTTATTCTACGAATCTTCCAAGTGCAATCATGGTCGACCATATCGCTTTAAAGGAAGCTGGTACACCTCAGTCTTTGTTCATTATTATCCCGTCCATGACTGGAAGGAGATAGACCACGATCTTGAGGCTCATTACGCTATTCCGGAAGAATGGGCCGACGAACCTCACGGCGAGCCGATGCATGATCTGTTGGTTTGCGAAGGCATGTCCTTTAGAGAACCAAACTGTCTTCATGACTGGTGCGCCACTCAAAGTAGCTTCAAATGGAGCGGCCCTGGTGAAGACGGGTTTCTAATTCAGCCCAACATGGCCAAGGTCCCATTTGACCCACTGGGAATACATGGAGCCCCTGGTGACCGAGCGATAGTTGATAAAAGGGAAGAACTGTAGCGTGCTAAAAAAACACTACTTTGAGATCATATATATTATCTAATTCACCATACGTACTTTTTTGGGTGCATCAACATATTTGACACGTGCGACGGTCAATAGTGCGGAGGATTAGAGATTGACTAGCGTGACAGTGACATGGTTTAAAGGTAAAAGAAAGCTTCTACTGTAATTATTGCATTCTAAGTATTCCAGATCACAGCTCTTCGTGGTCTATCACCTGCGGATTAAACGGAAATTTCTCGCCATTGGGCGCGATCCAAAAGCCTTGCTCGCCCGGACCAGACCATTTGACCGAATCAGCGACTCGACACCACTGGTGCTCGCATTCAGGTTCAATCATGCTTGTCCCTACCATCTCCAACCGATTATGTTTGCGAGGACGGGAAGGTGGGTCCGTCCACACAGGTGGCACGGCGTAGTGAGCCTCGAGCGCATGGTTCATGTCGTACCAACCTCCTTTCGGGTAATAATGGACAAAGACGCTACTATACCAGCTACCATTCAGTCGCTTGGGGCGGCCATGCCAGCATTTGGATGACTCGTAAAATAACATGTCTCCTGGTGTGAGAATGACTTCATGGGTTCGGCCGTTGTAATCTGACAATGAATCGCAAGCCATGTGAGTTACAGTGTAACATGTTTTGCAGCACAATTCCACACAGAACACCCAGTATCGTCCCAACGTACCTTCAATAAAGATGGGCCAGGGTTCTGCGTCGTCTGAGCTATCAATATGCAGAATAAACGAGATAATATGCGTCTGCATCTTGTCGACATGCATGGTCAATTGCGAATTATTTTGGTAGAGCCGAAATCCGTATGCTCTGTAGGGAATTAATGGAACTCCGGACCATTCTTCTGCATAGTTTCTCAGCTCGTGCAGAACTCGCTCCGTCAGGTCGGGTCGATCGACGAAGAGAGGGCGATTTCCATTGATAACTTCCGTTTCGGTTTCGTATCGCGCAGTTGGGTATCCCTCACGAATGCCTTTGCGAAGAGCGGAAAGCAAGCCATCAGGACAGCGGGCAAGTCCAAAGCCGTGCTCTGTAAAATTGGGGACTGTTTTGCAGGAGAAATTGTCAGTTGAAGCGGGCTTCGCATCCTCGAACAATCACTACTTGATCTGCCCCATGAGCCACTCACCAAGAAACGCGGAATGCATCGTCTGAATATACCCCTCGTAGCGGTTTTCCTCCATTTCACCAATTTGTGCGAATCGTTCCTCCATCAAAGCCTTCCATCCCGGAAGATCTGGCGAATAGTTGTTCAGCGGCCAAGTATAGTTTCGCCTGGCATATTCTTGACGTCGGTCGGGCTCATGGAGCTGGATTACCTGCCCATCTGGATTCGAAAGGTCGCCAGTTATACTCGTCTGACACCATGTCAACTTTGAGCAAAGAGCGACAAGAAGGAATAAGCATAGATGGCGCACCATAACGACAAGGTGTTGAGAGAGTGGAAGGCCCTTGCGAGTGGTCGTTCTGTAAGTTTGACCTGATGCTGGTACCTTCGCATTGATGCGCGGCTTTCATCGATGGTCATGCATGACCGGTCGAATACCGATGCGAACCCAAACTGGACTTATGACTGCGGTTGAGTCGTGCGAAACGTTTGACATTATTTCATTGGCAGTACACTTTGTTATACAGTGTCAAAACTTAAATCTTTGGACTACTCTTTGATTCCCAGTTCATACTTTTGCACGACCGGCATAATTCCAGCCGTCCATCCGTTGTCATTTTCATCTGCCGCTTGACCATGACGGAACGGCGATACCATCACTCTTTGCTCCTCTGCTCCTCTGGATGAGCAATGTAAGCAAAGTGAAGCATGTAATCACGGGAGGCAAGTAGCATCATTCTGATATTTGGCAGTCAGGGCTACAAGTTTTAGTGATGTCGCGACATTTAAACAAAAATGCCAATTCGTTCGCGAAGCAACATTCGCTTCCATGTTTACAGCTTATCTTTGTTTTGGGACTTGGCACCTTTACAATAGCGTCGATTCTTTCTATTATTGTAGTTGGGAGACTCTTTGAATACAACGAACCAGAGAGCATGCTGCATGCCCACCCCCAGCTGCTCGCTGTTCGCAAGTTGGACCATGAAGAAATGTTTCGCAAAACTGTCAAAAGCTGCCTCCCTTCTAGGAAATCTAATTGCAAGACTTTTATTCCCGACATTAACGGCACAAAAACACAGAGAGTAGCACTTATTTCTCCATCTGGCGGTGCCGCATCAAGTTTTTTTAATGAGCTAATACAACCGATGACTGACTCTTACAATCGCCGACGCGACAAGGGTGGGCCAATAATTAACGCTTTTGTGCGGTTCGATGTCCCACCGTATGGGTACGGGAAGACGCATGGCTTGACAAAAATTATACGACTGGTTCCTCAGCCGTTAATGCTGGAAGTGACAGAGGCTCTTCAGAGTCTCTTGCCGCACGGCGACTCGTTCAAGCACGTTACTATGCAGGATACCAAGGCGATACTCCGTCAGATTTTACGCTTCCATTGTCGACTCTCTGCGGTAGCTGCTCATACAGCGCTTCTGTCTGTTGATTACCTGGATCTGACGGCAGATGCGGACGTAGAGCTTGAGAAGTTTTTGTTTGCTGATGATCTTTTAAACGGCAAAGTAAAAGACAAGAAGAGCTACAAACGAAAACGAGTATATACCGAAGCGAGCTTTTTGGTAAGATTGTGTTCACTGCTTTGCTATGACTTGCGTTTGCTCGACGATAATGTTGCGAATCCCATCTAACCCTTTACACGCAATATTTAGCAGTCGCAATTCCTGACTCATCTACAATCCAAATCTTTACTCAACGTGTACGATGTCTTCGACCAAGTCCTCGTGGACGAACTAGCGGCTTCCAAGAATTTGACGATCTGGCCATGTCCATCCTTTTGGTCAGTAGGCGACGCACCAAACCCTTTTGACATTAGCCCGCTAGTGCAGCGTTTGGCCAAAGCGCTATCTCCAAACTGCAGTGAACCATTGGCTGACTGCTGGGTTGCGCGCGATAAATGTGAAGCCTCTGGCGATGGACCGTGCAAAAGCACCAAGGGGTGACGGTTTTGCCGCCGGATTTGCTAGATGTTAGGTCGCATTCAACATTAGGTATTGTTGATGTTCGAAATAAGCGTTGGCCCACTATTATATGTTGTTTTGACAAACAAACGGAGACTTGTTTCTATGGGCGACGGGGGGATGCGAGGTGCATGGTGACTGACAAAGATAGCTGCCGTCACACCGGTAATGACTCGGACGCCGACACAGACTCGCACCAACTCGTCGCAAAGTCGACAGAAACACAGAAATCCCATCAAAGCACCAACTTCTTCGTCGGCATGTTCGGATAGATCCTACCACAATTAACGTTACATCATCCATCTCTGATACACCCATGCATTCATTTTCACAAGCGTATAACCAGTAAAGTGATGATATCACCAAATCGAAAGCAGCTGTTGGATCGCAGGGCTCTTCGCAACCGCAAAACGCTGAGCGTCGGACCGCCCATATTCTTGCTCGTGTTCGTTGGGAGCATTGGCCTGGTCTGGCTGTTGGCGTTGACCATGATATCCTTATTCGACAATCAAAGTTTTAAATCTAAACAAGATCTCTATAGTGCATCACCTCACAGCTTTACAGACGCAGCGATTGACCTCTGGCCCAGCGATCGACAAAGCACAACATTACTTGACATGCTAGTTAGCTGCCTACCTGAACACGATAATGACGAAATTTGCCGGCAACGACGAATACCTGGGTCGACTATTCAACAGATTGCATTGGCCCGACCTCCTGGAAGGCTTGGCATAGTAATGCAACACTTTGTGAAACAAGTCATCGAGCGCCATTCTTTAACAGACGACGAGGTCAAACTGGTTCCGGTAACCCACGTTGAGCGTGATCACAAGTTTACAAAGATTGTTCGATTTGCAGTCCTGCCGATTCTATTAGAAGCTGTGGATTTGGCTTTGGAAACGACCGACTCGTCATTTACCACGAAAGAAATTTCCATAAGCGACATTGAAGCTACTGTTCGACTCTTGATCCATTGGCACTGCCAACTCTCGGAGATTGCCAGTGACACGGCGTTTCTAACACTTTCCGCCAAGAAGGTGCTGTCGCGGCCAACTGAAAGTGTCAAGGAAATTGCAAATTTTGTGGGTTTTGGAGTTGAAAAGAAGGAAGATTGGATGACTGGAAAGGCCGTGGATGATCGTGCTGCCAAGGCACTCGACCGCATTGACGAATGCTCTGAATTTATTTCGAAACTGCAACAGCAAACACCAAAGCAGGATCTGCAAGCGTTGTTTAACAAAATCATACATGATACGATTGCTAAAGAAGAATGTGGAAACATGGAGATGGACGCCATGCTACACAAGTCACGCGTGCCCCGCATCGCACGACACATGCTGGGGCCTGATTCGGATACGGTTTGTGACGAGTACCCGGCCATTGCCTATTGTACCAGTAAATTGGTAATATAGAATTGATGCAAGTTATTTATACAACAACTGTGCTATATCTCAAACTGCCTGCTAGGTCGAGGACGGAGTCCGCAACTCTCCGCCATGTGCATTGACAAGATTTTCAACTCTTCAGATATACCCACGTTTTGAAAGGAAGCTGGATTGGTAGGATCTTTATCCAATTGCTCACCATTTCCATCGCCAAGGAGTTCATCAATAGACAAGTTGTCGCGCAAACGCGCGTCGTCATCAGTCCGTTCGTACGCGGCCACGCTGTGCGTCACCTCGCATGGTATTTCAAGACGGAGATTCTGGAAATCTCCTTCCTTCCCTGGCTGCTCCACCGATATATCCACCAAACAGCGAATTGATATTGCAACAACATCCGTTTTAATGGAACAAGGAGCATCAAGAGGAAGCAGGAGCTCCAGTGTCACACGTTCAATGCATTTTGGATCAAAATACTCGTGCGCCGTGCTGAATAGGTAGGACCGGCTTCGCTTGCAGGATCCGTCTCGTCGAATCGCGATTTCCTCTCCTTGTAGACAGGCGCAGACTTGATGGCACGGTACCCAATCTTTCGTCAGAGGAAAGTCAAATGTGAGTTTCACTCGGCTTCCAGGGTGCATAACAGAAGCTCCCAAGAGTGTAAGAATGCAGACTGGTTCTCCCGAGGGATCAGCTACTCGCATGGTCTGAAGGTGCTTTGGATCATCTCGTCGAACATTGCTAAATTGTGAAGCACCGTGTTGATTGACAGTCAATGTACCACCCGGATGGTGAAGTTCGGCCGCTGTCACAAAGCATGGCAAACCGGAGGAATGAACAACAGCTTGGCATGGCGCAAGACGAAACTTCCGAAGACTTGCCGAGTCATCGTCGGCAATGTGGTCAAAATCGGGATGCTTTGTCAACACCAAGAATGGTGTTTGTATCCACCGCGCATTCTTTTGTGACCGGAGAAGCAGCTTGATGACAACGGCGTAGTAATATCGACAAGAAGTCCCTTGCATGGAATGCGGCAGCGATACTGGAAGGTTCGCCTGGAATGTAAATGCTAACTGATGATCCTCCAAAGAAATCTCCTCTGCCACCGACACATTTGTCTCATCTCCCTCTTCCAGTAGAATAGGTTTTGGCTTGACGTCGTCCCAACGACCGACGGTTCGTTCCTGGTATTCCATAAGGTCAATCGGCTGTGTCGCCCAAAAACAGACGGAATTCTTATCATGATCCATTCCCCATATGAGTGATTTCTTTGCTACAAGCTGAGCATCCTGATATTCTTTAACATTGTGCCATCGCGGATCGAGACGACAACGCCCCATGACGCAGAAATCTAACGATTTTATCAAATTTCGAGGAGGGATGATTGATGCATTGTTCGTATCGTCGCGCGTTACTCGAACGCTACCGACCAGTGTTCCTCCTTGACGAAAGGCTGGCCGGGAAAAGACAACCTCCACTTGTAGATCTTGTTGGCTCATGTTCATCAAGGATGGCATCAAACTTTGGAATTTGGATCCTGCAACCTGCACCCCTCTCGCGTCGCTTGCGCTGCTCAATGTGCGGTTGTCGCTAGTGATCGTGAATGATGTCGCACAGGTACTTGCGGCACGACTGACAATGATTTCAATCGACCCACCAGCTAACGTGCCGGTACCACTGCTAGTACTCTCTAGCAACAAGAAAGCTATCGCTATGTACCTCTACCCTTTCGTGATCGCGTCCAGTGCATGATTCGCGCTTCGTCCTTCGGATTGTATAACACAATTGCGGATTGGATCCACTTGTTTCTTCCCGACTGACGATTGAGCCAGCTCGTAAAGTACTCATCCCGCATGGGAAGAGCGACGGTGATTCGGCGTGGATCAATTTCATGGTATAGCATAGCTTCCATGCGAGGCTTTATCCGTTTGTCGAGCGAATAGCCAAGAAGAGTCGGAAGCTTGATAATAGCCTCACGCAGTAAAGCATTGTCGCCGCCAAAGGAATATCGAAGGTAATCAATCTTCGGCTGCAGTGACTTTTCGAAGTTGTATCGCAACAGAGTGGGTTTGGTCACCAAGACGCGTTGCAATTCCTCTGGTGATAGTACAAAGGCTTGTCGTAACGAGTGCACCTTGCCTTCAAGGTTCGCCTGGCTGAGCGCAAAAATAGGTGGCCAGGCATTCACAACCCGCTTCAAGTCCAACCCAACAAGCCCAATCTCATAGCGCAGATATCCAAGAATACGCTTGATTTTGCTCAAAGAGTACGAGATCACTCGCGGGAATTTGAGTATAAGGACTGAGAATTCATAAGCACTCATGTCTAAATCCTGGATAAACTGGTTCGTTATCGGCAAAATGTGCAACTCTAAATCGTAGCCCAGGAACTCAGGATAGGCAAGGAGCAGCTTTTCAACCTGCGAAGCACTCATACCAAGCATTGAGATGCAGTAAACAATGAGCTTGGGAACGAGATTGGCATCGAGACTGTACAAGAGAATACGCGGTTGCTTCTGTACAATGCATCGGAGAACTGAGTCATCGGATATCATCAGGTCCAGCTTTAGAAATCGTAAATGAGGCATTAATCCCGAGATAACACCTGCTCGCAAAAGATTTGGTTCCAAAAGAAAGAGTGATCTTGCTTCGGCCGTCGTAAATCCCATCACGTCGATAAAGAAATTTATCTTCGATTTCAAATTATCCTTCGAATAGCACAAAACGGCGGGAACAGCACAAACAATGCTCCTCAGCTCCGACTTTCCCATGTCCAAAGCGCGCACCAAGAACAATATTGTTGTTGCTATATTCTTCTCCGCGCTCAAATGCAAAATGGTAGGCTGCTTGCCAATAATCAGCCTGATGTCTTCGTCTGACATGTCAAGACTAGTTTTTAGACAGTCGATCTTGTTGCGAATTGTGGCAGCGGTCATACCCAGCGCCGATTCAGCTTCGTATGTGATTCTCCATAAAGTCTCGTCAGGTAGCTGCAATTCATCGCGAAGATAAAAGTACGAAACATTGGCAGCGAATGATTCCGAAAGCTGGTCGAGCGACAACCCATCGTAGACGGACTCTATTGTATTAGCCAACTCTTCATCCAGCAACCGTTCGTCACTGATTGCATCTCCTTTATCGAAACTTGTGGCACTCTCTGATGCTTGATATAGTCTTGTAGTGCTCGAAGATTGACGCCGAAGATTCGGCGCATTGTGTATATGAAGCGAGAAGGCGCTACAACAGGTTCCTTGGACACAAAGAACAAACACGTATATTGCCAAGTGCGCAACTGGTCGTAATCTGGTCATGAGTAGCAGTCAAATCATCTCAAGTATGTCTACAACTCCAAAAGCAAAGCCACAGCCATTACTCATCTCGATCACGGACGAGACGAGCGACCAAGAAGGCACGTCATGAAAACTAATCGTGTCTGTGACGCCCAGTCTTTCTCAATGATGACTGCATTACTCTTTGATATATAGTAAATGAATGATTTCATTCACGCTTGGTATGACCCGAAGCCATTAATCCCTGTTTCTGCACTTGCGAAGCGCATGCAGATCCAGACGATTTGTATTGCTCACCTAGACAGCAACTACATGACCATTCGTCGACATACCGGTCGACTGAAGAAGCATTCAAATCATGGAATGTCAAGGTGCTCGTCTTATCTCTTCCCCGCTAGCGTTTCCCGAGCCCGTTATTCTTAAGGCGAGACGTTGTCCAGGAATTGTCGCGTCGCATCCGGTCGCCTTGACGAGTGGCGACGCTCCCAGCCTTGAGCGGCAGCCATCCGTGTCAGCAGACATACTTATTATTGAGAATGGCAGCGAAAGTAGCGACGACACTTTGAGTTATCTCATACACAGGAAGCTAAGGGACACGCCATTCGGATCGTTGCGTATTGGATACGTTCTGGAGAAGGACGAGTCGGGCATGTATCATGTCAAAGGAGCATCGAACGGAGACGACGAATTTGAAATGTTTACGATCGCAGTCGAAGACAAAGCGAAGAGCTTGTGTGACTTATCCTCGACAAGGGGAAATCAAAGGGCGGAATTGGCGGCGCTTCAAATGATAGGAAACCTTTCATCACAGGAGCAAATGCCGCATTATATGCAAGGTGCCAATGCCATTGCTGCGGATGACTCGTCAATCTATACAATAATGTCATTTCTAAAGGATGGCTCTCTTTACGATTATTGCACAAGGGTTGGAAGGCTTTCGGAGAATGATGGACGGTTTTTCTTTCGTCAACTTTTGTCGGTGAGTTGTACCACCCTTTGTGGAAGTTGCGTTCAATTGCGTCTATGAACGGTGATTCTCATTCCGATTTCAATTACAACTAAGGGACTGGAATTATTGGAGCAAACTGCTCTTTGTCATCGTAGTTTGTCATTGGACAATGTTCAGTTGCATGGGACGTTGGCTACAATTGTCGGCCTCTCCAGCAGTGCGCTGCGGATTCCCTTTGGCGAGGATGGTGACATGCCGCATTTGATTACACCCCAGCCTCTTGTGGGAAGCATTGGCGCAAGTACTCAATACATGGCGCCCGAGTTATTCAACGAGGAAGTATTTGATGGACACGCTGTGGACTTGTGGTCAGTTGGAGTCATTCTTCTCGCCATGCTCGCCGGAAGCGACGCTTTATTTCTTCTACCAAGTCAGCAAGACTACCGATACAAAGAGATATGTGTGGACTGTCATCTGCAGGCTCATTTGCGCAAGCTTGGTTGTTCCATCTCGGCTGAAGCAACAGATTTACTGCAAGCAATGTTGACTGCAGACCCAGCGCGTCGGCTCACGCGGACGCAAGTTGTTCAGCATACGTGGGTAGCGCAGCATACAGATGTACCGGCAATCTTGCCTCCCAGCAAATACAAGGAGGAAGTTGTCCTTTGAGGGAGGTTTTAGTACCAAGGTACAAGTATTCCGAACACTGGTTGAAAGCATGGTTGCAATGAACGTTCTCTCTGGCTTCCAAGATGGTTTGGTGGACGCAGCATCTCTGTTTATAACCTCTTTACGGTAAATATCGACAAACAGTAGCTAAATCTGGGTAGCGAATAACAAACTGACAAGTGGCCTTTCGCCACTTGGAAGCCTGCAACTGGTGACTTGATCGTGTCGCGCGTGGCGTCACGTCATTCGACTGGACCTCGACCGACGACATCGCAGTTCGTCCAATCCATCATCACACAACATCCTTGTGGATCTTGGGATCACACGAAGCTACGTAAACCATAAAGTCAATCAAGCCATGAAGCTGGCCAATTCTTCGTTTCTATTCAGTGCGGTGGCGGTGGTTGGATTATCACGCTACAAGGCGAGTGCATTCACAGTGCCCATCACGCTATCTCGACGACAATCGACAGCTTTTCAGCCCGTTGCACAAAGCCACAATGATCCTTCGTTTCTCCTCAATCGGCGCCATCGACAAACTCTTCCATCTACAACTTTGAGAATGGCGCAAGACGATTTTAACGAGGCAAAGTACACTGAAGCGGCATGGAGTACAGTCGCTGCCTTGACAAAAGCCGCCGACTACTACCAGGCGCAGTATGTCGATGCTCCATTTCTGCTGGACATTATCCTCAATCCCACGCGGCACCAGGCTGGCGATGATGCGGAAGCAGCTAGGCGAGTCGTCACCAAGGTTTTGGAAAAGGCAGGCGTCAATGTGGGACAACTCAAGACGGACCTTGATGAGCATTTGGCAAAACAGCCACGCGTCGGAAACGCGAGCAGCCAAAAGACAATGTCACGCTCACTACAGCAAGTACTGGATGCTGCTAAAATGACGAAAAGTACATTGAATGATTCCTTCATTTCTGCTGAAGGCTTGTTGCTGGCACTTGTCAAGGAAGACCCATTTACGCGCGACGCTTTACTGAAGCAAAGCATTACCTACAATGACATTGTTGCGGCTGTCAAGACGATTCGCGAAAAGAGTGGACCAGCAAACACACGCTCGGCGGAAAACAATTACGATGCTCTCATGAAGTATGGTATCGACTTTACGGAGCGCGCCCGGGAAGGCAAGCTTGATCCAGTGATTGGTCGAGACACGGAGATTCGCCGAGCGATTCAGATCTTGTCCAGACGTACGAAGAACAATCCAGTAAGTATTTGGACATGTTTAATTCCACTTGTTGTTGGCTAACGAGATTGCTCAGCGTCCAACAACCAAGACAGAATGGGTATCGTACTTGTACTTTCACTTGTTATGCATTTGCTGACGCATTACAAATTCAATAGGTATTAATCGGAGATCCAGGTGTCGGAAAGACAGCTATTGCTGAAGGTATTGCGCAACGCATGGTTAGTGGTGACGTACCTGATTCTCTTCAGAATTGCCGCCTAATAGGATTGGATCTCGCAGCGCTCGTCGCGGGAGCAAGCATGCGCGGCGAATTTGAGGAACGTTTAAAGGCAGTTTTGGAGGAAGTGACAAAGGTAAGTTGAACGCGTTGCCAAGATTTGGCCCGTTCGGCGTCTGTGTTATGTGCACAATAAGCGATTCTAAACTTTTATCGCTTTTCATTTAGAGCGACGGAGAGATTATTTTGTTTATTGATGAGATGCATACTTTAGTCGGAGCTGGTGCTGCTCAGGGATCGATGGATGCGTCTAACTTACTCAAGCCGGCGCTCTCGCGTGGCCAGCTTCGGTGCATTGGAGCCACGACGGTCAACGAGTATCGCCTATATATTGAAAAGGATAAGGCACTTGAGCGACGATTTCAGCAGGTTATGATTGACCAGCCCAGTCCCGAGGACACTGTCAGTATCCTTCGTGGTCTTAAGTCAAGATATGAGATGCACCATGGTGTACGCATTCGCGACGAAGCTCTGTTGGCGGCTGCCAAGTTGAGCCACCGTTATATTCCGGACCGTTTTCTTCCAGACAAAGCAATTGATCTTGTCGACGAAGCTTGCGCGAAGTTAAAGAATGAAATTACGTCAAAGCCGACACAGTTGGACGAGATCGACAGAAGAATCATTCAGTTGCAGATGGAGCGCTTGTCACTCAAATCCGACTATGAGAGCGACGAGGAAAGCTCAAAGAAGAGTCTTGCTCGAGATGAAGCTGCGCGTTTGGAGAAGATCGAAAAGGAAATCGAGGACTTGCAGAAAGAGCAAGAAGCTTTGAATGCTCGCTGGTTGCGCGAGAAGGGCAGCGTTGACAAAATTAAGGAACTGAAGGAGAAGATTGGCCAAGTGCGATTTGCGATTGAAAAGGCCGAACGAGAGTTTGATCTTAACCGCGCTGCCGAGCTCAAGTACTCTGAGCTTCCACCTTTAGAAAATGAGCTGCAAGTTCTGGAAGGTACTAGCGACGATGGCCAACTGTTAGAGGGCGAGAAGATGCTTCGTGACGAAGTGCTGGCGGATGACATTGCTCAAGTTGTTGCCGTCTGGACTGGCATTCCACCAGGAAAGCTGATGGACTCTGAACGCGACCGTGTGTTGAATATGGCTGACAAGTTAAGAGAGCGTGTTATCGGACAAGATGAAGCGACAGAACTGGTTACCGAGGCTGTGCAGCGTTCGCGAGCTGGTCTCAACGATCCTTCCAAGCCGATCGCTTCGTTCATTTTTCTGGGACCAACGGGCGTTGGTAAGTTGATAGGAAGTAGCTGTCTATGATACGAGGTCATTTGTTTTTTCATCTCTCATGTTTGCGGATCTATGTGCAGGTAAAACGGAGCTATGCAAGGCCTTGTCCGAGTTCATGTTTGACACTGAGGATGCCCTTATCAGGTTTGACATGTCCGAGTACATGGAGAAGTTTTCCGTCTCGCGGCTTTTGGGTGCACCGCCAGGATATGTCGGATATGATGAGGGTGGTCAGCTTACGGACGCCGTGCGCCGAAAGCCTTACAGCGTCCTTCTCTTTGATGAAATTGAGAAAGCGCATCCCGACGTTTTCAACATTATGTTGCAGCTCCTCGACGATGGCCGTCTCACCGACTCCAAGGGCACCACAGTATCTTTTCGCAACACGATAGTTATTTGTACTTCCAACATCGGCAGCAGTGCGATTCTTGATCTCCAGGGTGACGACCGCGAAGTGATGAAATCTCGCGTCATGGACGCCATGAGGGACCATTTTAAGCCGGAATTCTTAAATCGTATCGACGAGACTGTAATCTTCAACAGTCTTGGCAAGAATGATTTGAAACAGATTGTTAGCTTGGAAACGCGACGTCTCATGGGCCGCTTGGAAGAAAAGGCAATGACAATGCAGCTAACGGATGCAGCGCTTGACTACTTGGCCGATGTTGGCTTTGACCCTGTCTACGGTGCCCGGCCTTTGAAGCGTGTCATACAGCGCGAAGTTGAAAGTCAAGTCGCACGAGGTATTCTCAGTGGCAACTTTGTGGAAGGCGATACCATTGTCGTGGATGCTCAGGAGGGCAAGATTGTCGTAACGAAGCTTGTCAATGCGTCGTCTTCCGGTGCATTGCCTCCAGTCGCTGAGCCAATTGAGGCGTGAGGAAAGAGGTATACTACATGGTAGACTATGTGTTTAACTATCCCTAATTACATCAAGCAGCGCATATATGGTTTAACAAAAGAAGTTTAGCAGTTAGGTCAGGAAAGCAAAAAGGTGTCCTGCTATGAGTACAGACAGTAGCAGGATATGGTAAATAGACAAGGTTCTAGACTGGTTCGTTCGGGTCAAAGCGAGGCTTTGCACAGTTTATTGGTTGTATATTAGTTGTGCCTCCCCGTGTGATGGATGATATATAAGCAGCAGTAGCAATGGCGGCGGTAGCGGTGGAGTGTGGTCTATGTGTTTGCGTGATTGTGAATAAGGATGCGTGGAATGTGTGATAAGTTTAGCGGTGTGATGTGGTATTGGTAATGGCAAGAGCCTTGTTCTCTACTCGCTGCGGCGACGGAAGCGACTGGCAAACTTGGCGACACGTTTGAAAGGACCTGTGACCGCCACTTTGCCAGCTTTGGCTTGTTTGGTCGAAGGCTCATCGGCATCAGTGACTGGCCAGTCATCATAGCTAAAGTTGTATTCCAGTGGAAGACTGTTAGATGGAAAGTACAAGTAAGAGCGAGAATGATAAGTGAGACAACGAGACAACTGTGTTCCAATCACCATTCACCTCGTGCCAACAAATACTCGTGTAGAAAGGCGGCAACGGAGACGTTTCGAATGACTTACTCATCGAGGTAACTTGTTTTACGAGCAGTAGGATGGCATTCTTGGTACCATGTTCCAAACGTTAGTGGTGTCGTTGGCGTTGGCAGCGACCAAGCTTGCAGCAAAGTCGAGCTACCGGTGGAGGTTCGCGTGGGTCTCGTCACTGACTGAAAGCCGTGCGTTAGCGATAAGAGCAGGAAGGCACTTGCGATAAGTAGGCGAGCTGATTGCTTCATGGTTGTAAGGGGTTCTTGAGTTGCGAGCGGGTTGTTGTGTGATGCGTTGTATATTTTCAATTTGTGAGACAAGCAGCAAGTGTTTGAAGCCTGGTCGTGAGTGTTGTTCGTCCTTGCCAGTTTCAACTGCTCTTGTGCGAAGATGTCATCGGCCTCGGGCTTGAAAGCTTGACACCCGGCTCAAGTTCTTCCGCCAGGAAGGCTGCTAACGCGTGTAATCCCGCGCGCACTTGATTTATCTGGGCGATGATGCCTCAAAGTTGACGGGAAAGTGTCACCAAACTTTTTGGCCCAACGCGCTCTGGCGATTCTGACGCAGCAATCGTCATCCCCACCACACAGAAGTTCTTGGTCTTTCATGACATGAAACATCATTTGTGAGTGTCAACCATGGATTGAACTATTGCCCGTGTGTACTTCAATCCTAAATTCCGAGTGGAGGCATGTCGCAATAGCCCGCTTGACGATTACGTCATCCGTCTTCCCTTCAGCCTGTCGGACGCATGTCGAGTGATCCGCCACAGCTTCGCGACTTCGGCATGTCGTTTAACGGGCTTTTGGCTACTCGTACGATACCTATGATACCCGTATCGATAGATATGCTAGTAGTGGTAGCATGGCTATTGCACCAGTTTCAAGTAGAGTCCCGTTCCTTTCTAGCGTCATGCATGGAACGAACAAAGCAGTTAACTTTAAACGAGATGTTTATGTAGTACAGTATCACCAAACCTGGGTGATTGTCTACTACGCAGCAAATAATCCCCTTCGCTCCTCATGGACATGATTTTGGTATTCTGCAGGAGGTCGAATGTCAAGAATGCGGAGCATGGTGACATCGCGACGAAACCCGTTGCGTCGGTCCGAGTTCTTTCGTCTGCGCTTCTTAAAAACAACCACCTTGGCGTCTCGCGTGATCTCCTCCACCATGACATCAACCTCGGCACCACCCACAAACGGCATGCCTACCAAAGTGAAATGCGTCGAGCTGACAAGCATGACATCCTTCAATGTATGCGTTGAGCCAACGTTAAACGTATCAACCGGCTTGAGGCGATTGACAATGAGTACATCATCCGTTGTGACTTTATGTTGCGATCCAGCAAGCTCAATGACGGCAAACAATCCACCAGCAGGTGCCCCAGCACGCAGAATGGCAATTTCCGATTTGGTACGCATGAGGGATCCATCGTTGTTGTAAATCAGCGTACCGATTGTATCGTCATCGAGTTCATCTAGGTCACTCAGCAAGTCTTCTTCCTCGTTTTCATTAAGCTCGTCCATCTCCTCGTCAAGACTGTCTTCGTCTTTTACATTCAATTCTGTCGATGAATTAGCAGCTCGTTTCTGACGCGCCTCTTCGCGTTCCTCCTCCAAGAACGGATCGTAGATTAGATCATCCTTTCCGACGCCTTCCAGTTCCGCCAAGGCAAGTTGCTTGCCATGCCCAGTACGCATGGCCTCCATGTACTCTCGAGAGTGATCCACCGCTGCAAAGGCGGACGAGAATGAACGAGTGCACAAGCCAGACGTAAAATGGGCCCGGTTAAAGATGACTCGTCCGCCGCTTCTTGATCCACAAGCTGCGAATTTTATAGCTCCATGACCCAATACCCGTTGCATGATGTTCAGCGGAAAAGATAGACCGGTTGGGTTATAAATCGTTTGACTTGCGACAATTCTGGCTGCCGATCCTCATGGTGGAATCCGTGAGAAACCGAAGGGATGTCGCAACGCGAGTCTGTGCTTCGTCCGCCATTTCTGATAGTTACGGTTTCGAGTTACTTGAATATGCGTCAGTCACAAAGATCGCCCGCGGCAAGCGACAGCGATCACTTTCTTGAAGATCAAAAAGCAGCTGTATATCACCATGATGAAGCAAATCCTCGCCTTCGTTGCCCTTTTCGCCACTGCTTCGGCTTTTGCCCCAGTTAGCCAAGCAGGTATGTTACTTGTATGCACTGTATTGAAGTCGCGGGACGACTTTGCTCGATGGAGATGTCGACTATGGTTCCGGAATATCCATCCGCGAGCGGGGCAAACGGGCAAACAAAAGGACCAGAATCGTATTGCCTTTTGGTATCTTTTTTATCGCTCGCCTTCATGACGGTTGTGATATCATGCCAATTAGCGCGCTTGTAATGGTAGAGCCTTGCACTCATCTGATAATACACTTTCTCCTCTGCCGTGACTCACATTCCATTTCTTCTACTCCTTACTTGCAGCATTTGGTGTTGCCAAGAGCTCCGCTTTGTCCATGGCATCAAAGGCACCAGAGGCTAGCAACGGCATTGTCGCTGCCATTGCCGGAGTCATGCCCGCCATCGTTGCTTCCTCTGCCGCACTGGCAACCGAAGGAACAGGCGAGCCTTTTGGAATCGATGACAGCCGCCTTCTTGGAGTTCTTTTTGTTGGACACTGGTTGATCCTAACTCTCTGGGCCCAGCAATACAAGGGAGTTGATGAGAGCGAGGACTTCTTTGGCGAGATTGACTACACCTCGGTCCGAAAGTAAATTCAATCATTCCATTCCAGCAGCTCTGTGGTTTATTGGCGCATCATGACGACATTTAGTTGCTACAAAACTAGTCCTTCTCTCTGTAATATGTCATTTAGAGATAATTTTACAAGCAGACATATTGCGTGCAGTTATTTGTGTGATTAGGAGCGGAACGCAGTAAGCGAAGTGATCATTCGACAAAGAATCATCCCAGTCGTCCGGTTGGAGAAGCCATTGCATATGATGGTATGCTATTTCGAGAATCATCCATGGCTGAGGGAGTTGTTGATGTCGACATTTCTAAAGACATGGCCGATGGACTAAACATGGACATGGATGCCGCAAAGTTGCTGCGAGGCGTTCTCTGCTGCGAAAGGTGCTGTCTTTCGCACTCGCGACGCTTCAGGCCTTCATAAATGTCTCTATGAGTGATCCAAAATGGTTGTCGAATAGGAGGCGCAAGCAGTAAGGCGTCTTCGAAAGGTTTTAGTTTTGCTTCGGCTGACTCCGTCGAAAGCCCAATTGGAACAGGCGCCTCTGGCAGGACTTGTCGACTTAATTCTTTCAAATGGGCGGCTTCCTGAGTTTCCAAATCGTCAAGACTGCAATATGAGAATAGATAAGCAAACGAGATTGTTTAGATCCATAGTAGACACTGTGACCATTTAGATTGCCGGTTTGATCGCGATACCGAATCATGCAAGTGCGTGGACTGGAAGGATCGCCTCATCTGCGCAAAATCCTTACCGAGACCGTCCTCTTGGACGAGCGAGCCACTGAGGCTCCGTCATTTGGTGAAGGAGCTGGTTAGGGTATCGAAAGGAGCTCATTGTCTTAATAGGAAGCGATGATGCAGCTTGGTTTCGAAGGGTGTGCCATGGTGAAAGGCGGACGCAGTGCGATCCGGTAAGTCACGGAGCGATACGATTGGGTCACGGAGCGATACGATCTTTCACGCACGCGTGCACAAACCATCACGATGATCATTGGACGATGGCAGCGGACCAACGATTCACTTCCCTGCGAGAGGGCCACCAAAGACGTCTAGAGTACTGCTTTATTCTATCTAGCCTCTCTAGATCCACGGACAAGAGTCGTTTGACGAAATCTAGTACTCACAGCCGACGTACCGGTAGCAAGATGGCATCCAATGCTGATGATTCAACTTTGGTTTTTCGCGTGGACCTCCCCGTCAAGCCTACACGCCGCTTCGTCAAAGGCACGGTCCCCCAGCCGACATCTGTACATCTTCAGGTAGATGCTGCAACGGAGAGTAAAGAAGACAAGGATGATTCGGATATCAAGGAACGTGCACCATTAGGTCATTACTCGCTTGGTGATTCGTCCGCTGTCCGTCGAGAGCTGGTGAAAGACGATGCTGAGGCCTCTCGCAAGAACCGCGTCAAGATGTCCAAAACGCTGCAATCCGCCAAACGTGACAAGATCATGAAAGAGCATCGTCTCAACCCAAAGCCTCCGCGTGATAGTCCAAAGGCGCATCCATTCTCGCGCTTCCTGTCAGCCTTCTCCGTGGCGGCTCATCCGGAGCTCAAGCGGGCCTGGAAGTGGATCATGCCTTCGGACATGGAAGATTGCCGCGAACCGGAAGAGAAGCGTTTCCGTGTTACGGAGAGTGCACTGGATGGAGCAGACGAGGCTCCCGACGAGTCGTCATTGCCGTCCAAGGAAGAAGGCATTCGCGATTCTCCCTCGACGAATCGATCTGTGCTTGTCACGACGGTTGCTGTCGTCTTCATTGCTGCTCTTATTGCCTGGATTCGTCGCAAGTAGACTCGTTCTGATTCGAAAGTATGCTGTCATGGGATTGTTTGTCGATCTGCGCGTCATTGCAACTGACGGTGTGGCAGCATCGTCAATCGATCGCAAAAACTCATCTTTGAGTCTGTGATCCTTACAATGTATATACATTATTGGTTTAGATTTATCTATTTATGAACAATACTACTCTCGATTAGAAGCTGCTTCTGTACTCAATAATCAAATTAGCCATGACGAGCAAAGGTGCCAGACCTGTAGGCCAGCACTTGCTTACTGCGTCCTTGGACAAGTTCTCTCCATTCCAAATCTTGGTCCGAGTCCAGCGCAGCAAGGCACTTTTGTGTCACTGGAACAGCAATCATCTCGTCGTCTGCCGATGAGTTGCTCATACGATACGTGAGGTCAAGGAATGAACACGCCGCGAGGTATGTCTTCGCCTGCTTCGCATCTTTTTTCTTTACCAAGAGAACGTCTGACAGGCCAGGTTCACTTGCATCGGATCTTTGTGATTCGACTGGAGATATTGAAGGACATTGCAAAGACTTGCTATCCAGACGCTTCTTGATTATTATTGGCGTCAAATGAGCCACGTCAAGTGCGCCCTCTGAGAGATCAATTGTCAGCATGTGCGACTTGGCATATGTTTGTTGAAAGCCAAATCCATGTACACCGCCTCCGACAGAAACGATTTCCAAGATAGGCCCCGACGAACAAACCGGAAGGCTAACGTGATGGACCATCGATCCGAAATCAATGCGACTTTTCGAAATTAATCTGTTGGGTCTACAATACGCATCGACGCCCTCGACCGTAGTCTTTAATTCAAAGATCATCACTGCCGTTTGCTGAAATGTCCCAGCTGAGAGTCCTCCGCAAACCACAAGGCTCCTTCGGGTTGCGTCACCAAGAAGGACGGCAGAGTGACCGTAAGCATGGGACGAAACGCCATTAATGGTCAAGAACGTATCCTCCTTCCCATCCATTGCGTTGAACAAGTAGCTGTCTAGCTTTTTCTGTTCTCCTTTGGTAAAAGTCTCAAGTAAATTGTTTGCATCCGATCGACCTCCAAACACGAGCACTTGATCATCTAAAGCAACTGCACTGTGATGGAACCGAGGTGTGTCAAACAATGGAGTAAAGATAGTTTCCCAAAGCAAATGTGCACTCTCGTTGTCGTCCGGTTGCAACATGGAGAGTACATGAATACTGGCGAAGGTAGAAACATTATCGCGTCCGCCCACTAGAACAGCAAGCTGGTCAGTTCCGCCGCTCAAAGCGCAGAGCGTATGACCCCATCGTGATGCTGGCCGTTCACCTCTGACGTCTATCGGGCGTTTAGCAATGGCATAAGACGAGTAATTATATTCGCAGAGCAACAAATCATCGAGCGGCCGTGTGGGACTGGTTCTCCCCCCAAAAATGCAAAGTACAACTGGATCCACTGGCAGCACGCAAGCGGCTGCAAACTCACGCTCACCCCAAGGCGTCTGTTGGCTGACAAGTCCAATAATGCTAGTTTCCGCATCATCGAGCATATAAGTGTCGTCCATGGAATGCATCAACTCCCAATGATTGTGCCATTGAAACCCGTGCCGTCGCAGCCGATACACTTTATCGGATCGTGATGGTGCTGAATCATTCTTATCCGATACTAACGACGGCCCACTGCCGTAACCGCCAATGACCAGTACGTCTGTGATATCCTTGCCTTTGTGCTCGCCAGACACAGCAACAGCAGCATGCCCCCAAAGATTGAGGTCCGGTAAGGGCTGGACGTAGATTGGCTGCCTCGCTTGAAATAGAGTTGCCTCTACTTCTTCATATAATCCCTTTATTCTGCTAGTGTTCTCTCGTAGCTTGTTGTTTGCTTCTGCGACAAGCGACCTCCAGTATGGCTCGGGTAGTTTCCAAGGACCCGATGAAGCCATTGGCATGGTCATTGCGAGGCTGTATGATCGTACTGCGACAGTAACCCGAGAGGGAGTCACCACCATGCCTGACTCTCGGAAACCAAGACCTAGTACCAGCTTCATTAGTTGTCGTCCTCGCTCCAGATTCGCGGCAGCAACGTGCAAAAGCATTGGCTCGAGACGAAAGGTGCATGGCTGCTTGTGACCATCGTCGTGGTTCGTATCACTGCCTTGAAACACCTGTTCCATGTTACTCATATCCACTGGATCATGACTCACAAAGAGCCATCCGCCACTGCCTTTGCCGCTATCCAGTTGATCGATTTGTGCGGCTCGATCGTCGTGATCCGCCGTGTCGAATTCCGTTGTCTCGGCTCGGACTGGAGCAAAGACAGCGATTCGACCGGAACAGGAACTAAGTGTTGCAAACGATGGATGCTTATTGATGAGGTCTACCAAATCGCGAATCGGTGCATCAACGGAACCTTTGGGTGATTTGTCGACGCCAAAAGCGTAAAGAGTGTCATGAGTCCTTTTTCGAATGGATGAAAAGGAGGGCAAAACAGTCAATGGATCGTCCAGAAAATCGGGAAGGAAAGAATCATTCTCATTGTTGCTATGCATCATTGATCCGATTTCTCGACCCCTGTGCCTTCTGATAAACACCGATGCAAGGTAGAAATAGTGCGTCTTTCGCCATGGTCGTGCGCGGTCAAATCCATGGTGTGAGTGGTGTCGACTTGTGAAGCGTGAATGAAAAGCGTGACATGTGACATCGACGTCGACACCTCATTTTTTCGTCCGTCGACCATGAGAATTCGAAGGCGCAAATGGCGCTCTACGTTCATCCTTTTGCTGGGGACAATATTCGCAGCCTTTGTTTGGACGAGCTTTAGACTTCACAAGCAGCTTAGCGATCACACGCAGCTTGTTCCTCGCTTGGAAAATGACCTTCGCGATGAAAATGTCAGTCGAAACTACAATCAAACAAAAAATCAAACTACTACAAATCAAAACTGTTCAGCGTGCCTGCTGGTCATGGATGACAATCACATTTTGATTGAGTGGCTTGCTTATCATTCCTTCGCGTTACCTCTATCGAGAGTAATCCTTGCCGTCGACCCGCGAAGCGAGACCTCGCCAAACTCTGTCATTCGGCGTTGGCACGGGCGAATGCAAATTGACCAATGGAACGCTTCCGACTTTATGACGACAGTGGAGCTTGAGCAAGCCGAGCATCATGTTCGAAAATTCTTCAAGGCTGAAATTCTAGAACAGCCTAATCTTATTCGCCACAGAGCTCGACAACGAATCTTCTACTACAAGTGCATGAAGCAACTCAAGGCGGAGGGGCAAGGATGGGTTGCTTTAATTGACACGGACGAGTTTTTGTCCATCAACTATCCGACGACTACTAAACTTGGTCTTGATGCGCCTCCAATTGACCAGCCGGGGTCTCTATTGTCATTTTTGGAGAAGGAGGTGAAGCGTCCCGGCAACAATCTTACGTCGGCATGTGTTCAGATTCCTCGGCTCCGCTTTGGTGCCGTGGAAAGCACGCAACAAGAGATCAACCGCTTGGTACCATATGGTCTGAATGCTAGTCTTTTTCAAACGATGCGATGGCGAAGACACGCTGCGCCCAGGAATTTGTTTCATAACAAAATATCCAAGACCATCATTGATCTTAGGCGGGTCGATTGGGACCTGTTGTCGCCAGTTGATAGCATCCATCGTCCAATTTTGGGTCTTTGTGGACATCGTCGACTATATATCCAGAACAAGGAGCAGGTTTTTGTCATACATCACTATCTTGGGTCACGCGAGCAGGTAAGTGTTGTGTGCCATGGTCTTCATGATGCATTGCCCCAAGTTCCTCATCCATTTTTTCAGTACTTTTATCGAAACGATTCGCGCACTGGCAAGGAACGAAGTGAATCTGTAAGTGCAATGCGAGTTGGTGTTCTATTGTCCTCGCCCATCTTACCCGAAATCTTTTTGACAGTCGTTTGCAGTGGCGTCGAAACTTGACGAGATGCCAACAGGCAATGACGATCTGCGCGCTTGGCTCCAGGGATTTTTTCGAGAACATGGAAAGACAAATGCTTTAGCCTTGCTGAAAGGTGTAGGGATGCTAGAGAATGTGGCAACGTAATTGCTTTCCAACTGTAAGAGCAGGGCTGACTCTACGCAAAGATCCGAATGTCCACTGTATACCGTTGTGACATAGATTTTGCATCGCTTTGTTCGATCGCATGCGATGGCTGATGCAGATCCAATTTTCGTCCGGATCACCGACTTTCGCTTGATCAGCCAGGAATGCCTGCTGAACAGACCTTTGAAGAGACTGCTGGTGGGATTTCAACTGCAGTAAACTATGCAAACACATGGAATATTGCTCTGTTTGTGGGGTCTTTGTATCATCTCGTCGGTCGTGGTGTCTTTGGCTGCGTCGTTCCAGCCATCGCTGCGGCCGTCTCGGACAAAATCCCAATCGCGGCACATCATCGGTTTATCGACTAATGATGATACTATCAGATTGTCGGTTCAAGATTTTGAATTTCGCCTTCGAGACGCTCAATACAACGAACTCGGGCAGGTTGCCGATGTTATCATGAGCTCATTCTACAGTAATTCTACTACCCCTTGGAGACAAATGTTTCGACTAGCGGAACTGAATCGAATCCAGCAAAATTTCCCACACGAAGACAAGGAGGTGCACCGGCATATAGTCGCTGTGACCGTGGTCAAAGGAGAGGAGCAGGTGATTGGATTCTGTGATCTCGACGATCGATTACCCAATCTGAACACTGGATATAGCTGCAATCCGCGGCCATACGTTTCAGATCTGTGTATCTCGCCTCAGTGGCGGCGAAGAGGTGTAGCCAAAGCTATCATTCAAGAATCTGAGACGTACAGTCGTGAAAAGCTCAAGAAGGAGGATATCTACATACGAGTCGAAAGTCACAACGAACAGGCTCTTACGTTGTACGAGAGTCTAGGCTATTGCAAAATATACAATCCAGACAGTCCAAAAAAGCAAATATTTTTGTTGCGCAAGGAGCTACGGGTGGTCGGCGAAGCTATCATAGAGGAATCGTTGCAGCAGCAGCAGCAGCAGCAGCAGCAGCAGCAGCAGCAGCAGCAGCAGCAGCAGCAGCAATGAATACACAAGTGCACTAGAAGGTTCATTCAGATGACACTACCTCCTGATGCCTTTTTCCAACCATAATATGCCTGCTATGCTTGGTGCTAGTATGCGTGAAAATGGTGCAACGCGAGGGCAGGTATATTAACAATCAGCTCAATGGTGCTAAAGTGTGTGGCCTACCCTCTAAGTCTATTTCCAGCCATTGTCGCATTTAAAATATTTCTAGCTTAATGGTAGCCTTTTATGTATGGGAGAAAAGATGCCCAAACAGATACCAGCTCCATGGTGCTAACGTGCGGCCTCCAAACACTGTTGCGTTGACCAACACCAGCTCATCTACTTAAACTCGCCATCGAAGCCTATAAACCCTGTTAGTCGAAAGACTGGATAAAAGGGCTTGGTAGATAGTTGAGAACACCAGTTCCAGGCGCTCGTTAGCCGACCGTCGATACAACTGCCTGCATCGTAGTAAGTGTCGCCCCCAGAGCCGTCAAAAGCACATCGGAAGAAGTCGTACAGGATGTCTTTCCGCAGTTTATTAATACCGCCAAAGCCTTCATCTACCATCAATCTAATTCCCTCATCGTCGTCATGTAAACGTTCTAGGTTCTCGAGGCATGCCACGATGGGACCGAGGATTCGCGGAACTGTAGATACAAAATACAGACGTCAGCAGAGAGAATCCCTTTACAATGCAATCGCGGCATACTTTACAGACCTTGAGTATACTTGTCAATAAAACTTAAAGCACTGAGGAGACGAAGAACACGTTGTAAGCAAGCATACGCAAACACAAACTGTCATGCACAAGAGAAACATACTTTGGCACGTTGTGATCACCCATATGAATCACACTCGACCCCACCCAACGCTTCACTTTGCTCTGCACACGCACAAGAATCCGTTGCATAGCCTTGTACGTTTGTGGCGACTGCTGTACACGCTGGAATCCCTGTCCAGTGTCTTGCAAGGAGTAAGTGACCGACTCGCTTAGAAGATCGCCTTCCGCCATAGCCCACAGGCGAAACATATCATCAATTATGTCGCGCCAAAGAGTTAAACTCTGCAAGGTAAAGTAATATTGCCGCTCATGACTATGTGAAAGCCGAGCACCGTCTTCGCCGCTGACAATGCTAAGCGAATAACCTTCGTCAGCTTTGTCAGGGGAAAAATACTGTTGCAGATAGTTGATAATCTTGTCGATGGGAACACGGTTGCTGTTCAGGAAAGAATTATTGTCGCAGATGGAGTATAAGCAAAGGTGAATGTCGTCCTGACTCAGTTCAGCAGATGAATACTTTTTCTTGAGAACGAGTACGGATCGTTCCTTGATACGGATTTCAGAGTTGATCTGTGCTCGAGACTTTCGTTCCGCCAAAATTTCCTGAGTGGCTGTTTCAGTAAGGGGATCCGAAAGTAAAGCAACACCATTCCGCTCGTCCAGGAATTTGTACACTGTTTCGATCTGGCTCATGCATGAAAAGCCTATATGCTGACGGACCGAAGGTGACACGGCGTCCTGAAGGACAAAGACAAGCTTTCCATACTCCGTCCTCATTTTTTCGGGATTCATAATCTTATGCCGTCGAGCAATCTCAAACATTTGTCGAAAAGAAGATTCATATTCCTTTAAATTGTCATCATGCGCAAGTGAATGACCAGCTTCAAAGTCGCAGGCGACCACTAGTCCTCGCAAAATGGACGAAATGCCTTTAAGCTGTTCGTGCGTGCGGCGAGCAGATGAGCGAAAGGGTCGGTCAACGTCGGTAGTATACTCGCAGCAAGTCATAAATGCTTCGACGAGGCGCAACATTTTTCGTTCCCCGAGACTTAGGCGCAGGGGAATATACTTGGCTCGTTCGGCAACAGAATTGTAAGCCAAATCATCAGCGCTCTCCTTATGGTCAGTCCCAAAATCCTTATCTGCTATACTCTCCAGTGGGTCGACATCCTGCGGCTCAGCGAGGAGCCGCGCAATAGTGTCTCTCTCTTTGGCCGAAGCAGAAATTATATCACTTGCTTCCGACGAAGAAGAAAAGGCGATAGTATATTGCGTTGCTTCCACAATCTTTAGAAAAATCGACTTCAAAGTTTCCTCGTTTAACAAACCGGCATCAATCGCTTCTTGGTTAAGACGAATGGATACGCATGTGCCTGATTCGCCACGCACATCCTCAAATTGGTCAAATCCTTCCTCCACACTAAGCTCCGTTCCCTCGCCCCGAGGACGCACGATCGAAAACTTGTCGAAAGCATTGCCAAAGTCAGTCGGACTACCATTGAAAACGCCTACTTGATACTCATAGTAGTCATCGTGCTTTGCTTTGGTGCCGATTCGTATGCCAGTTCCAAGCGAGCAGAGAGCGGCGTAAAAGCCTCCAATGTCCTTGGCCAAGCAAGACTGGGCGCGCTGATTCTTGTCCACAACCTTGCCATCCGCTGCAGAGGCATCTGTATCATCTCCCTCGGTTGCATGTTCTTGCGTAGATTCATTGTCGTTGTCGTCTCCACTGACATCTGCTTCGTCTTCCGTGGTTGAGTCTTCTTCTGTGTCACTACCACTCAGCTTTGAACCATTCGTGCTGGAGTAAAAATCCGTCGACGAAGGCACCGCCTTGCTCGTTCCCAACAAATTAATTAGATCAGCTCTTGTCATGCCACATCCAAGGTCGGTCAAAGAGAGTGTGTTAGTGTCCGAATTGGCTCTGATGCGAATGCAAAGCCGATGCTGGAACGCAGGGTGCTGTCGAACGCGTCCCGGCACCGAGAAAAAGACCGTGTCCATGGCTTCAATCGAGTTACTGACTAGCTGAGCCAGTGCATTGGGAATAGTTTCGACTATTCTCTCATTCTTTCGACTCTCGGGCGCTTCAGGAAATAGAACTCCTGCTTGCAATCGATCTCTCAGTGGCGCTGGAAGATCATAGGTTGCGCGACTTACGTTGTGCGCCTCGGGAGGTGATCCGTCGCCGGGACTCTCATGTGTTTCAAATGCGCTCATAATGGAGGCAATGATCGATCTTCGACTATTGATAAACTACTAGCAGCAAACCTCCACTATCGGCGAATGATGATAAAGGAATGATGGGCCATCGAGAGGATGTGAATGTGCGCCTGCGATCCTGATGTCGTATCGGCAATGGACCTCGTCATTGTAAGATCCCGTAACAACACAGATGTGTAAACAAGTAGTACTTGCACGATATCATAGCTAGCACCATGCTGCCTATCACTTCAGTTTACCTTCACCTATCTCCAGAAAGACAAAGACATCGCAGAACGATGTCCCGCGACTTAGAGATCCTTCCCGTTTGTGCCCCATCACATGCACATTGCTCATGGTGCGAAATACAAACCTTGGCACATAGACTCGTAGCATGTGCGTTGCGCCTGTGTCGACTCGAATCACACCCGATTGTCGATTTAAAAATTCGTAAAGTATAGCGGTGCTGATGGTGGGACTAACTACTGAGAGTCGAAATGCCATCGTGGAGACCCACGTTCAACGCTACGTCGTTCCGCACCGTGGAATGTTACCATGTCGGTGCTTGTTGATTGCATAAAAGGTGGTAGAATACCTCTGGAGCATCTGCCTTTTGCTCTGACCAGCTGAAACACAAGCCAGCAAGAAGAAGAGCCATGGATTATGCCGACGGGTACACCGGTTGGACGCAGCCCAGTGGAGGCCAAATGGATTACGTCTTCCAGCTTTGCCGAAACGATGACTGGTCCGGTATTCTACGCGAGCTCAAGAAGCACCCCATGATTGCTACCACCTCCATGATTATGGACAATCACATTTCTACGACAGTCCTCCACCAAGCCATCACCTCCAAGGGAAACACGCGCGAGCGGGCTGAAGTCGTCGGACAAATACTCAAGCTTACACCGCAAGCTGCTGCGATCAAGAATGGATACGGATCCTTACCACTTCATGTAATTGCGCAGCGCAACACCAAGATGGACGCACCAACTAAGGAGCTTCTCATCAAGGCGCTCGTGTTGGCGCATAAAGAGGCGTTGATTGAACCCGGCGGCGTCGGAAAGCGCACCCCACTTCATATCATCTTTACCGATTACATTAGCCCAGCCTTGACGCGCTTGATGATTGATTACGGATCAGACGCATGTTTCATGCGCGACAAGAAGGGGTTCCTTCCCGCGCACGTTGCTTGCAGCCGCCACTGTTCGCCTGAGAAGCTTCGGATGCTGCTTGGTGTCAACCCGCAGGCGCTTCGCGACGAGACTGTCGATGGACATACCCTTTTGTCCCTGGCAACGTCTACGGCCACCAAGTCGCATCCAAACTATGCACTGATTGATGAGTTGAACCGGCAGCTTTTAGTATCTTCTTCCGGTCAGGCTACGATTGATGACTTTACCTTGGAAGGAAGTCCGCCGCCAGCTGAAAAGACTTTTATATACAGCACACCTTTGACATCAGATATGTCGGCGTCTATGGATTCGCACGAGTCTCCTCTGACATCGCGTCGGATCCGCAAGCGCAAGTTGGTGGTTCCGGAGGATGCGGCAGTGAACTTGCTGTTGCATTTTTCGCGCCACGGATCTCCACGAGTTGAACACATGTCTCCTCCACGTGTGGAGCCTATTGTTCATACGGACTTTGCTGAAGTATAGCCTGTACTTTTAGAAAGGTAATTTTCCATGCGCTAGTCCCACTGCTCAGATAAACTTGCGGAAGTATGGACGTGTAACCACTGTTACTGAAATGAATCTGAAGGTTCAACAAACAAAACATTATAGAATAACTCGATATCTAGCTTAGTTACTCATTGTCCAGCTCTTTTGTCGGTGGTGGAGGTCCACAGGGTTGTATCATTTTTGTTAGAAACTTGAGTTTCATGCGACCGATGCTTTCGTTTGTTGCCACGGCCATGTATGACAGCTGATCGTAATGTCCAACGTGCGACGCGTATGTGTCTCGGTGCTGGTTCACCATAAATTCATGTTTGGTCATATCCGCATGTCCTGTCCCAATATAGCGAGCCTTGAGCTGTTCGGCACTTATGCTTGCGCCGCCTGGAGTGGTGCTCATGGTGATGGTGGCTGCTCTCACTTTTTGTGTTGATGGGCGCATGTCGCACAAACCACTCAGAACCACTACGACCTTAATCATGTCTTAACGTGACTCTTGTTCTTCCTTCTTCTTTGTCACACAAAAGTTGCCGTCTTTCACCATGGAGATGGCCACACCGATGATTGACGATTACATCCGTCCTTTCGAGTGGTTGACGTCTCCCGCGTCACTGAAAGATTTGATTGAAAGGATTGATCCATCTAAGATTCTTCATGTCGGCTCGGGCAGCAGTGTTGTCGGCGAGCATCTCGTTGAGACCCTGCCATCCATTCTTGAATGCGTAAACGTCGACGTAGATGAGAGTACGCTTCATAGAATGAAACAACGCTGGTATAAGAAGCACGAAGCAGACAGAGCGATGATTGATCGCTTGATATATGTTCATGCGGACTTGAGTTGCCGGACGGGCCTCGACCAGTTTGAGGATGCATCGTTCGATTTGATAGTAGACAAGAGCACGCTCGATTGCCTCCTGTGTAGCGAGAATGGAGCGACAGGATTATTGACACATGTTTATCGATTGTTAGCTGTGGGTGGGACATATCTCATGGTTTCATTTCACGAAGTCAGTTTTCTGCAACCATTGTTGAATCTTCCTGGAGCAAACTGGAAAGTGCAGCATGAAGTCATGACTCGACGGGTGGAAAACTTAGCGGCGGCTGGCCGAGCTCATGGAAAGCTTGCGGCTGATCTTCATGTTGATGCGAGGTTGAGTACTTCCATTGACTCTATTACTTCGACCGATGACGATCAAGGCCGCAAATTGACAGTGAATGTCTTCCAGTGCGTGAAACTCAGCGGGAATCGGCTGACGTACGAGGAAGTTCATGAGCACATACTCGCGACTAATAGTCACTGGTACAAAAACATGAATCCTATGGTAACGAGTAAAAGAATCCAAGAGTTGCGAGAATCATTCGGTGAAACGGAGCTCCTAAGCCTACCCGACGCATATAATGTCATGTTTACCAACGCTGAACGCGAGGCACTGAGTTACGACTTGTTCATGGAAGATTGGCAAGCATATACCATTGACAAAAAGGCAATCGAAAGCAATTATATTTCCTACCAGACAGCCATCGATTTTCTCGAGGAAATGCAATGAGGAGAAACACAACCATCACTCTAAAATGTCATTGTCAGTCGACACGGTTCGCGTGCCTCCAGTTTTGCTCAGTAGCACCGTGTCTTCTATACGTATTCTATGACTGAGAGCCTTTGTCATGTCGTAGATGGTCAGCGCGGCAATGCTGGCGCCTGTAAGAGCCTCCATTTCCACGCCTGTCTTGTGAGTGACGCGACACTCGCACCGAATGACGGCGACGCTGCTGTCAATCAGTTCGATTTGAATGTCCACAAAGTCAAGCGGCAAGGGATGGCAGAGGGGAATCAAATCGCTTGTTTTTCTGCATAGAGGAATGAACGTTAGGGTGAGAATTGTTTTGTCATGGTGGTGTACCAAGTTTCAAGCTGCATACTCAAATATAGTTTAAATACTCACTTGGCCGCCATGATTCCAGCTAATTTAGCGCACTGAAATATAGGACCTTTAGGACCAGTAAGCTCGTTTGGTTGACTGTCGTAGCCATATGACCGGAAGGCAGAGGACACTTCGGGCGGAAACACAACTCGCGATTGCGCGACAGCGACTCGCTGTGTGGTTTGTTTACCTGCTACGTTCACCATTTGAATTGACTGTCCATCACTGGATACATGTGATAGACCAGAGTTTTTTGGCACCAGGGGAGGCGATGTACCCGACTGTCTCGAAGGCTCTGTGGTATTGCCAACTGCGGCGCCAAAATCATCCTCCAATGTCATTCGCTGGCCAAATTGCGTTTCTCGAGCGAGCTTTACTTCATCCAAGAATGATGGGGCATGCCGGTGATTACCAGCTTTGCCCCAAGCTTCATGTTCCTCTAGTGTGTATCCAAACAGAAGCTCTCGCTCTGCCTTGAGCTCCATCATTTGCTCCTCAAACAGCCGATGAAGCTCTTGCGATTCTGGTGTCTTCCCTCCTCCGGTTATATGCCGAGGCAAATATGTTTTCCGTATCAGACGAGTGAAGGATCCATGCTTTGGGTGTAAGTTTTGACATGCCAATCTACCGAGCATACTTCTGTTCTCTTCCAATTATCTCAAAGACTGGTTGTTGGTTGATGGCCAAGCCATCAGCAACCGAAACGGATGTCGCCGCGCCGCGCCGCGCCGCGAAGGTGTTCATGTCCTACTGGTTACTACTGCGACGTGCCTTGCACAATTTCTTGGCCGCGAAGTTTCCAAGTACAGTACATAACAGATAGTAGCGCACTATTAGGTCTTGTAACGCTTGTCACTTCACTAAACTATAAATTGATGCTATATGAAAGCTTGTGCATCCTACACATCACCAAGCGTCGCGCCGCCCATTGTCGCCATCGGATCGGCAACTGCCGCAGCCGAAGCCTCCTTCTTTCCAACCATAGCTTCTGCAGATGTCGGGACAAGTACAACGTTCCTCCAGTCAATTTCGGATTCTTTTTGCATCATTTCAACCAGATCGTGGATGCTCATTAAATTAATGGCGGGTTCGACGCCCTGTACGTCTGCTGGCGCCTGCGCCATAAACTGTTGCCATGTGCTCACCATCATTTGTAGCGAGAAATACATTGGAAGTAACGTAATTGGCTCTCCTTTTTCGCCATCTGCTGGTTGCTTCTGCATGCGCATTTGTGCAATTGTGAAAACTGGTATCTCATTGTAAGTAGCATTGAATTTAGTCGCTTCCGTCATGGCCTTCTTTATGGCAGCCTGCGCCATTTCGGGTGTCATACTGCCTGCCTCCTTCATCTTTTCTCCGTCCTCTGGGCTCATGGTCAACAACATGCGGGCTCCGAGCAAATCACGTGTGTCGGGGACAAGGCGATATTCGACTCCTTTCGTTGCTTCGCCCTCACTATCAGCTGCCCCCGGGGTTTTCAATATCACTTCCTTCTCCGGATTATTGATCAAATTAAACCAGATTTTTCCAAGAGAAAAAGCAGAGACTTTCAAGTCCATCTCTTCATTGGCTGATTTGAGTTGTGTCAGGGTTGCATTTGCCTGCATCGGGTTCAAGAAGAAGTAAAAGACAGATGTGTCATTTTCTGGCTTTAGCACAACACCTGCCCCGTTGGAATCTGTTACAGCGTAAACAGGAATATGTTCCATCCATTCTTCAATTTCCTCTTTGCTCAGAGCTGGGTATAATTCCTTAGATTCGGTCGCGGTAGCTGTCGCCCCGTCGTCGGTTCTAAAAGGCGAGGTACGTGTAACAAGTCAGCCAACATACCATTCCATAGAGCCAGTCAAACGCATTATCACATCCATTTGCTTACTTTTCGTCTTTACCGCCACCAAATAAGCCACCGCCACGCGGCACTCCAAAAAGTGACGGTGAATGACGAGAGTTCGATACAAGATTCCTGGCGAAAGATGCCGTCGAAGAAACAACGGAGAAGCAACTAAACAGCAAAGTCAACGCAGTAAAAGTCTTCATAATGTTGCCACTCGAGTTATCTTGTTTTCTGTTACAGCTTTGTAAGTGCTGTCGCGATGGGTCTGATGTTTTGATCGTCACAACAATGGAACGAAAACGTTCGAATGGACGGTTCTCGAACTTCAATCTCGCACCACGACTCGAAAACGGACGACGTCCAGTGCAATCGACACGCGTTGATTCACTGCAGCTTCCAATTCGCAGAAGTTAGCTAGCTAAAGTGCACCGTTTTACATGTATTTGGAGCCTGTCCCAGTAACAAGCAGATGGAGGATAGGTTGTGTCTCAACTTGGTTGCCAGGTGAGCAATAGTTATACTTTCACCAGCTTACTCAGTGAGAAATCAACCTTGTCCGAAGGACTACTTGAAGCCGCTACTGGATACTGAAGGATAGTACAGAACGACCAATACTGTTCCTTGAGATTTAAATGAACTAACTTATTAACCATGTTTGTGCAATGCAGGATCAGTTATCTATTGGCATTTGTTCCTCGCATTGAGCCATTTCCAACATTTCCACGCACCGTTCCCAAACCCATGCATTTATCCAAATGCGGAGCAAAGCGCGACACTGCCACTTGACGATTGCAGATCTGGCATTCCACTAGATACTTCGGTTCCTGGGCAGGAATGGCACCCCAAATATCGGCATTACTGTATATGGGTCTCCGCAGCTTCGTTGCTGTGTCCTCGTTTGACTCCATCTTCACTGCAATGGGTTCTTCAACACCTATATCGTCGCTTAAACAGGACGAGTCCAGCCGAGCTCTCTTGTTGATATCCGCAATTTCTTCGACGGCATACTTTTCAATCGCCGCTTGCGCCTCCTCGTTAGTCTTGTACAAGCCTGGATATAGCTTCCTCCTTTGCTCTAAATGAGCAATACGCGAGTCTTCGTCGTTTAATTCTGTACTTGATGAACTAAAGTCTTTCATTTCTTAGACAGCAATAAAAAGAGGAATCTCCCATGGTGAGTGATGAGTGTTGTCGCGCGTCCGATTCTTTCGGCCGGATGTGTTGTCGCATCAATACTGGTGCGACGTTTGAAGTCGGTGCGCGAGATTTGCTCGATCATCATCAAGTCGGTGCATCATTTTTACCATGGCGTTGCAGCCGGCTGCGTAGCCTAAACGAAGCGCTATTCATATATCAGCACCGACAATTCTATCACAAGCAAGTATTTGAAATAATTTTAGATTCGAAAACCGCAGAAGTAAAACAATGACGGACGAGTTCATCGATGTTGCTTCGTCTCCCTCGAGCGGCACCAATTTACAGTTCGCCCAAGCCTTTCAACAAGGATCGAATATTAAATACTATTCAGCGGCCAAAGATATCATTGACTTCAGCGATGGAGAAGATGATAGCAGCCAAGCACAGCGTCGACGACGCCGTCGGCAACGAAAGCGGCAGCGAGCACTCGAAAACCATGACGAGACACATTCAGCAGCACGTGGCAAGACGGATCCAAACGAGCGTGGAAAAAGTTCTAGCATGACCCGAAAGTCTCCGCCACACAATGAGCCGTCGCCGCGAAATATGAACTGCCCTCCAGGTCTATCCATTGCAGAAATGGCCGTCCTTGATATATTCCCCGACATTTGTCTTGAGCATCTAAAAACGCTTCTCCAGCAGAACAGTCACCAGTCGGACATAGTCATCATGCAGCTCGTCGACAGTCCTTCTTATCCCAAAGAGAGCAGCACTACGGCAATTGGGTCCCCCTTGGTAAAATTGGACGAACGAAAGTGGTCGTTCGACTTTATGGCAAAAGGAACCTTTGTTGGCACGAAGTGGCTGCACCCATTGTATGCGGACGAGGCAAGAATCCTCATTCAAAATCTTCTCCCGATTTTATCTTTAAAAGCTCTCAACAATCTACTTGAGAGAAATGATTACCGATATGCCATTTGTCATGACAAAATCATGACGGCGCTAAAGGCTGGGGCCGATGATGAGCTGCAGCAGTATCGACGACTGGATGCGTTTCTCTTGAGCGGGCACTTGAAAAGTCCAGACGAACAAAAGCCGGCCATTGCGTTATTGACGGGATTCGGAGTCCACCAGGCGTTTATTCGAAATCCACGAAAACAAGTTCCTGTTAATATAACGGATCCAGTGCTTTTGGAGGAGAAGCGATATGTCGAATGGAAGTGGCGTGAGTACAGTGAAAATATGCAAGCGCGATTGCAACGAGAGCGGCACAAAATGGAAGCCGATCGAGCTGGAGCAGGCATTGAATGCATTTGCTGCTTTGATACATATGCGTTCAAGGACATGGTGTATTGTCAGGACAAAGGGCACTTCTGTTGCTGCGAATGCTTAGAAACGTTTGCTAAGACAAAGATTTGGGGAGAAGGAACCTTTGGTTTGGACAAAACAACTAAGAAACCATTGCTTGATCTGATCTGTTTTTTTGGAGGCGACGATGGATGTACTTCCTCCTTTGACAGAAAATCTCTGATGAAAGCACTGGATGCAAAAACACTGAAAAAGTACGACGAGTTACAGTGCCAACTGGTTGTCGGTGGCGTTTTCGGAGATGACCTCCACTCGTGTCCCAAGTGTAGCTATAAAGCGGCCGTCCCAGAGGGTCAGATGATTTTTGCATGCCCAGTAGAGGGCTGTCGTTTCGAGTCATGCCGAGGATGTGGCGAGGCGGCACATATTCCTTTGCGGTAAGCGAGATCAGATTAATGTGCGGTATGGGCGCGCAGCAAGCTTATATACTTTATACTCTAACAGGTGCGACGAAGTGGAAAAGGAAGTAGCAGCAAAGGGACGGCTGACTGTAGAAGAAGCAATTAGCCAAGCGAAAATTCGCCGATGTCCAAATGCGCGATGCAAGCAACCATTTTTGAAGTCGGACGGCTGTAATAAGGTAGCTTGTTCGTGTGGTACATTTGTTTGTTACATCTGCCGCAAGTCCATCAAAGATTACACGCATTTTTGCCAGACGCCTCATTGCCAGCATGCTGGTTGCAACAAGTGTCCGCTGTGGACAAAAGGAGACGATGATGACGCTCGAGCCATGCGTGAAGCTGGGCTACAGGCGGCCTCAGAATATGCGTCGACAGCTACTGGTGTAAATATCGATGTTGATGACATTCTCAAGGCTGGTGTGACAAAAGCTAAAGCTGCCGCTCAAAAGTAACTCATATTAGTTTGTTTATTGAACGTTTGTCTATTCGATCGCCAAAATTAATGAAACTATGCCCATCCTGATAGTCGTATCTTCCTCGAAACTCGATGCTTTACAATGACAAGCACTAATAAAAGACCGACAACAAGAATTGACAGTAAAGGTCGACTGAACGAGGCCGGCAGCAAATCGAAACCTCGCGAAGGAGATGTTCGCGAGAAAAATAAATCTGGTCCACCAAAGGCCAAAATTAGCGACTGTGACTCCAAATCAGTCGGCGCGGTGATTATGCCAGTAACATTTTCAATAGTCTGATTGTAAGACAACGACAGGAAGGAGATCATCGGAATGTATTCTGAATACTGGACCAGCCCCTCTTTTTTCTCCGCCTCTTTAAGATCCCCAACCGGGCGTCGAGGATCTACAGTCTTTCGGTCAATATTGTATAATTGTCCGTCAGCGCCGGCGAGAACTAAACGATGGTTGCTGATACCTCGGTGCGTCATCGTCACTCCAATGGCGGTGATAGGTCGAGCCAGGCTATACATTTTGGCAAGGACCAATGGCTTTGACTCACGCGCATCCAAGCTAGAGAACACTTGGCTTTGATCAGATGCAGTAAATGCGGTAAGTCCTTTGCTGTCAATCATACCTTCGTATAATGACAAGACTCCAAGCTCTGCACGTCGAGTTTTGGCGTTACTAAATGTGTAGTATATCCAGTTCTCCGAGATCGCAACTGCCGGCCGTGGATTGGCCACCGCGTTGGCATGGCTGATGCGATACAGCACGCGCCCCGAAACTGAATCCACAATATTTACATACAAGTTTGGTTCATCAGGTATGGTGGATGCTGCAGATCCATCGTCTACCGTAACGCCAAGAGGTTTGCGACTCTGTTTTCCACTCCCTTCGCCTGCTGCCGCCTCGAGAGCCAAAGATGCTTTCAATTTATTTGTTGTCATGGAGTCGTTCCGCGCGGTAACAATTACCATCAGATGCGGATTTATATACTTTAGCAGTAACGAGTCATCTCCTACCGCAACCGAAGGAGATGATATGACTTCATCACGCATCGGATGCGCAACGTGCACAATCCGCTCGTTAATGAACGACGTGGATCCAGTCGGAATTAATTTCGAATCCAAGCTGGAAATCCAAAATGTCTCGAACAGAGCCTTTTCCCGGTCAATTGCGTGTGTGTAAAATCCATTTTGTGTCAACGACAAGGTCGCTCCGATGGCTTTTACCACTTGTTCTGAATCCGGTGCCGCGAGGACACTTCCGTCTTTCAAGACGACCATGGCGCTTTGCTGGCACTCATCCGACGATGAACTCGTTGATACGGGCAAAATCTGTACTATTGGTGACGACAAGTGCACATTTGCTTTGCTCGACAAAGTATAACCAGTAGTTCCGTCAATGCAGTTCCAATGCAACTGATCAGCACTGTGCGAAACAATCAATACTTGCTTCGAGAGAGTACCTCCCTGAATCCCATGCGTGCCTCTGGGTCCATTGGCAGCACCATGTACCATGACGTGCTTTGTCCCAGAATCATTCGGAAGATTAACAACGAACGACACTTGGGCACGATGTTCACCAATGGTGTCCATGCCGTACACAGCGTGACTTGTAGACGAAAGAAGCAGCGCCGACTTGATAAAGCCAAATAGATGATTGTTGGTTTCCGTCTCAGCCAGCGCCGAGAACGAGCTGATTCGATTCCATTGAGATGTCAGTCGAGATTTAAAATGAAGCAGATTGTTTACTTGATTGTGTTTCAGCTTGTGGCTGGAATCAAGTAGAATTGCCTGCGATACAGACGATAAGCCTTCATGCGCTGTCCATCCAATTTTGCATGAACTGGTAGTGCAAGAAGCTATAACGGAGACGCCCCTGACAGTAGTCACAAGAAGAGTGGCCGACGAATCGTCCTGGCACACGAGCAGTCTCAAATCGTCAGCTTGATCGTCGGGAGCAAGACCTAGATCTACCAAGTCTCCTTGATTTGTTGCAATCTTTGTGCAGCTTAAGTCAAGCGATGTGTGCTGTCCGCGACAGTCAAGAGACAACTCAGGCCTTCGCATGTTGACTGAGATTCCACCTGCACGTTGCGAAAGAAAATCTCCATTGCTGGCGTCAAAAACATGCACCTTAGACTTTGACGCGACCTGAATAGCTTCGCCTTCATTGTTTGCCTTCAAAGATGTCCAACCTTCGTCTTGAGGCAGTGGTTGCTCCCATAAGAGGCTTCCATCATTGGCACCCCAACAGCGGATGATGGAGGAAGAGTCGATGGAAAAGAGTCGCTCATTGATTGGCTCGTAGAGCACATTGAAACGATCATCACGAATCGAGCTGCACACGTTTCTTCTCCATTTCAACGAGCCGTCTTGAAGAGACCGGCAAGCCACATAACACGACGAGCCTTGCATTTCCGCACCCGCATCCGAGGTCAGAACGCACTCAGTCTTTACAAGCGCAGCCAAAGAGTTCGGTTTCATCGGCCCATGACCTGCCGTTGCAACCGTAAAATCCAAAACTCCGGCTTCCTCATATGTGAGAGCTTGTATATGCCATGGCAGCAGCAAGACGAGAATTGCAGACCGGATTAACATTGCGAAACAGATCATCATGGTCGATCAAGATTTTGCGCGGTTGCCGCGTTGCGCACGGAAACGGACGTCGCAGCGCAACTCCTGTGAGACACGAATGACGTCGTCCATCCAATCAGATTGCGTCTTCACAGCATTGGATGTTCATCGCCAACCCGATCCAATGACAAAGCAAAATGGCAACCTTCATGCATCAACACAAATTCTTCCTCGTGAAACCAAGCAACACCATTCACTCTCTACTACTCATCTCTACTATCATTCTCGTCATCATGGCTTCCTCTACTGTCGCCATGACCGCTGCTGCTGCCTCTGGATTCTACAAGCGCCTTCCATTGCAAATCAAGCTTCTGTCGCAGAGAGCTACTCTTCCCAAGGCTGGATCCGACTTGGCAGCTGGCCTTGACCTTTGCTCGGCCATTGATATTGTCATTCCAGCGCAGCAACGTGCGTTAGTGCCGACGGACTTGTCGGTGGCCTGTCCAGCTGGAACGTATGCTCGCATCGCTCCTCGCTCTGGTTTGGCATTGAAGCATGGGATTGACGTTGGTGCGGGTGTCATTGATGCCGACTATCGTGGACCTGTTGGAGTCATTCTCTTCAATTGGGGAAAGGAAGACTTTGTCATCAAGCATGGTGACCGCATTGCTCAAATGATTTTGGAGCAGATTGTGCTTCCGGAGATTGTGCAGGTGGATGATCTCTCTGACACAGTGCGAGGTGACGGTGGCTTTGGCAGCACTGGTGTCAGCAGCGAGCCGATGCCGAAACGGTTGCGGACCGAGGCAGAGGAGGGAGGAGGGAAGCGCCGAAGAGAAGAAGGAAATGGATTAGATCTCGAGCAAGTACGAGTACGAGAAAGTTTTGCCAGGGCGTGAGGTTTGGATCAGCATTTATGCAGCACCGTAAATAAAACGTGGGGAGTATTTAATTTTAATCGTACAAAAGCATATGCGATATATATTTCTCAAGTGCAAGTAGCTTCGCGTCGAAAGAATGCTAGCGTTTCGATAGCATCCGAACCAGGAAACAATATATGGCCTTCCGCGTGTGTACATTTCCATTGGCCGTCCCGCACCAGAGCCTGGTAATCGCGCACAAAAGCGTCAAAGCCGCAGCTCACATAGACAAGAAGGCGCGGACGTTTGTTAGCGCACAAGCTGTCGACGACGGATTGGTCCAAACCCTTTCGAGGAGGATCCACAATGACGCAGTCGGCTTTACTGAAACATCCATTAGCCACCATAGTCTCCGCATTCGCAGAAACGTACGATATACGGGTCTTAAAGTCTATAGTGTCAGACTTGATGCAGTCGATGCTTTTGTCAAAGCAGGCTTTGTTATGAGGATTCTCATCGCTGGAAACAAACGTTTCAAACAAGTCTGCCACGGCCAGTCCAATCGTACCCACTCCACCGTAAAGCTCCACGCAGTGTTTCAGAGATGAATCAGTGGCATGCGCTGCTGACAAGCTACTTCGAATTTTACTGACAATCTTGGTAAATGCATCAAGATTGGCTTGACGAAAGACAAAGGGAGGAAAATGCAAGGGAACATGTGCCAGCGATGCATCATGGCCATCTTCATTGGAGTTGGCTTGAGATTCATCAAGATACTCGACAATTTGCTCCGGGCCGTAGACACATTCCCATGAGCCAGTATGACTAATGATTGCATTGTCGTGCTTCCACGAAGCATTGAAGTGAATCCACAGCGAGTGTAGTCGTTTCTTCATGTCAGCAATCAATCGCGTCGCAAACTGATGAGCCTTACCGTGCTCCTCCTTGTCCTTTGCATCGCCGTTCCAAATGATTGTCGCTTGCACCTTTCCAGTTGATCGCTCAATGTTCACGGCAACATTACGTAAGTCACCCTTGCCAGTAGCTTCGTCGTACGCAGCAATGTTGCAGGATCGAGCTATCAACTGAATTTGCTGGACAGCTGCGTTTATGGACGGATGATGGACACTTGTAGATCCCGAACCTGGAATCAAATCATGCGTCTTTGGTTGAAAGAGTCCAATGCAAAGCTCCTTGTCGCCAGCTTTGGTTTGTCGAACGGCTAGCTTGGAAACGGTGCGCCAGCCTCGAACAGGTCCCAATACCACCTCAAAATTTCCTGCCAAGTGCTCACGGAAGAACTGAACAGCCTTTCGAATAATTGGTGCTTTCGTAGGGCTCAAAATGTACATCAACGAAGGATCTGAAGGAATTCTAGCGGCATCGTTCTTTCGTCCAGCATTACTCTTCGGCTTTTTAGCGGCGCGTCGTTTGCGCTCGTTCCGCAGCTGTGTAGCCGACTTGTATCCTTCATCGCCTGGATTGAACTTGCGTTTCTGAGCCGTTGTCTTGGTCATTGCATGCAGGAGGCTTTGTTTCCGACCCTTGTTTTGTGACGAGATTTCCTCGCCCGTTTTGCGCGTTGTCATGATGAGTACCGTTACGATTTAGCTGAAAGCTCAACCCCATTCATCAGCTAACGTACTTAAGCACACTACCAGTTTCGTTACTAACAGTAAGTAGATGAAAATTACTACAGCGAAACACGACCATGAACAAGCAGCTTGAATCCGTTCTATAATTGCTCCAATCTAGCAATACGACTTGTCAGCTGTAGGATTCGGTCGCATACTTGCCTACCCGTCGAGTCTTGAACCAAGCAACTGTTGGAGCCAAGTTGATAGAGTGTCGGTGGGCTCTACAAGCGATACAAGTCAACTATTTTCGATCGCTGTGAAAGTAAGCATTCTTCACCCGTCGATCAAGCGCACCTTGTACATTTTCGGCCACCATTTTCCTGTCACCCAAACAACATTCGGCTCATTTGTAATGGCAACACCATTAAACACATCCACGCTCGACGGTCGATCAGGCCAAAGCTCCTGCATGTCATAAATTTGAGTGACAAAGCCACTTTCAACGTCGATTCGTACCAATACATCCTGGACCCAAACATTGGCCAGCAACGTCTTGGAATGCGTATCCCACTCCATTTCATTGACTCGTGCCATGGCGCGTGGGTTTTTAGAACCCTTGTAAAGCAGCTGCACTTGGAAGCGTCGCACATCTCGCACAACACTTTTGTTTGTCAAGGACTCTGGGTCCCACACCATGATCCATTCCGACCCATCACTGACCAGCAAGCCATGCGAATCTGCATACGTAATGCCCCATCCTTCCGATGTAATTGTTTCGTACTTGAAGGTATCAATGAGATTCAAATCCATGTCCCAAATGAGACCAGTTTGCTCCTTGTAAGTTAATTGGACAATGCGAGTACCATCTTTGGTGGTATAGTGCGAAATGCCCTCTCCAAAGAGATTAGACTCCAGCGAAACCTCCTTTACTACATTGCCAGATGAGACATCCACAATGCGAAGCTTTGATTCACCGTAGTTGCCAGTCCCTTCGTAAAGAGTATTGTTGTTCCAGATGAATAGACCTTGGGTGAATGCTGTTGGGTCATGAGGTACAGTTTCGAGGAGCTCGAAATGCCCAATCTTTGAGACGCGAGGGGGTGTCGAAGGTGATGGACTAAGTGTCGGCTGTTCATGTTGTGGTAGTGATGATGGAGTTGGTGCTGATGTGTCGTTCAAGAATGCAGCTGCAGATTGTTCGTCGTTGCTCGCCCTTGGGTTTTGCGACGGATCCCTTGCTGATCGTTTGATCAAAGCGGAAGCGACAACGACGATTATAACCGCAATAGTACCACCAATTGCCATTCTGAGTGAATGTGTTAGTATGCGCTTTCTCCTTGTATCTCCCACTGGTCGCTCCGTCATCTGCCTTTTTGTTCTCTCTAAAGTCGATGAATTCTGTTCCGATAAAGTGTCCACTGTGGTGTTCCCGACGACGGCCTTTGATCCGTCGGGTTTGCGATTTCTAACCGGCATTGACCGCTGTAGGTTATAATACGTGGTCTAGCAGAATGGGCTGCTTTGTGCGTCGCATGGCGCATGCTCATCATGCAGTTGCCGTCCCGTCGTCGGCATGGTGGTCGAAGTAATCCACTGTCGTACCGGCAGCACGGCACACGCTGCCTCGCATTTCACCGATCATTGTACACTTTAACGGACAGTTAGTCAGTTTCTTGGTATCCTTTCCGAGCCAGTCGCGCCCTTTACCCTAACTATGAGTCTCCAACCGGCACTCGTTGCTCGCCTACTTTCGTCTGGTCTCAAATCAAAATGCAACAGGACCATCACGATGACGAAGAGTTTGATAGAGCTTCCGAGACGAGACTAATGTCCTTTGAGAAACGATAGGAAAAATTTTGGAGGATCGGTTTGACGAGTGCGCCCAAAACGCTCGTATTGCTGGTGGACGACGAATTAGCTCAATTCCGACCGACCTTCCGGTAGACCATTGACCAAAACATCATCAAGCCAACGCTACCTTAGCTGCGACAAACCAGCATCGGATTATCTGATTAAGACACACGCAACAATCCACATTACCATGTCATTTTTTCAACGATTTTCCGCTGATGCAAGCAACGCTTGCAGCGACTTATATGCCAATTGGTTCTTGGGTGATGATGCTGGTAAATCGATTCGACTAACGCTCATTTTACGGCCACAGTCTCTTCCTGTCAAGAAAAAGGGCCCCGTGCGAATAGATTTGGGCATGACGTTTATTGAAATCAACGGCAGAGCCTACGTCAAGAGTGTCGCTCCTAATTCAGCAGCAGCTCAGTCGGGCGTCATGCCGCAGGACTGTGTTCAGTACGCTTGCGTCTTTCGACCCGAATGGGTATCGGACATTTCGCAAGAGTCTGAGGCAGATTCATCGGCGACGCAACACGTTTTGGCACTTGAAGACAAGGGATTGCGAATATCCTATGATGAATTACGCAAGTTGCTTGCCGAAGCAATTGACCCAACACAATCTGCATTTTTGTCACCCTCACAATCCCAACACCCATGGACGGGTCCACCAATACCATCAACTGTTAATATATGCGTGCCAATGGATGTGGCTAGTGAAGAGGAAGCGAATGATCCGTATAGAGGCGAAATGCCGCGACCGGTAGTCTTTTGTCTGCGACGAACAAGGCAACGCCAGTCGATTCACCACATACCTGGAATACCATCTTTCAGGATGGATGACGAAATTGATTTCGCGGCACTACTAGTCAAGAGATTAGCGCCAACACCGGACATGGAAATACTTCCACCAGATACATGGGAGGAACTAGTCCATGACGGAACGGACTGGCTACTTGGCCGGGGAAGCATACTGCCACCAAAATCTTCTATGCAAAATCCTCGCGTAGATTGCCAAAATGAGAATGACGACGATTTACCAAGTCGAATTCCCTTGGATGACTTTGAAAAGATTAGAGCGCAAAAATTGTCATCTCTTCGCTCACGAATGGCGGCGGAAGCGATGCAACTTGATCGATCGGCTGATGTCGAGGCTGTGACGATACGAGGAATGATACAAAAGGCCATGGGCCTGGCATTCGTCCGCGCAAGTAAAATTGTTCTGGGAGTGAGCATGCATTTTGGATCGGGGATTGTCATTGCCAGGCTGAGTGACGGGACTTGGTCGGCTCCATCGGCCATTGGAACGTGCGGTGTTGGTCTTGGACTACAATTTGGACTTGAAGTTTGCGAATACATTTTCATCTTGCAAACCCAAGAAGCTCTAGATCATTTTAAACGTGGCGGATCCTTTACAGTGGGTGGCAATATGGGAGTGGCTTTTGCAGGTGTCGGCAGGGAAGCGTACGGAGCTGCTAGCTTGGATGGGGCATGTGGTTCGTTGCAGGACGTCCGCGACGACGAATACAACGATAATGACAGTCGTGTGGAGCAGACTCCGCCAAAACCTCTAGGAATCGCTCCGATTGTTGCGTATGCCAAAAGCCAAGGTCTCTATGTAGGCGTTTCTTTGGAAGGATCGCGTATATATGCCCGAGATGATATCAATCGACGAGCGTACAAGTTCATTTCGAACAGAGACGTTACTTCGTCAGATATTTTGGCTGGCAAGGTGGCAACACCAGGCGACGCTGAAATACTTTATGCTGCTCTTCATAGCGTTGAATTCATGCACGAAATGTCCTGCTTGCCTCGACCCCCAGAGGTTTTAAGAAGGGATTCGGCAAATTCATGGCGATACAACCGACCCATGACGACGGGACAAGCAGGAACTCCATTAGATCCTTTGAATGAGGATCTCTTTGCTTTTGTCCCTTCCCTCAACGCTGAAGATGCTGAGGAATGTGAGCATTTTGAATTGAGCTTCAAAAACTTTATGTATGGAGGAGTCTCAGTTCAACGACTCATCCCTGACGAAGAACGCTCTGGTAAAGCCGGCAAGGAGCGCCGCACGTTATGGTTGATGCTTCCTGAAGTGGGATCGCTGCGACTTGGCTATGTATCGAAACTTAGCGACGGTGACGGAGTTGTTTCTAATAAAAGTAGCACCCAGCGAGCGCGACGAGACGACTTTCATAGACAACCAAACTTTGATGGAGAAGTTGGGACTGTTGGTTCAGAGGATGTCACTTTGGACTCGGCGATACACACGAGAGTAAGTTCGACTGTGAGTTTAGCATGCGCCGCTCTTAGATGTGTCAACTCAACGTTATTTTATAGCAGGATGGCTCGATGATTGGCATCACGGGAGCAGGCAATGTGCACCTATCAAATCGCCACTCCGTCGCGCTTACTGATGTAATCGTACTATCTCAAGAGCCATTGGTGCCTATTAAATTCAATGGCGAAGACAAAACGGAGCATCTGCGGGTCATATCCATGCAAGACGTGGCTGGTACTTCGCTGTTGTTCCTGGCAAATAACTTTAGAGAAGCTGAACTCCTCGTGTGTGGCCTAAAGCTTTTGCTGGAGCGTGAAACAGCACGGTTAGGCATACGCGGGGGACTGCCACGTAGCAGTGGCTTAACACCAAATTTGACGCGGAGCTACGCAGACATGTCGGTTTCTGCTGGAGGCACAAACTTTCTAGCGTCTGATTACGGCGGCGACGAGAGTACAATGGGAGAATCTGTAAATAAGCATGATAGAACGCTGCCAATCGGAAGACCAACGTGGGGTAACGTACCAGGCCGTAACTATATGCGTGGTCAAGCTGCAGCTGCGTCCACCTCGCCACATAGCGGCAAAAGGCTGGAAATGGGAATTCCATCTTACGGGCATGGCCAAGAAATGGTCAGAGATGTCGCCAGAAACGTTCAATTACCCCTCCCGCTCCCACTCTGTCGAGTCTTACTTCTTGATTCCACATCACCTATTATAAGAAAGTGGGAGGAGGATCGCGGTGATTTCAACTTTGAAAAATCGCGATGGACTTTTCCACCGGCGACGCCGAGGGAGCTGGAGCGGCACACATCCGAACATCAATTGATCGCCTCTGGTAGCATGTGTGGAGCCAGTAGAACCACATCCTTTGATCGTCCCCGATACGGATCTATTGTTCGCCTGAGCGAAACCCAAGCTGTTGATGCCGACGACTCTTCAAAGCTGGTGTTTTCCGTCACGGAGCGCAACCCTAGACGCGGATTTTCGGTGAAAGTGAAGGTGACCTTGAAGGCTAAGAATAACAACACTTGCGATGCTACAGTCGTGGCTGAGATTCGTCCAGTTGGTAAAGATATGTCTAACCAAGCAGCAGTCCACAAGGCGCTGCTGCTTGTGCTTGACGAAATAACTCAACGCTACGGAGCGGGAGGAACAGGTTTGGTTTCTGGGTTCTTAACGGTTGTCGATCAGATGACTGAGACTGATAATGCCAGCAAAAGCGAGATTGTACCGCGACCCTTTCATCGTACCGACCCAGCAACGGAAGAAAAGAAGATTGATGCTACAAAATCTGGCCATCATTTAACAGGATCTGCACGGGATGCGTCACGGAAACACGAAAGCCGGCAGGTTAAGTCTGGACTGGTTTCATTCGAGGACATGCTGAAGACGGCAGGCACGGGGAGCCTAAGTCCACTACCTAATGATCGTCTGGCAACGCCAGGCTTTGCTCAGATTACTGACTTGGTCTCACAACCCAACAGAATTGCGGACCGACGAACACATGATAGAACCGGCGTTCATCATCAATCAGCAGCACAGAGCGAGTTGGAAAGGCAACGTCTTATTGAGGTGAAACCGCTCCCAAAAATCCGTTTGAGCCTCATGCCGTCTCCTCGAGAGGAAGATGAAGACGACAATAGCTCAGCCTCGCCCAAACCATCAGGTCTTGTTCGGAAGACAAAAAAGAAGTCTTCGGCTTTCCGATCGTCACCTAAACACAATACAATCTCGTCTCCCCAACAGCCACCGACGAGCCCAACTGCATCGGCTGAACGTCAACGAGGCTTGGTATAAAGAATGGGTACTCATGCTGCTCCAATACTGAGATAACTCGTCATCGCGAGCTGTACAAAACCATGAATACCAATTTAGCATGGCGACATTGAAAAGTACTTACTTATACTTGCCATTGACATAGACTACTTTATAATACAGGGAGTTTTGTGGATATGCAGAACTTGGACAACTTGTGCGACCTACCAGAGGAAAAGCGTCAGACTTACCGCTACTTACCGCTAATAGCTCGACTATCTCAGCGGTATTCAACGCCGATTATTCGCTGACGATTCAAAAGTCGAATGATGATCTCGTCGCACCTACTCATTGTTTCATGGTCGTGTACCCTGCTCTTACGGTAGCACTTAACAAACTTCATTTGGACAAGAACAAGGAATCGAAAGGCTTAAGATGTTTCGGAGCTTGATCGCATGTGTCGCTCTATTGGGAGCAAGTGGCTTTTCAGCATCATCGGCGACTAATTCGCCTTCCAATCGTGAAGTTGTGTTAGTGACAGGGGCATCGGGAAGGACAGGTTCATTGGTTTTCGAACAGTTGCTAAATGACCCTCGCTTTACTCCCAAAGCTCTGGTAAGGTCTGCAAGCAGTGGCAAGAAGCTCCGCAAGGAACTCCCAGCGACCGACCTTGACAGCATTGTCATTTGTGACGTGACCAAACTGGACAACGAAATGCTGCCTGCTGGATTAGACGAATGCACGTCCATGATCATTTGCACATCCGCAGTTCCATTTGTTAGCAAACTATCGATCGTCAAGGCTATATTCCAAATCCCAATCAATTTGATTCGGCGTAAGAAAGCTCTCGACTTTCGATCACTGAGGTTTAAATGGAAGAACAATGGATATCCTGAGGTTGTTGACTATCAAGGCCAAGTCGCTCAGATCAAATTGGCACAGAAACTCGGAATGAAGCAAGTCATTGTCGTGTCAAGCATGGGTGGAACACAGCCGTCTAAATTCTTGAACAGCGTTGGAAAGAAACCAGACGGCTCGGGAGTCGGCGATATTTTACTTTGGAAACGAAAAGCGGAGAGATATCTAGTGGGAACTGGACTTGATTACACAATCATCCATCCAGGTGGTCTGGTGGACAATATACCACCAGGAACCGAAGAGTTTGTCATCGACGTGGACGACAAGCTTTTGGAAAACAAAAAGCGAAGCATTAGTCGAGCCGATGTGGCTTCGTTGTGTGTCGCAGCTCTGACAGTATGCAAGGGGAGAAAGGTATCGTTGGATTGCATTACGCGTGAGTCGTCTGGTAGTTTGCCGACTGCCGAAGAAGTACTGGAAGCATTTTTAAAGGAAGATAAGGTGTACGATTACGCACTGTGATTAATTACATGTTTTAACCACGTTATGATAGCTATCAGATTCCATCTATCAGCCTACTGTTATTGTTGACCCCTGTAGCGTCGATCCAGATATTGACTGGTACTGTTATAAAATGCTTCCAAAGCGACACAAATGCGTTCGACAGCAGGTGCAGTAGTCCAAGATGTCCTCGATTCCCATTCAAATACTTTGCGTATAAAAAGCAGTTGTACTTCTTCCCATCAATCGTATAGTAGTTCACAATCTCCTTAACCCGATAAAAACCAAGCCGTTCGTACAATCGAATAGCTGCAAGATTATAGGTAATCACGTGAAGATAAACTGCGCCGCAATGACCCTCCTGCATTGCATGTTGCAGCGAGTGCTTTACCAAATCAGTAGCCCATCCTTCCTTTCGGTATTCGTCCCGACAGCCCAATGTCATGAGATAAAACAGCTTTGTAAATCTTTCGTCCGAAAGCAGCAATTCTCGCATAGTTTCAGACAGCGACGATGCGGGGACAAAGGTGCCAATCACTGACGCAATTATTTCGTCTTGCATCACTTGCGCTGATTGAAGTCTGCCACCAGACGCGTCGTCAGTGGGATATGAGGGAGAAGTTTCTGCTTTACATTGTTGATTCTTAACAACTAGACATGAATATAGCGGTTCTCCGTAATGACCATCTCGACCAGCTGCAAGGTCATCGTAAAATTCGTCATGATATAAGACAGGGAACCATTCTTCGTGTAGTTGCTGAATCTCATTTCTGTCCTGAGGCCCAATGCTTCGATACGATACTACGGTAGCATCCTCGTCAGAAGTTGATCTCGATTGTTGATTGCTGCTGTTGTCGTTGTTATTCTCAGTTAATAACGAGCATGCTTCCTCGTCTCGTTCCGTTGACGAAATGCTGCTCCTAATCTCGCAGCTGTCATCCGAAACTTGGTTGCTGCTTTCAATAAAGAACCAGTCGGAGAGTGCAAACCCGCTCGATAGCATGTCCGATCGATGAGCCGCATTAACAACAGCACTTTCCAGTGCTCGTCATGATGTTATGGTTGAACGATGCGCTTCTGCCGAAAAATCGACCAAGTCGTAGCGGTTATGGTTCATTCATCACGACGTCGTCCGTCGTCCAGCCTCGTGCGTTATTTCCGAGAACAAACGCTGCATCTATCATAACTATCATGGGATGCTTCCACTCATTAGCATCCACAACAGCTTTGTTCTCCTTTCTTAAATATTCTCATGGCCTCGCATCGAATGAATTTGCTTTGTTCGACCGATTCCGAGCAGAGTGCCCTGCCCCTCCCTCATGCCTCCACTCATTTGATCCGTCCTTGACTCATCATGCTAACGATGCTAGCCACGAGGACCACATCTGGTGCGCTGTCTATCGATCCTGCAACAATGCACCTTCTGTCATGGTACGCGACGAATTTCTCCATGCCATGAGATCAGCGACGAATACTGTCAATCCTACTGCCTTACCCGTGGAAAGCATGTCCTCATTTGAACCACAACTTGCACCACTGCAAAACCAGCAGTCTCCAGTAGCAATAGCACGCATAAAACCTTCACAAGACTTTCCAGGCTCATGGGTACTAGATACGATGCGATGCGTCTTGAGGAAAGAGACGCAAGACTCAACGTGCGACGGTGGCTCGGAACACACTGAGGCAATATCAGTTGCCATTGATGCTTTGCTTGAGTATCACTTGTCGAAACACAGTGAGGATGAACGCATTGAAAAGTTTGCTATACGAACGAAAGCGACTCTTGTATCAAGCAAGGTTTTGGAAGACAGAGGTTTCGTCGAGGTTGATCGACTGGAAAGGGACATGGCCACTCATGTTTCCAATGTTGACGCTTGCCTGGAGCGATACGCGGAACGATCCGTCACAACAAGCGCCAAGAGTTCAGGAGCAAGACAGCGAGCGCTGAAAATTGTATCATTGTTGGGCCGACTGGAGCAGACTAAAGCCCAACAACAAGCAGAAACGTATGGAGACGAGACAGACTCAGACGATTATGATCCCTGGGCTAGTTTTAGGCAATTGAATAGCTAATTGATCAACATTTTAAGTAGCAAATGAAGCTTAACTCAAGATTCATCGTATTGTAATGTATGAAGCATGCGATGGAGCGATGGGCGTTGGAGTCAGTTGGCCAACCAATGTCAAGCTAGCCGTCAAGAGAGTGCGCTTTCTAACGGAACGTACAATAGAATAATGGGTTAGAGCATGAATAAGACTTGTGTCCTCACATGAATCATCCAGGAATGATACAATTTGCATTCTCAGCGTATAGAATGAGGAGCTCTGGACAGAATTCTTGTCGCAAGGTGAAATAAAAAGGTGGAGTCGAGTCGTAGACAGTTCGACGAGACTCCGCAGCCCCTTGCATCTTAAAATAGGCCGTGGAAAAAACTCACCTTTAAGCGTGTGCCCGCGTCGGCTTCAAACTATTGCTTCCCACACGCCAAAGTCTACGCAAGTCATCAATGAGCGAGCGGCCTGCCATCCTGCAATGGCCCATCAAGGCAATGTGAGAACAAACAAAAAGTCTGCATTCAATGAATGTATCCGTTCTTCTATACCTCGCCCCGCTGTCAATACAGAGAGAGGCTCAAACGACGGATTTAGTTCATATAGCAAGGATAATAAAAAAGGAGGTGCAAAGTCGTAACAACGTTTCGTCTTGGCACCGCTGCGCCTTGCGGGAGGTTAAGCGACCTGAGATTCACTCGGAACGTCAACCAAAAGCAATAACTTTGCACTTACCCCAAGTCAGACATCATTAAACCATTCTTAGAGTAGGTCGTCGACCAAACGCTTCTGCCATGTTCAATGGAACGACGATGTACGGTACCGGTACGAGTATGATGTGTGAATGAGCAATGTGACAGTGAATGAGCAATGTGTGGCTGTGACGCAATCGTAAGCGCAAATGAAAAGACATTTTGTTGCGACACGCACTCCACGCGAAAGATCGAGGTCGGCACAACATTTTGCAGGTTCTCTCACTTTAAAGTCACTTCTACCTCTAGAACGACACTCATAATTGGACTATGCAAACTGATAGCACTAACAACGATAATATGAAATCCGAGTCGTCGCAGATTGACGACAGCGTTGACAAAGACTTGCCCAAGGTTCACATGCTGGCTTTCGTTGACGCATCAGCTTCGGTGGCAGGCAGCGACAAAGCGTTCCTTGACCTTTTGCCTGGTGAAAATTGGCTCATTCTTCGCGTCAACGCCAAAGACAACTTGGCGAAGAGTCCTTGCATTCATAATACGCAACAATTTGCTGGAATAATTCCTGAAGATTCGCCCAACAATTTTGCTTTCATGACACTGGATATTGACGGACAGTTCGCTGCCATCAAGGACCTGCGATTGGACGATAATAACCATGACAATGAAACTGAGGTTTTTATTGAGCGATCGAAGAAGGCGGGCACAGAAAATGGTCCATCTATGGAAAAGCTTGAGCGACGGCGGCTGGTTCACTTGTTCCACAAGGATCGTTTGATGATTCGAATAAATTCCGACGCTTCCGACCATACAATGGTGCTTGAGTACCGCCATGATTTTGCCATTCGAATGGCTAGTCTAGCAGATATTTCTTCGGCGCCCTCGACGGAGCAGACGCTAGCGCCGGAACCATTTTTCACTGCCAGGGAGATCGAAAATAATTCGGATCCTGTTGATTCTGTTCCGGACAATGGTGCGAAACCTTCTTTGTTGAATAAGATGAAATCAATAGCAGACCAACTTGTCACGCAACCTGAGTATATGAGCGATAAGGATATCGACATGACAGAGCCGCAAGTGCAGTCGGGGACCGACGAACTACTGATGTCGCAGCCTGGCAACGACAATAATCAGCCTTATCCAGCTGAACACGACGACGAGGAAGCTCCGCAACCAGAGCAAAGTTTGTCCGACGAGGAAACAGTTGACCCAGACGAGGAAGCAAAGCCAGAACTACTGACCGATACTGAAAATATGCAAGTCGATGATGCCGCCAAGCCACCGGAAAGTGAAGCAACATACTTGCTATCTCCTCCGCCCGACACCATGGGAGATACAGAACCCATAAATCCTCCAACTAAAGAAATTCGAACAGATGACGAGCGATTGTCCTTTGTTGGCGAAGACGACGAGGATGACCTGTCCAACAAGTCTGACTCTGCGGGTCAACAAGCCTCCAAGAGATCATCGTGGAGCAAGTCGTTGTCCAATCGGCGGACGGCCAATAGAGGTTTGACTGCGGCGAAGAATCCATCAACCTTTACTACTCCAGCAGCGACTTTGGAAGAGTCTGACGCGGAAGCCGACGATGATGAGACTCGCCGAAACAAAGCAATTGGCTCATTCCTGGGCGTGGAGGTCGTGGCAGCGCAGGGAGAATCGAAACGAAAAAACTTAAAGGCAGCAAAGGGCAAACCCGAAGAAGCAAAGACAAATGCCGGTAAAGGAAGTGATTCCAAGACCAAACCTGTCATTCCGCTTATTAACGCAATGATTGGAGCAACGAGAGCTAACACGTCTCCTGTTTCTCCCACTCGCCAAGCTCCTACGTTCGACTACGAGGGCGGTACGTCATTTGACGAAGGTGATGCTACTTTGACAACCTTGCGAGTTGATGTCAATTCAAATGATGATCACGACGAACAATCCAATGCGGGAAGGTTTTACGCCGATAATACTTTCGCGCAATCGCCGTCCGACGAACACAACGGAGCACTTGAGCCAGAACTCTCAGTCGACATGACAGTTGATGCGACAAACATAGGAGAAGGAAACGCGAAACATGATACCAAGCTGGCGGACGATGTAAAGGCTGTTAATTCTGATGCTGAAACGACTACTAAACCGTCGTCGCGTTCACACCTCAGCAAGTCAAAGGCAAAGTCGTCGACACGAGAGACGAAGAAGTCGGCTAGAGTTACGTCTGGTTCAACTACCCGAAGGCCAGCGCGCAAGACGTGTGCCAGTTTTGCTCGGACAGCGGAAACGAGCACCAAAGACGTCGCCGTCAACGAAAGCGACGGCGAAATGTCGTTTGATACGAGCAAAACAGTGTCGAAGGCAGCCTTGTCGCCGTCTGCCGGCAGCTCAAGACCCAAGCGAAAGCGGCAGGACAAAGGAGCAGGTACTGTTGCTGCAACTTCGCCACTAACCCGATTGACGAACAAGAAAATGAAGACGGACGAGCATGATATAAAAGAAGTTCGTATTATTGCCACGAAAGTGCAATTGACCAACAAGCAGCTGAAAGTAAGTTTTGCAAGCATAAGTGGAAGTATTTGGCACAGCTTGACGTCTTTCTTACTTTTCGATGATTTGAAACAGATGATTGATAAGATTCCCGGTGCAAGCTGGATAACTGAAACGGAACATGCGCACGAGGCCACCCATGTAATTGCCAGCGATGGCAAGCAGCAGTTGAAGCGTACGCCCAAGCTAATGATTGCTTTGAATAAGACGCCAAACATTGTTACTCTTGATTGGTTCACGGAATGTGCGAAGAAGGGGGCTGTGTTACCGTGTGATACATTTTTAGTGAACGATAAGCGTGCAGAAAAAGAGTACGATTTTGTAATGAATGAGACTCTTGATCGTATAACAGAGCATCTCGAGAATGGGATTGCCGTATTAACCGGCAAGCATGTTTACGTATGCAAGGGAGTTGCGGGAAACAAGGCCCCCAAAGAGGACGAGTTCAAGTGCATTGTCGAAGCTGCTGGGGGCGAATGGCTGCCGAACCTCAAGACTCGCTCAGGTATACAGAAGGAAGATGTAATCATTATAACTAACTGCGACTCTACCGAGGAAGCAAAACAAACCAAAGTAACTGCTGTGGCCAGTGCCATCAGGCAAGGTGCTCAGCAGAAGACTACGTCATGGTTATTTAAAACGATGATGACACAGCATCTCGACATCGATTCGAGTGCATAAGTCTGCAAAGGAAAAGAACAGGAACAATACGAACGCTTAACAGTAAAGAAAAGAGAACGGATTTAACCTTAACTGAAACAATTTTTAGATGCAACGCCTCCAAAAGTAGCAATGATCAGATCATGCCTGAACACTAGCGATCAATCAAACTTGCAATCTCTGTGACAGGGCAGAACCATTACCAATCAATGGTTGATTGCGTTATCATGTACATGGCAACGGCGCACCACACGCCATGGACGGGCCGACTCCGTGTCATATTCGCAAGCACACCGCTGGCCGCCAAGAGGCACAATTTGCCGTGCGACGCAAACATATCAAAGGCAAGGGGAATAGCCGAAAATGTTAAATAAATCTGAATCAGATACAGCGAGAAGGTAAATTTGGGCGGAAGGATCTTTTTGAATCGGAGAGTATGGAGAAAAATGGCCAATGAGACAGTTCCAACATTGAGCAAAAACATGCCATGCACCAAGTGCCATTGCTTGTCGGTAACTTTGTCCATGAATACCAGAAAGTTGATATAGAAGCCTAGGAAGTACTTGGCCCACAGGAAAAATATTTTGACCAAGTAGGTTCCAATCTCATACCATCGTTCATTTTCAGTGGTTCGTCCGCTACGTCCCTTTCCTGCGTTGGAAAATCGAGTGATTGGAAACCAAGGACGCACCAAGATGTAAGGCCAAAACACATAGATTAACTCAACAATGTGTCCGACCGGGTGGGCCTTGAGTTTGTGGCGATGGAGTGGGTTATAAAAGACGCTCCCGAAAACGCAGTAGAGGGCAAAGAAGATGTTTTCGTGGACGAAGCTTCGTGACATGACAGCCTTGTCCGAGTAGTACCCTGGATCTTCAAGCTCTGGGAGAACCTTGAAGCTAAAGTAAGCCGATGTACTCTGAATGACGCCTAATTGGAAACGTTTGAATCGATGAGAGCAATGAAATTGATGCGCATCAGCAACCGTCGCTTATCGTACCGTTCAAAGCAACTGCGTGAGGAATATAGGACGCTCCAGCAATGCCATCCTTTCCCGCATAATTTGTTAAAAACTCGACCCAAGCAAGGGAGTACTGCACGAGAAAGAACAGACCCATGTATCTGTGACCTTTGTGCTTGCGCGCCTTTGGTAGCGTCCACAATCCCGCTCTTGCTGGCGCGATAATAAAGACGTAAGCGAGCGAGAAGACACACGCAAGAACAAAGAGTGTCTGTCCAAACTGCTTTATATCGGTTGGATTTGCGAGTGTCTGGTAAGCATTGACAACAAGATCGCCGCTGGCTTTGGCGGAATCAGTGTAGGATCGAAGCAACGAACGAACAGTGTCCATGGTCCACATCCCCGAGCAATACTGCAGCAGCAACGTTGAAGACACTGAAACATAGAACGAGTATGGAATCCTTGATCGTTCTTTCAGCGAGAGAGTCTTTCTTTGCGCTGTTGGCTTGTCTGCATCCGACAAGCTAGGATCGGAAGCAGAGCGCAAAACTGAGCTCGGAGGCGTTGACGAATCGCTCGACAAGTCACTGTCGCTCTTCTTCACCACATTTCTCTGACGAAGAGTGCTGTCGTTCATCATGCCAATGTCTTGATTCAGAATAATCTGCGTTCCAATAGGCACACAACCTATGGTAGCTCGGCGTGATGATGCGAAAATGAATGAGCGGAGCGCCTGCTGCCAATGGAGTGACGCGGAACGACCGCGACGGCGCGCCAGACTGCCCTGCACTACGTCATGAGGCAATACTACGAAACGAGTGCCAGTGAAAACTGCGTCAGAAGGCTATAGTATGAAACGAATGCCAGTGAAAACTGCGTCAGAAGGCAATAGTGTGAAACGAGTGCCAGTGAAAACTGCGTCATAGGGCAATACAATGAAACGAGTGCCAGTGAAAACTCCATTTCGAGTGTCTGCGTCATGAGGCAATAATACGAAACAAGTGCCAGTGAAAACTACGTCATAAGGCAATAATACGAAACGAGTGCCAGTGAAAACTGCGTCATAAGGCAATAATAAGAAACGATTGCCAGTGAAAACTGCGTCATTCTTTCCCGAGCCCGGCGACGAAATATCGCATTCGCCGGTCAATTGCCACCGCCCACCGCGGACACGTCCTCCCTTTTTTGGCAAACGACGATGCAGGGACCTGACGTACTTCCTCAACACAACGCTACAACACCTTCACAATCTTCTATCATTCCGTCGTCGACCACACATACATTGCCGACCATGAAGTTTGTTGCTGGAGTTACCGCCCTTGTCCTGGCATCCGCCAGCGCTTTCACACCGTCGGCCTTTGTGCCATCGAATCTCCGATCGTCAACTTCAAGTTCGTCGTCGTTGAACATGGCTCTCAAGGCAGGTCAGACCCCGATTGTCATCGGCGTTGCTGCTGACAGTGGATGCGGAAAGTCTACCTTCATGCGTCGTCTCACCAACATCTTTGGAGGAGACGTCGTTGGTCCTCTCGGCGGAGGATTTGGCGCTCCAGGCGGCTGGGAGACAAACACACTCGTTTCGGATCTCACCACTGTCATTTGCCTCGACGACTACCATTCAAATGACCGCGAAGGACGCAAGGTCACCAAGCGCACTGCGCTTGACCCGCTTGAGAACAACTTTGATCTCATGTACGAACAAATCAAGGCACTCAAGGCAGGAAAGACGGTCGAAAAGCCCATCTACAACCACGTTAACGGAACCCTAGACACACCCGAGAAAATTGAACCTACTCCTATCATCATCTTTGAAGGTCTCCATCCCATGCACGACGAGCGCGTCCGTGAGCTTCTTGACTTCACCCTTTACCTTGACATTTCTCCGGACGTCAAGCTCAACTGGAAGATCCAACGCGACATGGAGGAGCGCGGACACTCCCTCGAGTCCATCCTTGCTTCCATTGAGGCCCGCAAGCCAGACTTTGATGCCTACATTGACCCACAGAAGAAGGATGCCGACATGATCATTGAAGTGCTTCCCACACAGCTCGATAAGGAGGACAAGAAGACCCTTCGCGTCCGATGCATCCAAAAGCAGGGTGTTCCCGACTTTAACCCCTGCTTCCTCTTTGACCAGGGCTCCAAGATTGAATGGACCCCGGCTCCCACCAAGCTCGCTAGCTCGGGACCCGGAATTAAGCTTGCCTACTACGAGGAAGACTACTTTGGATCTGACTGCGAGGTTGTGGAAATGGACGGAACCTTTGACAACATCCAAGAGTTGGTGTACGTTGAGTCGGCCTTGAGTGCCACCAAAACCAAGTTCTACGGAGAACTTACTCAGGCCATGTTGGCTCTCGCCGAGGCCCCGGGCAGCAACAATGGAACCGGTCTGATGCAAACGTTGGCCGCGTTCGCCATTCGGGAATTGTACGAAAAGCGAAGTGCCGCCGCCAAGAAGGCTGGTGCAACTAGCCCTGTCGCCGCTGCTGCTGCGTAAATGTGACCGTGCGAATTGGTCAATAATGTAGATTACTAACAACATAGTGAAACTGGTTGAATATCATCAGATTGATAGATGATAGGCTCGACTACCTATATACTGGTCGGTTGATGCGTAGGTAGCTACTTTTGTGGCACGACTCTCACCAAAAAGTTGTTGCGGTGCGACACATAATGCAAAGGTAGTGCGACTCGCTCGTTTCTGTCGACCATGGCGCCCCCATTGCTTCGCCACGCGTTACTTGACCAAGCGTCGACCCGATGCCAATGATTACTACGAGGATGGCTCGAATACAATTTGCACTAGTCATTCTACTGTGTCTTTTAGTGACGACAGTTGAGGGGCTGCATAGAATACCTCCAGCAAACGTGCAAAATACGATTGTTTCACGAACGAACCGGCCGCCATCAAACTTAGCTTTGTGTCAACTACTTCATGTTCGAGGTGGATCAGGCGACGAAGCAGACGCGTCCGAAAGTGACGATGAATCAGAATCTGATAGTGACAATGACGATAGCTTCCTGCCGGAGCGTCTGTTCAGCGAGCAGACGACAAGCACATTGCTAAGCGCCGGCAAAACCACTGTTTCTTTCGTCGGCAAACTCCTAATGTCAACAATCAGCGCAGCATCTCGAGCAGTTGCGGCGGCATTTCAAACGGATCAAGATTTTGCTGGTGAAGACAAAGAGATGTCACTTATGACCAAAATGACGCGCGTTGTGAGGCGAATGGTACATGCAGCGTTTCATTCGGGCGACGAGAGCTCCAAGGCGGGTGCAATGCCGGTACGAGAAGCAAGTGGAAACAAAGAAGTGGTAGGACAAGATGTACCTGCACGTAACGAATGGTCGAAGCCCAGCACACCATCGAGGGACGACCTGAGCCAGGCGAAGACGCAAATGCTAGACTTTGGAAACTACTTGTCGAAAGCATACGGAGTGGAAGCTACCCGAACCAACATTGCCGATAGTGATCAAGTCATGCCGGTGCTTGGCGGAACGATCACGGATGCGTTGCGTATAGCTCGCTCTAAAGCCCGCCTTTTGGTGGTCATGATCCCTTCATCTAAACCTGGCAGTAAGGCGCATGCACCTGACGTTGAAGCTATCAAAAGTTTATTGAGTGCCGCCGTAGCGACTGTAGCCGAGAGAAAGGCTCGAAAGTCGGGACAGACCGGTTCCTATGTCATTTGGGGTGCCAAGGCTGGGTCTGCCGAAGCTGTGGCAGCACTGAAACGTATCAAGGCGACATCAAATAATTCCAAGGGACAAAAGCGACCAATATTGGCGGTGGTGTATCCGGCCCAGATCATGGGAAGTGACGGCATGCCAAAAACTGTACCACGGTTGCTGGCACAGCATCATTGTAGCCCACCTCCAGCCGCTGAAACAATGGCAGCTTGGCTCAATGCTTTGCGAAAGCGGCACGCGAAACAGTATGCTACCATGCAATTGGAATTGCAAGAGGTGGAGCTCCATCGAGAACGAACAGAAGGCTACAAGGACAGCATCCAAAGTGATCGAGACCGAGAGCAGCGCGAAGTTCGCGAAGCAGAGGAGCGAAGACGGAAAGAAGAAGCGGATAGGGATCGCCTAGAAGCCATTCTACAAAGACGCAAAGATCTTCGACAAGCAATGCCCGACGAGCCAACAGCTGACGACTCTACGGCTTTGACGATAGCTTTGCGTCTAGCAGACGGACGGACAGGTCAGCGAAGGTTTGCGGCTGACACCAATTTTGCAACTTTGTTCAATTGGGTTGACGCCGAGTTTGATATTGAACGAGAGAATGTAGAGCTGACGACACTAAATGGCCAGCGCTCATTTGATTGGAACGCAAGTGACGTAGCGCTTAGTGAGACTGGGTTTAGTCGAATGACAGCGCTCCGAGTGACCGAGAAGAAGCGCACACCGACAGACAATTAATGTTGATGCCTAGCGTTTAAAATTTGTTGTATGTATCTTTACGTTATAGTATGTGCGACCCAACTTTGGAGACGCCCTCCGCTTTTAAAAACTCTTCGCGTAGACTATAAATGTATTGCATCACTTCGATTTCCAATGGTGTCATCGTCAATGTATTGAAAAAGTCAACGTGCAGGACGACGCGCTCCTCCGTCGGATGCTCATTCATAGTCTCGTGCTCAAACGTGGTATCATAGAGTAAACATTCGCCTTGTTTCCAGTGTCGTCTCTCTGCGCCAACTCGGATCCAAGCCGCATTGTCGGGAGGAATTTTTATACCCATTTGCGTCGTCAACCACATGTTGTTGCCATCCGTGTGCATGGGAATGCCTGATTTTGGCTGCTGCCGATTAAATCCAGCAATTCTACCCGCCAGCGGCATTGTCTGTAGTAGCCGAGTTGTTGTCGGGCAAAGGTGATACGGAAAGTCAGGTATCTTGTGGCCGTTGTAGAACAAAACTAGCGTCTTCCAGCCGGCGTCGTAGTTCATGCTGGTGACTGACTGAAAGCGATCTTTGCCGCCTTGTACAATGTCAGCCATGAGAGCCTCATACTCGGAAAGTATAGCTTTATAGTTGTTTGAAAGCTCACGGCAGAAGTTTAGCTGATTGGGGTCGAGAAAAGGCGATGGCGGTCCCAGCCCAGGCATATACGCATGTAGCTCCGAGGTTGGTCTGAACGGATCGGTGATTTCATCCTCGATAGCAAGATCTGGGTTAACAACATGCTTCAAAAATCCTGCTACTCGTTTGAAGTCTTCATCTGCATGATTTGGGAATCGCGACATGATGAGAGAAGGAATTAAGCTCCAAAACGGATCAGCGTCGGGAGTCCCAGCGTGTGGACTTTCAAGAACAGCTTGACCAAGAGCTGTTTGCGATGCCCTGGCCGTCAATTGGTCGATCAGATCTTCTTGTTCTGATCTCTTATAGGAACTCCCAACGACACTCTTCTTGTTCTTGAGTGGGTTTTCAGTGTCGTCAAGGAAATCTTTCAGAGAACGGTGTTTCTTCTTCTTGATTTTGTTCGCAGCCGAAGATGATCCAAACCCCTTTGATGATTGGAAAATGGCATGCTTATTTATGACAGGAGCTCGTGTTGGTATGCGTACTGCTAATTGGAATGCTAGTACATTAGTCATGTCATCAAACATCACGAGTACGGCGAGAGCGACGAAGGAAACGCTTCTTGCACGCGAAAAGTGCGGCTGGATACAAATGGGTACGCATACATCCTCTCGTAGAATCATTCTACATGTAGTTGGGGAGATTTACTGTCAGATTGAAGCTTAGTCTTTCGGGTCGATGATGTGAAACGTTGGATCGCCGCGTCAATCTGAAGGCGAGCTGATGCAATGGATGTCGCAGTCATAACCGGTACGACGGCACGACTACTGCTTGTTTCGAGATGGACTGCCAAAAGTGTGTACTGATGAGGTATTAACGACCATAAACGGTATGAACGCGACATAAACTTCGAGCTTATATCCATCTAGAAACATGATCAATGATTCTCTGTACAATCGTCAACCTTTTCAACCCATGTCAGTGCCTCTTGAAACGAGTGAATGACAGTATTCAATCGCCAGCTACTGCCAGAGCTGATTCCACACAGCGTGAATATTTCTGGCTTGAACCCGAGGACACCAAACTGACCGAATCCAAGCCTCCGAAGTGCATGCCATACGCGCTTGACTTCCGCTGTATCTGTAAAGTCCTTAAGGTGGATGCAGCACAGCACCTTTTCAAACGTTTCATTTCGCAAATGCTTCGCCGGCGCCATTTTGACGCTGCAACCAAGGTTTTCATTGGCCGTATGTATCGCCAAGCGCTCGAAAAATTCGTCCAATCGATTAGACGGAGAAAAGCGCAAGACCCACTTGCCAAGTGTAAAGTGTTGAGCTTGAGCAATGGCCAGGATTCGCTGTGTAACGCGACGCTTTTCCGCAACATAAATGTTTTGATTAACGTGCACCTTGGACTCAAGCTCCTTAAGTAAGTTCTTGATTGGTGTCACGTTGCAGGATATGACAGGATTCGGCGCATATCCTGAACTTTCTGGGTTGTTATTGTGTACGACGATCCATTGACATGGACGCCAAACCATTGATGGACTAGCAATCGACAGAAAACCGTCCAAAGACTCCTTTTCAGGATTCCAAGCGAGCTCCTTCTTTGCGTCTAGACGAGCGAGTCGAAATTTGAGAGGGCGAGCCGCAACTAAGCTGTTGGCCCAGTCTAGTTGCGGCTGGTGTTGTTCATTGCGTGACAACTTTTCGTGCTCGATCGGAACAAAGTCAACCTGCTGCTTAAAACCTTGTCTTTCCGGCGATAATATGTTGTGTAGATTGGCTGCCGGAGACATCCATATATATGGTGTGCCCGCATGCATTGTGGATTTCGTCGTCTCATGTGCAATCGACAAGACTAGTTGTTCGTCAACAAGTAAACATCGCCTATGGTTTGCTTCATATTGATCATTTTCATTGCGAATCGTGCTCTGTCTCTCGTCGTTTGTGTCGGAAGACTTGTTGTTCAATGTGCGCAGCTGTCGTTGCTTCTCGGCAAACCCCAAACCATGCACCTCCTTCAAGCGGACCAGAATATCGTCTACTCTGCGTCTCTTTTGACTAACCGGCTGCTCCATGGACAGCATAGAAGATTCGTCTTCCATATTGAAACATATCACTAGCGACTTCATTAGTTTGTTCGTTTCTATTGACGTTTGCTGCTTCCTGCCGAAGTTCGTGCGTCCTTTCATCTTGACACGTTTTTACTGCAACTCTGTCAAATAGTTTAAATTTTTTCAAACGCAAGAGAGCGCGTACATGTATCACCATGTGTTGTGCGATAGCCCATTCGAGAAAAGCTTATGAGCTTGTTGACATTTGCATTGTTACACACTATTGTAGTCGGCAGTGGTTTTCGCCTCGGCGAGTGGCAAGCTTCACCGTCGTATCGGTACTCTTGCGACGTACCGGTAGCAACGGCGCCGCGACAGCGCGCGCTTTTTGCGTTTCTGCCGCATCAAGCAGTCTTCACATTCATCTCATGCACACGTCCCTTTGACTCTCGAGCCACGGCAGCACTGTAGCCTGCACCGTCCGACTAATAATAGCATACACTTTTAAACACATTATTCATGGGGAATGCTCAACCGATCAATCGATCCGGCCAAAAAGCAACGAATCAGGTGAGAGGTTTTGATTCGTTTGACGGTTTGACGACGAGGATCGCGGACAAATCCATGAGACTACTAGAAAGAACATATCTGCTGCTTGCCATGAACCCAGCTACTCATGGCAGAAATTTTTCTTCTTATTGTTTAGAAACTAGAAAACGCAAGGAAACTTGGCGTACTATCACTATCGGAACATGCACTGACTGTAATTCCGAAGCAAGTGTTTGAGCTCACTAATCTTCGCACCATTGACCTCTGCAAGAACAAATTATCACACCTTGGGCCACTGGGCCAACTAACTGAGCTAAAGTCTGTTAATTTGGACGATAATGAGCTGCACGCCGGATCGCTAGACGGAATTGTTTCCCTGTCTAAATTACAAAACCTGTCCGTCGCCAACAACAAACTTGGGCTTGCATCGACGCAGTCGCCCAAGCTCATTCCGGCAGGGTCGGCTTCTTCGCATCACTCAACCTGTGTTGAGCCATTGGCAGCGCTTCCAACATCGCTCAAAGTCATTAACTTGTCGTCAAATCTTCTCAGCCTAATTCCAAGAGCACTTTGCTCGCCAAGCTTGTCAAATCTTGAGCGCATCGACCTATCCTGCAACAGTATAGCAGCAATTCCGATCGAACTGACGCAATTGCCGAATCTCATCGATCTCAATCTTGATAAGAACATGATCGAGTCCTTGCCCACCGAGATTGGACGCTTAACCAAGCTCAAGGCCTTGTCGATTCGCGAGAACAAGATTCAAGTCCAGTCGACAAAATTTACGGACAAGAGTCCACAACCCCTTCCGAAATCTCTGTTTGAGGATACTCTTTTGATTGATTTGAATCTCCATGGAAATAGTATGACGAATACACAATTGAATCAATTTGAAGGCTTTCAAGTGTTTTTGGATCGGCGGCAAAAGGTCAAGTCAAAGCTTATTTCGAATCTGGATGTCTGCGGTTTGCAATAGAAACTTACGTACTTGTCACATCTATGTACATTAAGATCTCTATTTATTTAACATCGCCCGCTTGTCAGTAGCGGATTACATACTCCATTGCCGTAATCCGTCGTGGCAGGAATGACACTGCCAGCGACGAGCAAGCTCAAAGATGTGACATTCAGAGATCCAGCGACCACTTTGCTGATAAAGTCATCTGTATTCTGTGCCAGCGCTACATCTATATCATTCTCATTTTGATCATCTCCAATGCCGAGTTGGTCGCAGCGCTTCTGCGTAATTTTTTCATATAGCTGCGTCTCTTTCAATGCAAAGTTAGCGCAAGGAAAATAGCAGCATTGACCTAAAAATGTACTCTAAGAACGGAACGACGCAAACCCTGTTGCAGCAGTCGTCAAGCTGAGGCAAAGAAGGGCCAGGACTCTCATCATTCAGCTCACTTGTATTGTAACGAACACATTCGCGGGGCGTGGAGGTGGCAGGATCAATGGTTTCACAACGCCTGCAAAGAGGGACACGTATGCGGTAAGATTGGTGCATACCACTCATTCCCAGTTCATATGTAGAATCAGTTTTTTGGGAGGGCAGAGGTCCACACAGTAACCAGCTACACGGTGCTACAGTGTGTGGCCTTCAACAACTACCCCCAATAGTCTTGTTCCATGAATTCTGTTCAGGCTATGCTTGGGGACACATATGCGGTGAGATTGGTTCATAACAATCATTCCCAGCTCACGTGTAGCATCAGTTGTTTGGGAGGGCAGGCATCCACACAGTACCCTGCTTTGAAGGCCAGTGTTATTCTTACCGTTTCTACTGTTTGACAGTCTTTGTGCACATGGAGAACGCAAAATTCTTTGCATGCTTTGTGAAACCATTGATCCTACCACTTCCCCACCACACAAATGTGTTATGCTGTTTACATGCATCACACGGTACGTCATAGATGAGAGAAGCTGTCTTTCGGCTTGAGTCCAACTGGTATTCACTTGTGTCATGATTCCAATCAAATGCCCATACCTTGAGCCACGTGTATGCCCAAATCAAGCCAGAATGGTGCTAACATCCATGGATTGCCTGGCTGGTCCCTTGGTAGACTGCAATGTGATTGGTGAGAAGTTCTCACCAGTCTCAGCAAGCAGATGCCATGATTTTCAAATGCCCATACCTTGAGCCATGTGTATGCCCACCCCATGCCCTGGCCACCCACATACCCAAATACCCAATGTGTCAGGCAAAACATGTCCAGGGTATGCCATTGACAGGTGCAGAGTCTCAAATGGTGCAAAAAGGACTGCCTGGAGGCTGACATCATGGGTACGGCCTCCACTGTGGAGTCAGGCAAAACCTGTCCAGGGTATGCCATTGACAGGTGCAGAGTCTCAAATGGTGCAAAAAGGACTGCCTGGAGGCTGACACCATGGGTACGGCCTCCACTGTGGGTATCATGGTGAGGAATGCCAATGCGAAATGAATAGCAGCATCCGGATACCAAGCAAGGTAGCCATCAATCCATTTCAAACGCTAAAGATGGCCATACTGCGGCGCAACTCAAAAATGACTCACAGTGAAAGTTGTAACGAAACAAGCTAATTGCCCACTGAAGTGCCTTAATCACCAACTGGTACATCCAAATACCCTTCACATCCAACTCATCAGTCATATCAAGCTCAGAAGGGTCAGAATTGTCCATGGGTGACATCCTCAGCTTGGCCTTCTTACCAAACATCATTTCATAGTTCGTGAGCAGCCGGCCGATATAAGTCTTGGCTGGCGCCCATGCACAGCATTCCATCAAGATTGCGGAAGAAGTGTGCACTCAAAAGGTAGGAAATCAGACCAACACCTTTCAATTTGTAGTTGTACTTGGACTTGAGCTCATCCATGAAGGCTTTAGGATCCTTCATAGCCATTGCCAAATCACCACAAAGACACAGACGTACTCATAATGCATCGAGCAGCCTTCACTAAATATCTGTCACCCATGTCACAGGAAGACTGTGAGTATCTCAACAAGGTCATGCGAGAAGGCATCATTGACGAGAACCAAGGCAAGACCATTCTTCTGGGTTCTCAGGTCTTACAACATCTTCTCAGCACATCTTCTCAGCAAATCTTCTCAGCACATCTTCTCAGCACATCTTCTCAGCACATCTTCTCAGCACATCTTCTCAGCACATCTTCTCAGCACATCTGCTCAGCACATCTTCTCAGCACATCTTCTCAGCACATCATCTCATGCGTGAAAGTGAATGGCAAATCTTCATGGCGGAGCAGCGGTGCCTGCCTAAAGACCTGTTTGCTGATGCCACTGCCTCATATTATGATGTCTTCTGCTCCAAGCAAATTGTGGCAGCCTGCCCGCAACCGCATACCTGTCGCCCATGTCACAGGAAGACCGTGAGTTTCTCAACAAGGTCATGCAAGAAGGCATATTGATGAGAACCAACGCAAGACCATTCTTCTGGGTTCTCAGCTCTTACAACATCTTCTCAGCACATCTTCTCAGCACATCTTCTCAGCACATCTTCTCAGCACATCTTCTCAGCACATCTTCTCAGCACATCTTCTCAGCACATCTTCTCAGCACATCTTCTCAACACATCTTCTCAGCACATCTTTCAATGCAGTTTTTCTCATGGGTTCGCCACTGCAGTTGAAACACAGTGCCCTGGACAATCACCCGCCGGAATGGTATGATGATGACCATTGCAGCCGGGCAGATAGGCTACCAGGGACCGCCAAGACATTGTTCAGTGAGCAACACTTGGGAAAGAGTGATAGTGAATCCATGAAAGATGTGGGCTCCAAACGGCCTCCTACCTGTAGCCCACCGTTGACGCCCCGCGCATGAAGCTGCCCCTGTGACAAACTGTTGAGGCGCAGCAAACAGTTACCTCAGGCCTCTGCTTGCCTTTCGAGCAACCAATGACCCTAATGCACATCTACATGAATGACCAACATGGAATTCAAAAATATGGCAAGACGCTAGTTCCTGCGGCCAGCGATATTGAGGACACGCACATTTTTGCCCCCGAGCAATACATCAAAGGATCCATGCTCAACTCGGTAGCACAGCTCGCTCACTTGGGAGCGTTTGGCATACCACCGGTTGTGCAAATGGGCCCACCAGCCGTCAATGATGAGGCTCTAGTCTTTCCAGATTATTTGATGTTTCTTCCCGGGCTAGTGAGTCCTCCATTCAAAGAATTATCCGGCTGACATTAACCAAGCAGGCAATTTCATTCAGACAGAATATGAGGCTACACAACGGTCATCCTTCACTACATATTTCCACCCACTTCTGGAGAGTGACACATTTTACTCACGTCCAGAAACTCTAAGGGCTCTGCAATCTGGTGTCGTGTTGGCAGGCACAGCCTTTCAAGCACCATCATCTGGGATCAGCGCAGGGATCACTCCATACCATTTCATTCCCACAATTCTTGGCAACACCTTTTGGCTACCGGCAGACGGTTTTTTGTGTTTACTACAGATAGTTCAATTAATTAAGAATATGGGCTGGTGGCTACACATTGTCTTTCATTTCCCTAGCCACTTCCGAAACCTGCAGCAGCTAAATGACAAGCTGTCACCGTTCCTGGTCGCCGCTCCATGGTAAGCTTGGTTGGTGTCTCACTGGATGGCAATGTATTTGGTGACAACTTGTCACCAGTGTCCGCCCGCAGATGCCATGACATTCAAACACACCTACGGCAGTGTAATTAGTGCCAACACCCTTATTCAGACTGTGCTACAAGATGGTCAGCTTGGCAGGTGTCTCAGGGGATGGCAATGTATTTGGTGACAACTTGTCACCAGTCTCAGCCCGCAGATGCCATGACATTCAAACCCCCCTACAGCAGGCCCTGTAGGTGCCCAAAATACGCCAGAATGGTGCCAACATCATTATTCAGGCTGCGCTACAAGATGGTAAGCTTGGCTGGTGTCTCAGGGGATGGCAATGTATTTGGTGACAACTTGTCACCAGTCTCAGCCAGCAGATGCCGTGACATTCAAACGCCCCTACAGCAGGCCCTGTAGGTGCCCAAATTACACCAGAATAGTGCCAACGTGCCAACACCCTTATTCAGACTGTGCTACAAGATGGTCAGCTTGGCAGGTGTCTCAGGGGATGGCAATGTATTTGGTGACAACTTGTCACCAGTCTCAGCCCGCAGATGCCATGACATTCAAACCCCCCTACAGCAGGCCCTGTAGGTGCCCAAAATACGCCAGAATGGTGCCAACATCATTATTCAGGCTGCGCTACAAGATGGTAAGCTTGGCTGGTGTCTCAGGGGATGGCAATGTATTTGGTGACAACTTGTCACCAGTCTCAGCCAGCAGATGCCGTGACATTCAAACGCCCCTACAGCAGGCCCTGTAGGTGCCCAAATTACACCAGAATAGTGCCAACATCCTTATGCAGGCTGCGCTACAAGATGGTAAGCTTGGCAGGTGTCTCAGGGGATGGCATTGTATTTGGTGACAACTTGTCACCAGTCTCAGCCCGCAGATGCCGTGACATTCAACCCCCCCCTACAGCAGGCCCTGTAGGTGCCGAAAATACACCAGAATAGTGCCAACATCCTTATTCTGACTGCGCTATAAGATGGTATGCCTGGCTGGTGTCTCAAGGGATGGCAATGTATTTGGTGACAACTTGTCACCAGTCTCAGCCCGCAGATGCTGTGACATTCAAACCCCCCTACAGCAGGCCCTGTATGTGCCCAAAATACACCAGAAGAGTGCCAACATCCTTATTCAGGCTGCGCTACAAGATGGTAAGCTTGGCTGGTGTCTCAAGGGATGGCAATGTATTTGGCGACAACTTGTCACCAGTCTCAGCCCGCAGATGCTGTGACATTCAAACCCCCCTACAGCAGGCCCTGTAGGGGCCCAAACTACACCAGAATGGTGCCAACATCATTATCCAGGCTGCACTACAAGATGGTAGGCTTGGCGGTTGTCTCAGAAGACTGCAATGTATTTGGTGACAACTTGTCACCAGTCTCCGCCTGCAGATGCCATGACATCCAAACACACCTACAGCAGGCCCTGTAGGTGCCCAAATTACACCAGAAATGGTGCCCACATCATTGTTGAGGCTTTGCAACAAGATGGTAAGCTTGGTTGGTGTCTCAGGGGATGGCAATGTATTTGGTGACAACTTGTCACCAGTCTCGGCCCGCAGATGCCATGACATCCAGATACACCTACAGCAGGCCCTGTAGGTGCCCAAAATACACCAGAATGGTGCCCACATCTTTGTTGAGGCTGCGCTACAAGATGGTAAGCTTGGCTGGTGTCTCAGGGGATGGAAATGTATTTGGTGACAATTTGTCACCAGTCTCCGCCCGCAGATGCCATGACATTCAAACACACCTACAGCAGGCCCTGTAGGTGCCCAGATTACATCAGAATAGTGCCAACATCTCTTTTGAGGCTGCGCTACAAGATGGTATGCCTGGCTGGTGTCTCAGGGGTTGGCATTGTATTTGGTGACAACTTGTCACCAGTCCCGGCCCGCAGATGCTCCGGCTCAGGGCGGATGCTTCGAGGAGACTGCCTTGGGGACACTCATAAGATACCCTTATGAGTACACTGTGATCGATAGTCACGTCATCAGTGGTGCGGGGAGAGAAGAATGGGAACAGCTACTGACAACGGGCAGACCACATGCCGATGTTGATCGGGTCAAGGGGGATAAATTTACAGGGTGTGCAACGTCACAATTTCGGCCAACCCTATGTAGCGACCTTTTCACCACGATTTGTTAAATACAAAACAGCTGTTACTATAGAGAATTATACACTATTTTTCACGCGATGCCCGTGTTGTGCAACAAGGTCGGCTGCCGCCGTTGGCACTGACCCAGCCTTTGGAGTTGGATGGCAGGTTGGTTTGTCGGTGGGCGGTTTTAGCGGTCGGGTAGCTATCCAACTATTGCCTGCACACCACTGTCGTAGCTAACAGCTTGTGCGGGACCTGTTCGCACGAGACTCTTCGTAGTTCGCAAGAGACAGTGGCTGCATGACGCATCCTCAACCTACACTATCAAAGAATATGACCTTGGGACGTAAACGGTTTTATAGAAAGAGTCATAAACTTGATCCCAGATGCTTCAATGTGCCATCAATGTCTGGCTCCTGCCATGTCGTACGAATAGAAATTGTAACAATAATAATCGTTTTGAAACAATCGGCACATCAGATACCAATAATTGAGGAAACACATGCGTAGTAGGCCATGGGAATGGTTGTTATAGTGTGCTTTTGCGTTGTCCGTCAAGGCAATTCTTCCACGTGTGTGGGGTACGATACATGACCTCAAAACTAAAAGCTGGCCTATTTTAACTTGACAGTAATGCTTTCACTAGCATATAATGACTGTTTGCAAAGTTATAGATCAAACAAAGGCTTAAAAAGGTGAATTTGAAGGGATCCTTTTACGTTCTTTATCGCGGTGCTATCGACGGCAGTTCCTCGACTTGTGTAGAATTTTGCAAAAGTCTTAGCGGTACAGCGTTTCAATCCGGTACCCAATGGTCGCTACATAGTATTCAAGATCGTCAAACCCTAACAGTTTGTACAGTTAAAATTCACAGTAAAATTGTGGCGCCAACTTCGATGCACACCCTGTAAATTTATCCCCCTTGGATCGGGTTGCCTCCCGTTCCTTTGGTTAGCTTGCCGACCTTGTTGTCTAGCAAGCTCTCTGTTGTTTGTCCCACCCACCCACCCGGGTTGTGGTGAATCCTCCTCACAGAATTCGCTCCAGTCATCATTGATGACGTGGTTGTTGCTCCAGGGACCCGGAGTTTGCACTCCAAGTCCACATAGCAAATGCAACCACAGGACATCGCTGCCGACTTTGGGCAGCTGGCCGGGCGCAGCCAGGCACACGGAAGGAAACCGCCGAGCGACGGAGGGCAATCTGCACTTGTGCTGATTGCATGACATCCAGACACACCTACAGCAGGCCCTGTAGGTGCCCAAAATACGCCAGAATGGTGCCCACATCTTTGTTGAGGCTGCGCTACAAGATGGTAAGCTTGGCTGGTGTCTCAGTGGATGGCAATGTATTTGGTGACAACTTGTCACCAGTCTCCGCCCGCAGATGCCATGACATTCAGACACACCTACAGCAGGCCCTGTAGGTGCTTAAATTACACCAGAATGGTGCCAAAATCATTTTTGAGGCTGCGCTACAAGATGGTAAGCTTTGCTGGTGTCTCAGGGTATGGCATTGTTTTGGTGACAACTTGTCACCAGTCTCAGTCCGCAGATGCCATGATATTCAAACACACCTACAGCAGGCCCTGTAGGTGCCCAAATTATACCAGAATGGTGCCAACATCCTTATTCAGTCTGCGCTACAAATTGGTAAGCTTGGCTGGTGTCTCAGGGGATGGCAATGTATTTGGTGACAACTTGTCACCAGTCTTAGCCCGCAGATGCCATGACATTCAAACACACCTACAGCAGGCCCTGTAGGTGCCCAAATTACACCAGAATGGTGCCCACATCATTATTCAGGCTGCGCTACAAGTGGGTAAGCTTGGCTGGTGTCTCAGGGGATGGCAATGTATTTGGTGACAACTTGTCACCAGTCTCAGCCCGCAGATGCCGTGACATTCAAACACACCTACAGCAGGCCCTGTAGGTGCCCAAATTACACCAGAATGGTGCCAACATGTGATTGCCAGATGCAGAGTCTTAAATGGTGCAAAAAGGACTGCCTGGAGGCTGACACCATGGGTATGGCCTCCACTGTGGGTATGGCCAACATCACAAGTGGTAGATTCTTACCTGTCAAACACCCCATGCTCTGGCCACCCAAATACTTAATGAGTCTGGCAAAACATGTCCAGGGTATGCCATTGACAGGTGCAGAGTCTTAAATGGTGCAAAAAGGACTGCCTGGAGGCTGACACCATGGGTACGGCCTCCACTGTGGGTATGGCCAACACCACAAGTGGTAGATTCTTACCTGTCAAACGCCCCATGCCCTGGCCACCCAAATACCCAATGAGCCAGGCAAAACCTGTCCAGGGTATGCCATTGACAGGTGCAGAGTCTCAAATGGTGCAAAAAGGACTGCCTGGAGGCTGACACCATGGGTACGGCCTCCACTGTGGGTATGGCCAACAACATAAGTGGTAGATTCTTACCTGTCAAACCCCCCATGCCCTGGCCACCCAAATTCCCAATGAGTCAGGCAAAACCTATCCTGGGTATGACATTGACAGGTGCAGAGTCTCAAATGGTGCAAAAAGGACTGCCTGGAGGCTGACACCATGTCTCATGGGATGGCAATATATTTGGTGATAACTTGTCACCAGTCTCAGCCCGCAGATGCCGTGACATTCAAACGCCCCTACAGCAAGCCCTGTAGGTGCTCAAAATACACCAGAATGGTGCCAACATCATTATTCAGGCTGCGCTACAAGATGGTAAGCTTGGCTGGTGTCTCAGGGGATGGCAATGTATTTGGTGACAACTTGTCACCAGTCTCAGCCAGCAGATGCCATGAATTCAAACACACCTACAGCAGGCCCTGTAGGTGCCCAAATTACACCAGAATAGTGCCAATATCCTTATGCAGGCTGCGCTACAAGATGGTCAGCTTGGCAGGTGTCTCAGGGGATGGCAATGTATTTGGTGACAACTTGTCACCAGTCTCAGCCCAAAGATGCCATGACATTCAAACACACCGACAGCAGGCCCTGTAGGTGCCCAAAATACACCAGAATGGTGCCAACCTCTTTGTTGAGGCTGCGCTACAAGATGGTATGCCTGGCGGGTGTCTCAGGGGATGGCAATGTATTTGATGACAACTTGTCACCAGTCTCAGCCCGCAGATGCCGTGACATTCAACCCCCCCCCCTACAGCAGGCCCTGTAGGTGCCCAAAATACACCAGAATGGTGCAAACATCCTTATTCAGGCTGCGCTAAAAGATGGTATGCCTGGCTGGTGTCTCAGGGGATGGCAATGTATTTTTTGACAACTTGTCACCAGTCTCAGCCCGCAGATGCCATGGCATTCAAACACACCGACAGCAGGCCTTGTAGGTGCCCAAAATACGCCAGAATGGTGCCAACATCCTTATTCGGGCCGCGCTACAAGATGTTATGCCTGGCTGGTGTCTCAGGGGATGGCAATGTATTTGGTGACAACTTGTCACCAGTCTCAGCCCGCAGATGCCACAACAATTAAACGTCCCTACAGCAAGCCCTGTAGGTGCCCAAATTACACCAGAATGGTGCCAACATCTCTTTTGAGGCTGCGCTACAAGATGGTATGCCTGGCGGGTGTCTCAGGGGATGGCAATGTATTTGATGACAACTTGTCACCAGTCTCAGCCCGCAGATGCCATGACATTCAAACACACCTACAGCAGGCCCTGTAGGTGCCCAAATTACATCAGAATAGTGCCAACATCCTTATTCAGGCTGCGCTACAAGATTGTATGCCTGGCTGGTGTCTCAGGGGTTGGCGTTGTATTTGGTGACAACTTGTCACCAGTCCCGGCCCGCAGATGCCATGACATCCAGACACACCTACAGCAGGCCCTGTAGGTGCCCAAAATACGCCAGAATGGTGCCCACATCTTTGTTGAGGCTGCGCTACAAGATGGTATGCCTGGCTAGTGTCTCAGGGGATGGAAATGTGACTGGTGCAAAGTTCCCACCAGTCTCAGCCTGCAGATGCCGTCAGAAGGCCATGTACATACCCAAATGGTGTAGGCCTTTAAGCAGTCATTTTTGCACCATTTGAGACCATCCTCATGTCAATGGCACACCCTGGACATGTTTTGCCTCACTCATTGGGTTGTTGGGTGGCCAGGGCATGGGGCGGGCATACACATGGCTCAAGGTATGGGCATTTAAAAATGACGGCATCTGCTGGCTGAGACTACCGTAGTGAGATGTTCTCGCCAATCATGTTGCAGTCTGCTGAGAGTGCAGCAGGCAATCTATCTTGTAGTGCTGCCAGATTGATGGTGTTGGCACCATTTACAGGCGAGGGGCAGGGCAGTGCCACAAACCGTCAGTTCAGCTTGTGTTTATGTACCGGTTAGTGGCAATCGTTGTCCTCAACGTCGTAGCGGCTCTAAGACGGTGAATAACCACTAGGACACTTTACGCGCCGCGACAGCCTTTGTTTTGGCAGCAAAACAACTCCAGACTCCAGCCTTCCATGTACTTCCAGTAACTTTCTTACACTTATATAACAACACCACAACGTGCGCGACGATGCGATCTTTTCTATCTGGCCGTCGAGGAAATGCAGCGGCTACCAATCTTACAGCTATCGTTACCGCCGACACTAATGGCAAGGAAGTTTCTAGCGCCAGCCGCTCGAACCGTCGTGCCCCAACTCGCGCCGAGGAAGCAGCGGCTGCCTTTTACCCCAAACTTATCACGACGCAAATTATTGCGATTCAATGTTTACACTATGCATTGCTGGCCCTGCTGTTTCAGATCAATGCAATCTTGTACGACACGAATGTGACGATTGACCGCATATTTACAGATTCCTTCCTGCGCCTTTGGCATACGAGCGGATGGCCTGATGTCTGCGCCGTCATTTTAGCATCCTTGGCTAGTTCAGTTCTTCTTGCCATAATTGTGGAAAAGTCTAAAAAAGTCCTTGATTTTGGAGTCACTCTCTTTCTCATTCACCTATTGGCATGCGCTCTCTATGACGGAGTGCCGACGGTCTTGGATTGGTGGATTGTTCATGTGTTTGGAATGATTCTTATGGTTTCATTGGGCGAGTACTTATGCAGCCGAAAAGAACTGGATGACATCCCGTTGCTCTCTATATGATGGCCCGTTTTCTTGGTCGTATCTACGTGAGGAATGGTACGGGTTTTGCACGGCCGTCTGCCTCTCTTGATGCCGTGCCGCACATGGGCACATGGGCGTACCGGTACGTATGCTCATTGCCACCTTCGCATATTGACGACTATTCGACATATATGCAGAACATGTTTGAGAGCGCTGGTGTTTGGTTGGAAAGAGCAACTTTCGACAACGTAAGGGTCAATTGAGGTCTTCTATACAGCTTCCGAACTATTGTTTCATTTTCCGTAAAGAGCATCAGTATTGATTACAAAACTTAACGTAACTGGTAGCATCTAGTTAATATTTCCCTTGTCCATATCCAAAACGTCCAAAGGAGTTTTGGCCATTGCCACATCGCTGCAGCGATGCAGAAGGCGACTCGCCATGACTGCTGGACTATGCCTCAATATTTCGTAAGCCGTCGTAGTGTCGGCATTCTCGCGCTGGGCTGCCAACATGAATGGATACATTCCATTGTAAGTAGTGTCATTACCTCTTATGGGCGATCCCAGCGAGTCAGGAAACGCTTCCACAAGCGCCTGCACTCCCTGGCTCCACTTTTTGCCAGTCTGGAGAGCCACATGCAGTGGCAATCGCCCGTTCTCATCCGTAATGCAAGCGGCGCTCGTTGCTTCGCCTTGGCATGCCTGAAGGAGGAGTTCAATAACCGACGGCTGCTGCGCATCACTGGTAACATCTTCATTGTCGTCGCCAGAGGCATTGTCACCATGAATGACATCCTCCAGCGAGTAACCATCGTCGGACAAGTCTTGCACCTTGTAAATTGGAGCTTGTGTCGCGCACATGAGCGGAGTGCGTCCCTTCTCGTCCCGCTGCAGCAGCTGCTCCGGGTAAACGGTTGCAGCAATCTTGACAATTGGTCTTGGGCAATCCACCGATGCAGCCGCATGCAAGGAAAACGAATTGCCGTTGGAGCTTGCACTCGCGTTACTATTTCGGCGCTCCAACGATCCAAAGTGAGCCGCATGCAGCAAAAGATCAGTCTTCTTCCAGGCATCTCCAAGTTCGCCCACCAAATCGGCAGGTCCTCGAACCCCTTCAATCACATCATTACCCAGAATGACAAAGTATCTCACCCAAAGTCTCAGCAGCGGCGTCAAGCCTTCATAGTCGCGCTGATGTACTGCCCCGGGATACGCCTGCACCAATACTTCAAGTACATCCAACGATGCTCCGCATCGACAAGCTGTATGTAAGGGCGTGTCACCATCCAAATCCTGCAGCACGCACTGACCAGTGGATCCAAGCTCCAACAAGACGCGAATCACATGAACCGATGCATCCGAAGATGAGCATGTAATATGAAGCGGCGTCATATTGGAGCTTCCAGTCTTGATGGAAGCATCTGGATGAGCCTTGAGCAGTGATTGAATGACTACTGCGGGAGCGTCGTGTTCGCACGCCATGTGCAATGGTGTTCGACCCTGCGTTCCACCCACTAAGGAGGCTTCCAGCGGATGACTCGTGACGCGTGCCAACACTCCAGGCCAGTCGTAGGCCTGGACGAGTGAATACAATAGTGAATCAACGCCGCTGGGCTCGCTGCTCCGGCGGTGAATTGTTTCATCGTCGGTTTCGGAATCAGTGGTAGTTCCACTGCTATTGTGGTTTCTAGTCTTTTCGACCCCGTCCATGGGGGATGTTGATCGATGTTGCATCATCATGGTAACGACACTGGATATTGAAGTTTGAAAGGTTTCACGGAATCATTCAGAGGCAGACAGGCAGGCAACAAGGCGGACGAGCTGGCGCAAACAAACGCGTGTGTGTGTGACAATCATCATCGCGACTCCACGAGCAACGAGACATGCAGACGCAAACAGCCTCGAGCCACGACGGTTATGCTTACGTCGACTTGTCCGGAGTTGAACCTATCTGCTCTTGGGCGTCTCATTCGTTAACGTATGATTGTAGAGGCTATACTTGAAAAGCTGTTTCGAACGCAAAAATATGTCCGAGCCTTCTCATGTCATGACTGAATTATCTGTATGACAGAATACTCTAGGTGAAAATTGTGACTACTATGATTGAATTAAGTTCCCTCCGTTTGTTGCTGGCGAGGCTCGGAGGCACTTCGCCAGTCTCGCTGGTTGCTCGCCGTCAGCGAACTTGGCCCGCCCTGCTCACAGGAGCGGGTCCGGCGCTGCCGTTGGGCTGGCTTACGTGCGGGATACCACACCCTCACCAACTTGAGAGCGAACCATGGAGATAGAGATGAAACTGACAGCGGCCTTCCACTTGCTGAACAAGTGGGTGCCATATTTAGGTGAAGACGGTCACCAGGGGAAGCTGTTGCAAACCCTCGCAGTCCCTGTAGGGTTTGATGCGCCGAATATTGATACGGTCGGTCACCATGGGCGAAAGCCGTAGTGTGACTGTCCCGTTGGTGTGCACTTGGTCAATAGTATATGGACCGTTCCACTTGGGCTCAAGCTTGTCGGGTTGGTAAACCTTGACAAGCACTTGATCGGCGACCTTATAGTCATGCGTCAGGCGTGCTTGGTTGGCCTTGAGCAACCGGCTGTTAACTAGCACCTCACGCTTAGCCGTAATCGCCATGATGTCGGCAATCAAGGGAATATCCATGAACATGTCGCGCTGAAATACCAGTGCTCCTGGAGACCAATCGTCCAACGCCGCACTAGCTGTTACTCGTGTAGCGTGCATCGCCGTAGCAAAGCATTGATCCACAATATCGTCAACATCTTGTAGACCTTGCGGCGGATGCGCACGAACCATGGTCCGTAGCACATTGCCAATCGTCAGATGGACTCTTTCACAGATTGCATTGGCGGTTGGATTCTTGACTGCTGCAGGATGGAAGCGAATTCCTTGTCGTTGCAAGATGGTTCCAAAGGCACCCTTAAATTCGGATCCTTGATCAGCAACAACCCGCATGGGACGAGGATAGCGTGCGAGCCAGCAGTTTTCAAACAGACGTCCAATGTAATCAGCTGATTTGTTCTGATAACGGACGATTTCAAGTAGGTTAGTAACCGGGTCAATCATTGTTAACGCTTTGAAAGTACAATCAATTCCATTCACTGATACTTTCCAAGGGCCAATGAGATCCATATGCACTTCATACCACGGCGCAATACGAACGTCTCGAACTGGGAGTTCGCCGTACTGTCGCCCGCCGGCTTTGCTGCGTTGGCATGCATCACAGCTCCCCACTAGCAATTCGACTCGTTGCTTTAGCAAGGGATGGTAGAAGTGTTGCTTGATCGTCGTCGTAAGACGCGTCATACCCACATGTGCCATTGACTGGTGGTACCAGAGGATCAAACGATCCAGAATGGCGCTAGGGATACAGATCCTCCAACGGTCTGCTTCTTGGTATACCACAACTTGATCGTCACCGAGCTGTTCGTACCGAACATGAGCCATTTCCTGATTCTGGATGGCGGCCATGAGTCCAATATCTTGTTGTTGGTACTCGGCAATAGTCGTAAACGATAAGGGATATCGTCCTTGATCGTCAAACTCCGGATGGAGGAGGAAGCACTCGGCTAACTCTGGGTCCGTCTCCAATAGACTGGTACCTTGTAAATCATTGGTTGGACCGACGGCCATTTCCTGATGATCTTGAGCTTCAATGTCGCTTAACAGCTTGCTTTGGTAAGCAGCTGGGCCCTCCCCCGACAAAGAAGTTTCCCTCAATGTGGGAACGCGGGACAGCGCATCCGCAACAGTGTTGAGTTCGCCCTTGAGGTAGCAAAACACTGGACCATATTCTTCAAGATACAAGCGCCAGCGAAGGACGCGTTGTGTCTGGAAGGCGGTAAGCTCATGGGTGAGATTTTTATGGTCAGTATGAATTTCAATACGCGCACCGAGAAGCATTGAGCGAAACGTTTTGAGCGTCTCGACTATACTTAGCACTTCTTTTTCAATGGTGGTGTAGTTTTTCTGAGCATCATTGAGCTTGCGAGAAAAATACGCAACCGGAATGCCGTTTTGCAGGATCACGGCTCCCAACTGATAGTCTGACGCATCAGTTTTAATGACAAATGGCAGATTATGGTCAGGATAGCGCAGGAGAACGTCACTAGCAGCGACTGCTTTCATTTCCTCAAAGGCTTGTTGTTGCTCAGGCCCCCAGAAGAACTTCTTCTTGCCAACAAGTTTTGTCAAAGGCGCAAGCATATGCGAGCGACGAGGCCACATAGTCCGATAGTAAGTTACAAGACCCAGGAAAGAACGCAGCTGCTTGATGGTTGTAGGCGCTTGCATGTCCACGATGGCTTGAACCTTCTTCGGCCATGGTTTTAACCCAGTAGGCGTTAACCAGTACCCCAACCAATCGGTTTCCTTGACTGCCCATTCGCATTTTAAAGGGTTGATGGTAAAACCATTATCTTCAAGACGTTTCAAAACGTTGTGTAAGAGTCGCAGATGTGATTTCCAATCGTCGCTGAAGCAACCGACATCGTCGAGATACTTTTCTACATCCGCCAAACCTTCCAACACTTTTTCCATAACTTCTTGAGCAATGTCAGGTGCTTGATTGACTCCCATCGGGAGGCGCAGGTATCGATAAAGACCAAAGGGAGTAGCGATGGTGCAAAGCTCACTGCTGTCGCGATCCAGTTGAAACGTGTAGTAGTGCATGGAAATATCGAGCTTGGTAAAGAACTCGTATCCTTTGCGCCGCGCTAACAACTCATGAATCCGAGGCATTGGAAACGTCTTGCGCTTAATGACTTTGTTCAACGCGCGAAAATTGGAAACAAATCGTACAGTTCGATCCTTTTTGGGGATGATGAACGTTGGTGCTGCCCATTCGCTTCGTCCACACTGCTCCAAGACACCAATTGAGACCAGTCGGTCAAGCTCTTCTTTGAAAGTGGCTTCATGCACTCGCGGAACAGGATAGTGTCGTTTATGGACTGGCTTGGCGTTGCGTTCAACGTCAATGTGGACCAATTCGTGCGGATATTTTCCCAGTTTGCCTGAAAACAAAGCAGGGAATTGTCGTAAGAGTTTCTTTAATCGTCACGCTGAGCATCAGTTAATGCTTTGCCGCTGCTGCCGCATCATCCGTGGACACTTCAGTATATTTAGCTGATTTTTTCCTCGGTAGTTGCATGTCTGGCTCCGTTTGGAGAGTGAGCAGGAAGCGTGATAATAAAGCATCGCGCATTTGAGATGAGCGTTTGCCAAGCTCTTAAGCGCGACGCTACGCAACGCCGTTTGTCGTCCCACAGAATGGAACGACGCTTCCAGTCGAGAATTAATCAAGCGCCAAGAATATCACGTCCAAGAATCAAATCATATTTAATGTCTTGATCAAAGACTGAACCGGAAACGAACCCGATCCGTTTGGTAGTGGAGAATTCGGGAGATAAGACTCGTCCAAATCAATGGCTGTAGAGCTCTCCAGTTTGCCAACTGTCGGTTTGCGAGCTTAAGCGTGGCGCAGCGCAGTTGACATGCCAATAGAAGCTTTCTTGCTTATCCCGGCGGTGGTGCGCCTGAGTCCAGTAGTGCGGTGAGGTGTCGTTTGCAGACGACTACCATTGGCTTGCCGCGGCGGTGAACAACCAGGCGAGTAGTCGTCTTCTGTTCGCTAGAAGTATTTCGCTACCGTCTGCAAATCCGCGGCCGTCTCTCTTTCCCGTCGTCGGCCGCCGTTCTCATTCTTGCTCCGTACTGTCCCCGAAATGCTTCCGGATCCGGCGGTCGTCGGTTCTTCTTGCCTTGAGGCCCTGGCCTTGGGCGGAGACTTCTTGTTAGCCTTCTTGTTCGCCGTTTTGGCTTTGGCGTTTGGTTTTAACTGCGTTTGTCGACAATGACGCGAGTATCCTCTTGCGGTGTCGCGTTTCAATGTTTCGTTACTTTTCTTGTCCGTTTGATTTTCTTCTTGTCAGGCATTGAGGCGGCCCCTTGTAGTTGCTACTCTTGGGTTGCCGAGCACGTCCCAAGTGTGGCCGCCGTGGTACTGGGCAAATGTTGCCTTTCTTGGTACCGACTGCTTGCGTTCCATTTTTGTGGTTGCCTCCACCGCCGCGCTTGCGTCCTTTTCCTGAACGTGGCTGGCCTGGCCGCCTCCTTCCCCTCTTCTCCACTGCCTTGCGACCATGTTCCTTTAACGCCGCCATGCTGTCCGCCCAGCGGCGAGCTGATGGGCGTCAGTCGAGCGGTGGCGACTGCTTGCGAAACTCTCTGCACCGTGGCACCATCTCCAAGACCCGCGACTTGAGGTCGTCGTCTTCGTGGGCGAGATCAGTCGGCGGTAGAGTCAGCGTGGGACTGTGGCTATCGCCCATCCACTTGAACATGCTGCAGGCAATCAATCGCCGCAGACCGTCATGCCTTGAGGGGGACTGGCGAGATTTCCTTCTGCTTGCGGAGATCTTCGTCAGGATCCATGAAGTTGGAAAGGAAGGCCTTGGCTGATCTCGTTTCCAACCCTCCAATGTCCTGGGTCTGACTGATTGATCCCAAGGTCGCGAATAGTTCCGAGAGAGACAAAGACGAGCCGGTCTCCTTGCGAGTTTGGGGGTGATGGTCCTCAGGTCCGTCGAGCGCCATTTAGTGAGTGCTTCCAGTTACCTGCGTCGATTTGGCTCGAATGGGATCTTCATCATTCGCAATCTGGATCTTGCGCTTGACCTTGGTTTCCATCTTGTTTGTGGAATGTCAAGTCTTGCTTGGAGAGGGTCTCCCATTTGATGCGGGCGCCAGAGGAATGGAGACTTCGTGTCGGTGGCGAGCATGGTTGATACTGCGTAGGCGTGTGTTTTGATATCAAAGTGAATTATCTGTATGACAGAATACTCTGGAAATTGAGAATTGTGACTACTATGATTGAATTAAGTTC
>BROI01000004.1:1217500-1269924 GCA_027923505.1 Mayamaea pseudoterrestris
TGGATGATTATGCATCGACGACGCGTCTCAAGCAGTTGTCGCCGTTGTCGAATGTAATGGTGGAGTTGCCACGGTGCCGATTATAAAGGGATACATTAAATTACTTTTTGATTGCTGCTGCCAATGATTTGGTGGAGCACGGCAGGCAGGTAGGTGAGCTGTTGTTGTGGCTGCTGCTGCTGCTGCAATTAGCAACCGTCAATAATACTCACTCACTGACGATTCGCGCCATCGTTTTGCTGCCGCAGATCGATGACTTTGACAAGTTTGTTTAATTGTTGATGAGCATGTCATCGCGCCAATGGCAGGCTTGGCTAGTGGCGGCAGAGACGACGCAGCGAGCACTTTCCGTATCGCATGGAGCGTTCATCTTTTTTGACGGCGATGACAGTAACTGAATTTTGCCTCGGACAATCACTTCCCCGCTTTGTTTATAAAGAGCAGTGGCATTTAATTGACAATAGTGCTCGTTGTGTTATTGGACTGTTTCTATCTACAGTATCACTCGAGTCGGCAAGGGACACCAATGTACACGCTGCAAGGTCGCTGCTCTAATTGGTCGCTTCGACGCCTTGAGCCACCGCTGACATGCAACTGCGTTTCATTGTTGCGCGCGTCTTTTGCGGACACACTGGTGATTTTGCCGCTTTTGTGCGGGAGTGCATATCGATTTGAGGTCGATGTTGGTATGCGCTGAGGCGGGTGAGTCGGTTTTGTCGAAGCGTCGGCAACATTTTGTTGCGAGCGCCTCGGTTGCCAGTGAACGTCATGAACTCACGTATTCTTCGTCTTCTTGACTTTTTCAGCCATGATGCAGTGTTAACGGCAGATGTGCGCGATTGGAAGCGTGGAGTCACAAATTTTGTGTGCTCCGTCTTCAATGCATCGGCAGGGTGCGTCATGCTATTTGATGCTGTTGCCGCTTGCCGACAGAAGTTGAGGGCCATGGCCCGCAAGTTTTCCAACCCGTTTTACAAACTGCCTCCGTTGCGGCTTCCGCGTTGGCCTTGAAGAGGCTGCTGCGGCTTCCGCGTTGGCCTTGAAGAGGCTGCTGCTTGGATGCCAATCGCATATGCTGCATTGCTGCTTGGAGATGTAATGGCGGCGTAATGCTTGGCAGGCAATTGTTTTTCTGGATGTGGTGTTTGATAGATTCTCCATTTCGGAACGACTAATTTGGCCACTCTTTCCAGGCGATTGTTGTCATGTGACCGGAAGCGATGAACGTGATGCATTACGAATGGTGTAGACTATGTTTTAGCGTTTATATCTCTATGTACTGATAAACGTTTTGTATTATGGTGCTGCTCGGAAGGTATCAAGTTTAGCTGCATCAGCAAGTCGTGCCCAATGCAGCCTCAACCTGGAATGAATGTGCCGCGTAAACAATGAGCATCCTGACAAGTCTTTGCTACTGGTAGGGACATTGTTTCTTACATGTATACATTAAGGGCCAGCAGGAGCGGATGAACAAGAGCAGGCATTCGGGTCAAGCAGTCGCAAGAAATCACTGTCCCTTGACAGACCGCAGCAAGCTCAAACAACAAGAGGCAAAATTCGCGATTTCAATTCCAACTCTTCAGACGCAATGGGGTGCATATCGCCGTTGTGCTGAATCTTTACCATTCTAATTAAGCAACCCAGTCCAATGAGAAAATAAATGTTCAACGACGCCATGCCCCACTTCATGCTCACGCCAGCCTCATTCAACACTGTAAACACGAGCGCTGGCAGCCACGACAGCAAGTTGGAGGCCAGCAAGTACACTCCCATCATTTCCGCTCGCTGCTCGCTGCCATTGTCGTCGTTTCCAACCAGTCCCATGAACGCACTGGCCTGCATGGGACTCAACCAGCCCAGCGCAACGCCCCACAGGCCGCCAAAGATTGGAACGTACGCTTGATCCTCCGGTCCGTTCAATGTCAAGCAAGCCGCCGTCGTGACAATGCAAAAGTAGACTTGTCCGCACATGGCCGAGCCCACTGGATCTGTAGTTAACGCTGCTGAATCATGTTCACCATGACTTGTCATAAATCGCCGCCTCACATTCGCCGCACCAGTCGCCACAATTGCACCAATCTTGGCGCCAAAAATGCCGCACAAAAGCACGGCCAAGAACACGGTTCCAATGGCGTTGGCATCCATGCGCAGCACGTAGGTCATGTAGGTGGTGGCAACGGCAATGAGCGTTTGCGAGGCTGCCTCCGAAACGAGAATGCTGGCCAGTAAACATTGTAGTGCTCGCGCGTTTGTGTTGGAGCTGGTGTTGTTGAGTGCATGCGTGTTTTGGCCATTGTCGTCGTCGTCATCGCTACCATCAACATGCATGTCACTGTTGTTGTGATGCAGCGAAGCACCTGCCATATTGTTGTAGCCTCCATTGTTGACAAACACAATCCGCCGCAGCGTCGCCCGGACCGAATCCACGCCACACTGTAGCAGCGTCTTGTTCACCGGCACTCGCTTGAGCTGCGGCACGCTTCGAAAGTAGTACTTCCATGCCACGTGAAACGTGATTCCGGTTGAAACAGTGGTGACGGTTTGCGACAGTTGCGCCAGTTGCAGCGTGTCTGCGTGAAACAGTGCGCCGAGTCCGAGCACGGTCATGCAAAAGATCAAGACGGCAATCTGCTGCACCATGGCGTAGAGTGAATTGTAGTATGTATGTGACTTGGTATTGCTACTGTTGCTATTGCAGTTGTTGTTGCTATTGTTGCTATTGCGATTGTTGTTGTCACAGAGTTCACTCGTGTACGCGTACGTCGTCGCCACGTGCGGCTGATACAGCAGCGCCGTGCATACTTGCAAACAAGCAACGAGCAGCCACGTGCTTGGTCCCACGAAGATTTCAATCCCTTTAATCACGACTAACCCATACGCCGTGTACATGCCGACGCTGCGTCGATGCGGCGTGTGATCCATGATTGCTCCCACCAAGGGCGCCAGCAGACTCGCCAGTAAACCGCTCACAATGGCCATGTTGCTCAGCAGCGACGATGGACGAAAGCCAAAAGTTTTGTCATTTGCTGATGCTGCATTTGAGGCCTGCTCGAGCAAGGCTGGTCCGAGGAAAATGCTGCTCATGAAGACAATGCCGCGCGCGAAACTGTCCAAGGCGAGGCCCATCACTTCGGGTGGATTGTCGTTGTCGTTGTTGTTGCTGCCGTTGACTTGCTCTTGCTGTTGGATCGAGTCGTCGGGTGCAGCTGACAGTGATTGGAACGAGTCGTCATTGTCATTTTCATTATTTCTATCATTGTTCTTCATACATTCGTTTACATCGTTTTCATTGAAAGGGAGAGGCTCATGGCGGTGCGCCATGGTCGAGTGTGGAAACGGAGGGCGAAGAAACACTCGGGTGTTGGTGCGACAAAAGCGTTACATAAGCGGGAATGAAAAGTGTTCCCACCAAAACGGAGAGCGTCAAAACCTTGGACTGCCATCAAACATCACAACTGCATCACAACTCTACAAACTAGTACCATGGCGGCGGCACCAGAAGCGAAGACCAGCGGCAAGCGACGGCGATGGTCAGTCGACAGGAACCTCCTGTATCGCTACCGCACGTACGACGGTGAGAATCAATCCTGGTCCGATTGGAACGATGTTCAACGACCGTCGTCGTCAACACTTGATGGCAGCAGTGAATACAATAACAACGAAGATGATAACAATAAAATAAAAGATACTCCAACAATCTCGCTACAAATTCCATGTCCGCGCGGAAGCATTGTCGTCTACCCAAACGTCATGGACGCCACTGACCGCAATCTGCTGCGCCAGGAGTTGGCAGACTGCAACTACTTTCGCGCCTACCAAATCCAGGGCGGCAAGGAGCCCCGAAGGCATTTTTTGGCGCACGAGAGAGCGACTTGCGACGATGACTTTGACAATGAAAACATGCTACAACCCGGCTATCGCTACAATCACAACAACGCCACATGTTTGAAAGCACGATCACTATCATCATTGCCGCGACTGAGGCAACTATCCAATCGCATGAAACGCTACTGCAGCATTTCCGAATGGACCATTGGCGTCAATCCCGTCATTTATCGCAACTACAGCGACTCGATATCGCCGCACGCCGATGACAATCAACACGAAACGCTCATACTAGCCGTTGTTGTTCATCAACATGATGGTGTAAATGAACAAGGTGACTGCGGTGAAATTGAACTTGCATGCGAGCAAGACAAAGATTCGCAACACCAGCCGGACGCAAATACAGTAATTTCTTCCGCCAATGATACTGAAGCGAGCCAATGCGAAAACGTGGAAAGCAGTGCTTGCAAAGCTGCCGACTCCAACAGTGAACACGATATTACAGCGGCAGCCGCGGAACGCGACAAGCAACACCCGACGGACAATCTTTACGGCAAGGATGCTGGTCCAGCAATCAAATCAAGTGTTATTGGCAGTAAAAGTGTCGAAACTGTCGACGCGTTGGGTAATAGCGATATGGTTGCTGCCTCTGACGCCAGCACACGGTTGACGCAGCAACAAAACAGGATTGTCAGTTCGGCAACGACGACAGTGACAGCAATCAACAGCAATGAAAGTATAAGCAGCAGCAGCAGTACAAACGAAGCATCGCCATTAGATGCTCGTCGTCGTCACAATAATGGCAATTTCGGTGCTCGCCAGCCACGTCGTCAGCGGGTGGTCAAGATTGAGCCGCAAAACACCAACGACTTGGTCCATGGCGACGTGCTCGTGGAGCTGTTTTTGAAAGCGGGCGATGCTTACGCCATGGATGGGGAGCTGCAGAAGCATTACTTTCACTCGGTACCCAAAATTGTGCATCCAAGTAATGAAACGAAAGTGGCAAATGTCGATATAGCTGCTGCCAATTCAGCGGCAACTAGTGATGAACAACAGCAACCACCCGAACAACAAGACACGCACAATCTACGAATCGCCGTCATTTTTCGCTGCGGAGACTCGATACAAGTGGCTCGTGATTCTGGCGTTCCGAGTGACTGGTCGCCCAAGCCACCGCTCATGCGCCAATTTGGTCGAAGCATTCCTGGTTTAACGGAAGGCGAGTTGTACACCAAGTCACAGTTGCTGCACATGGGTGCGCACGAGGGATTGCAAAAGGGGGTCAGTGGAAGCAGGCAGCATGGATGCAACGCCATTGCAGTGTCGGGGCTGCGACTCGATGGCAAGGGTTTTGACAACAACTTTGCCAAGATGCAGTGGTATGTGGAATGGTCAAACGGCGGAAGCGCCATGTGGGCGACTGCCTTGAAGGGTCTACCAATTAGAGTCTTTCGCTCGACCGACTTGAATAGCGTTTGGCGTGCTCATTCGACGGTCAAAGTGTCGGTCAAATCGTTTCGCTACGATGGATTGTACATGATCAAGGAGGTTGGTTACGAGGGGTCGCTACTCGACAATGGCATCGTCTGGGGTACGCTTGGTCCTGAATCACAAATGCCCCTGCATTTGCATCGAAAGACCGTGTGCACTTTTCGAATGCAACGAGCCGAATGGGGAAGTGGCCCAATGGAAAACCAATTTTCCGACCAGGAATTGGTAATCAAGTGTCTCCGGTCCAAAAACTTGTCCCTGCCTACCAAGTATTGTCCCTGCTTTTGTAGCGAAAGCCAATATTGCGAATTGCTCAAAACTCACTCGGACGTGGACTTGTGTGACATATTTTTGTATACTTGGGGCCTTACACACTGGTTGAACCGAAGAAAAGGAATTAATGGTCGCGAAAATGTGCAAGACAGGGGAGCATTTGTGCAATCCATCCTTGAGCAATATCAAATGGCACCGCGAAAGCTACACTGGTCGGCTCTACAAAGAAAGGAGCAAGCGGAACGCAAATTAAATTTAGTTCCAGTGATTAGAGTACGTTCTTTCGCGCCGCCAAACATGGAGGCTCTGGCGGACACTTTGAGCGCCATGATGATTACAAAGAAACGCAAGAAACCGCCCACTCTTCGAACTGTGTCTCCCGACGCGAGCGTCGTTTCCAAACGAACGCACCATGTAAAAAAGCGGCAGCGCTGCAGCAAGCTCATTGCCACGCCTGGCGAGCAGGTAGCTGCGAAACTGCCGGAACGAGTCAAGGATGGCAGTGGCATGGAATGGATTCTAGCGGTGGTCACGAGATATGATGCAGCGACGGATACATACACGGTGTTGGATGCTTCTCAAAACAAAAAGAACAAAACAAACAACAAGCCATGCTGTTTGGAGTGGTCGCGGGTCAAGCGTCTTTCCAAGGATCCGTTACAAATCGGCGACCACTGTCTCGCAGTTTACCCTGATACGACGGTTTTTTACAAGGCCAAGGTTGTGTCACGGCGCCGACACTTTGCTGACTTGGGTCCTAACTTTCAAATACTAAAGTTTGAAGGCGAAGAAGATTATGATGAACGTGGTCGAGTCATGCATTACCAAGTATTGAACCAATATGTACTCGCTTGTCCAGTTGAACCCGACGTGAGCGAATCAGCAACTCCGTTGTTAAGTGACATTACAACAAGTTGGGCGACTGACAAGGTTACTGGAACGCCAGTTATCATGCCATCTGCGGCAAAGTCAATGCGCAACTCTACCAGCAAGTTGCTCAAGAACGCTCCTTCGCCACCAGATACGGACAATATATTCGACAACAAGACATTTGTAGTTGATACGAGACAGTCACCTAACGCGCCACTGTTTGCAGCAAGTCACTATACCTTGTCGATCAATGGCAGTGTTGCAAGCATGCCAACGTCGCGGGCGCTCCATACTTCCACGAAGCAGCAGCCCGCTCACATGACTTACAAACTCGAGCGGCTTGATTTATAATAGATGGACTCGTCAAGCTGTTATTCATGTACTTATTCCTCCTGTCTTGTCTCGCTATAGCAACTAAAAGCTTGCTTTGCCTCGCATTGAAATAATAATGTAGGTAGCTTTTTCACGTTTTCACTATGGCTTCAACTGTGTCATTCATCACCGGTACGACTTTTTATCAGGACGCCTCGATCACCATGAGGATTCTCCTCGCTGCCTTCCACAAATTCTCATCACTTATCAGCGCAATAAAAAATTGTATACGCCTCGCAGAACTAGCAATCAACATTGAAGCGTTAGAAAAGGATTTGGAGTACATTGCCGAGGCAAAATCGCGTGATCTACTTGCGTCCACACAGCAGGACGAACACTTTCATAACTTGTACTTTTTCTTCCATCGCCACTGCCAGAGACTACTAAAATACAACGATCATCATTGAACATGTCATATGACTACAATGCGCTCGTTGCCAAGATTGCGCAGGAGCGTCGCGCCGCGCAGCAGCTGCAACAAAATGACAATGACAACGATTCTCAACTACGAATCATGCAGCACTTGGGCAGCGCCATGGAAACCTTCGACACGCTCAGCGCGCACTGCCCCATGACGCCGCTGCTGTGGATGCAGCATGCGGCAACGGCGCGCCAATTCATGCAATTGAGTAGTCGTATTAATAGTGATCAAGTGACTGGAAGTGACAAAAATGATGATGGAAGCATGGCAATGAATGACAATGACGACGATGCAAATAGAGCAACAATCAACGACGAGTCGTATCGCACGGCACTCCAAACGCAACTCGATATCTTGGAGCTTGGCTTGCAGGAGTTTCCCGGCAGCGGACTCTTGCAGCTTTGTTTCGCCGAGCTGCTGCTGCAATGCCAATGCAAGAGTTTGGATGAAAAATTGGCTGCCGTGGAAACTGCCTTGCAACACGTTGGACAAGGCTCGCATCTAGCGGAAGATGACATTATCGGTCGATTATTTGACATTCATTTGCAACTGTCGCTCGAGCAGCCCGACGAAACGACTCGCGCCAAGGCTGTAGCCGCGTCGCTAATTTGGCGCTCCAAGGCGCCGCTGCTTGTCAACGAGTCGCTCCAGCAGGAGGCGCGCGAAACACTGTTAAAAACCAACATGCAGCAACGAGACGTTGACGAAATACTATTCGTTGTGGAACGAAATCGCCAGCGCGTCGCCAAGGCATACAGTCGTCTCTGGTCGTTGGGTGATGACATTGAAATGAGTCTGCACCAGCTTGGAGTGCTGGCGAAACACCAACTGCCAGTGCTTGTCGACGCCGACGGTCAACAGAAAATCGACTGGACGAGAGTGACGCAATCTGGAAATCAGCTGTATGGCATGGGTTTAGGAGAACATACCGTCGCTCATGCGTTTATTCAGTATGCGCTTGCTGTGCAAAAACAATTGGACGAAAATGGAATGGCAGCGGCACGTAACGAGTCGGATGCGAGTGACAATGAAAACGGCGACAATGACGAGGACGATTCAATTATACCAAAAAATCTACCGACCGCAATCTACGAACGAGCAATATCCGAATGCCCGACGGTCGAGTCCCTGTGGATGTCCTACGCACGGCACTTGAGTGAAGCACTGGCGTCAAAGTCCTTGCCGGAGTGTGAACTGGCAAACGTTGCATCCAAACTGCAGTCCGTCACGCAGCGCGCCATGCGCAACTGTCCAAATAGTCTGTTGCTCGTCGAGCAACGGTTGATGACGTTTTTGACCTTGTTGAAGGCTGGATTTGAAGTGATTGATCCCGATGCACTGCTGCAAGTGGCGCAAGCGGCGCTTGACACCAAGTTTCTGCCGGCCGAGTGGCAGCACTTGAAAGTGTTTCTCACTGCCGTTCGAGTCGTCAAACTGCGGATACTAATGCTGCTGACTCCGAAAGGCAAGGGCGCGGTGGTGGATTACGATGATGCTGAGCCTTTGCTGAATCATAAAAAGAAAAAGGCTGCCTCGCAACGCGTTGCTGACAATGTGTTGGAGGAGGCGAACGATCTAGTCGATGACTTGACTGACATGTATGAACAAGTCGAAACCAGATTAAAGGAGGCCTTTCCAAAGTGGTCCGCGGGTCGCAGTTTGTTGTGGAGGGACCGGGCACTGACGTCGCAGTTGTTACTTGACAATCTACAACGGCTTGAGAGCGGAGAGCAGCAGAATAAAGGAGCGTTGTCTGATAAGAGTGCAGTACATTGGTTTGATAAGGCGCTGCGAACGTCGAATCCTCCGCATCCAGACTGGTATAGGAGTTACATTGCTGCGTTTGTTGCTGCTCCTGGCGAGATTGCTAATGGATGCGACGTTGCACGAAGGATACGGCATGTGCGCTACTTATACCAACAGGGTGTCAAATTGGTGGGTAGACCCAAAGTGGACGTGAACGAGGGGAACCAGTTAACAAACGCTCAACTCCAACGTGACTTTGACACTGCGTTTAGCTGTCTCTGCCAAGAATGGCTTGAATTTGAGCAGACAATCGGATCCGATCGTAGTATCGGCCGGGCCAGTCACGCGATTCAGATCAAGATGCGCAAAACACCGTCTCAATTATCTTTTGTCGCGGCACCTTCTCAAAATACATTGAAACGAAAGTACAATGAGCAAATTACTCTTACAGACGAGCCGCCTGCCAAAAAGTATAAAGTAGACGACGACAATGCAACTCAAACTAAAGCGGGTGAAGCAACAAACGGAGTGGCAGAATCGACGGCAGCGACGCCCCCACCCGGAAAGTTGAAGGTTAAAGTTGGTGATCTTGAGTATCCTGTCCATCCGTATACGGTGCGCATATCGTTTCTCCACCCGGAGACGGAAGACATGGACCTTGTCGAGTTGCTTCGGCCAAAATGTGGCAACATTGTGCATGCTCGGATTGTTCGGGACAAGCATCCGCCGTTTAAAAGCAAGGGCTGGGGTTTGGTGCAATTCGAAGAAAAGGACGCTGTAGAAAAGGCTCTGGCGCTGAATGATGTCATCGGTTTGCATGAAAAGGTTCTTCGAATAGAGCGATCGCAGCAGCCTGCCGTGTCTCTGGTTCCTCCTGGTCGGCATAAAATAAGCGAGAAGGGACACGGAAAGCATTCGAAGCGAAATGAGAAGAAGCATAAAGCCCAAATTGATGACGAGAAAGATGGAACAATACCACCGGCGGTTAAAGACGCCGAGACGAAAGCCATTAACGAAAGCGACGACAGAGTAGCTGAAACGAATAACGCCAAGGTGACGAAAAATGCAGAGGCATTAGAGACGATAAACGCTTCTGGTGTCGACTCATTTTCATTTAAACCGAGAAATGTTGCTCGTAAATCTCATCAAAAGCCTAGACTGAAGCTGGTATAGATGCGTCACTAAAATAGTTTTAGCTTTGATTATTTAACTTTTGACTACAAAATTGATTCGCTTTTGCTTGTATCAATTCGCGAGCTTGTCCAGCTTCGCCTTCAAGCGTTCTATGGCATCGTGCATTATTTATTGCCCGCTGGAAGTCATCGTTGACAAGCGGCAACGGACTCGTCTGGATGTGCAAAACCTTCTACGCCAAGCATGTACATGAGCTGCTTGAACGACCATGCTTGTCGAAAGGCGCCACCAAACGGCATCTTCCAGGACCAATAAAATAGATTTACATTGGCTTTGCGAGCAGCCTCAATCTGAGCCAGGTATGATTTGCGAATCGTCGCCGCGTCCGTGCAAGATTGCAAAACGGAATGAAACGTTGACGACGAGAATTCACCCGAGTAAAGCTGAGAGCGATCAGCATCCCCCTCATCCGGAAGCAATGATCGATACACTTGAGCCCAGCTTGTACACCTTTCCAGCACAGCATCTGTGGCGTCGCTATCGCCACACGCATAGCTGCCATTTCCATCAATTGATCCGGAGCAGGCAGATTCCCAGGAGTGATAGTGATGCAAATCCAAAATTGCCCATTGACTTCGCTCCTCGGCTGTCGTAATCGCCTCCCACCATGCTGCAAAAATGCCGGTCGCATGTGGGTGCGTCGCTCCAAGGTTGTTTGCGTCTCCAGTCACTAGCGCGGGTGCAAAAATGCTTTCATGAACATTGACGACGACATTGATTCCCTTCTGCGGCAGCGTCGTCTGCCGAAACAAATCAACAGCATCACTTTGCCACAATAGTACACGCAGATGCGCTCCATCAGGAACGGTGATATTACTCGTAGAGTGCTTGTTCAGTTTGGTCATATACTTTGTCGCAAGATGCTCTGGCAAGGGCGGCACAAAGCCTTTTTCATCCGACTTGCCGGAACCAGGTCCAAACAACCCGGCCAAATGCGCCGGCTCGTTCATTGGCGTCACGCCTCCAACGCCAGCAAACGCTTCTGGATCCGACTCGCTCAGCGACTCGATCCACTGCAACCAGTTTCGAAACTGCGCTCGCCCAACGTCACGAATGGTGTCTTGCGGATCGTCATACTTCCAAAAGAGTGGTTGTTTAGGCCAAACACCCGAAAAGGTTCCCAGCGACGTGCCACCCATGTACGTATGAATGTCCAACGTGGCCTTGATGTTGTGCTTGGCGCAGGCTTTGAGCAAGTCGACGATCAAGGCTTTCGGAACCGCTGGCCAGTAGACTTGTTCATGTTCCTTGGCGTAGTATGGATCGACGCACGCGTAGCGCTGCAGCAGCAGCTCATCTTCATGAGTTGCATTGCCGTCACCTGACGCATCGGCAAGCAGCAACTCATCGTTCGACGGATCGAAATCGGTCGTGCACCACGAGACTGGCACGCGAACGTTTCGAATGCCAAGTGCCGCAATCTGCCTCAATTCTTCGTCCAGGTTCATGTAGGTGGTGCGAAACTCGCGAAAGACGCGCACGGCGTACTTGACGGAGAATTGCGTCATCAAGTTTTGAAACAAGTCCGTCTCCGACTGCCAGGATGGTCCAGTCATGTGCATGTGCGAGTGAATGGGAGGCAGGCAAATGGCGGCAGTCGCATCGTTGGGCGTGGCGACTTGTACCGCGCCGTCGTCTCCGACGAAAAAGTAGTCCTCGAGCGATAGCCACGACGCCAAGTTGACGCCGTATGGCATGGGCAGTTTCGTTGTTGATATTGGTTCAAACGAAGAGTGTATATTTGATGGCGTCGCGTCGTTACTGCCTTTGCTGCTGTTTCTCGTCGTCAAGTACGCTAGCCATGTTGCAAATATAACCCCCATGACTGCCAAGCTACACTTTTTGGAAACCTTGGAGGTTGCAGCAACGTCAGCTATCGCAGTCCGGTCGTCATGATGGTCATGTGCAGCGTTATGAATGGAGATTGTCGCGTACTGAGTCGTCTTTCCAACGGTGATTTTTGGCGTCATGATGCTGCGTGATAAAATCTGAGAAGGCAAATCCTACTAGATTTAGTTAATCGTAATAAGAATGAGAGAGGATGACTGTGAGAGGATGACAGTGACAAAGCAGAAGATTCGTGTACTGCTGCAGCAGAAAAACTCAATGGGATCAGGACGAATGCGTGACAGTCTCATCCATCCTCCATCTCAGGAGCAGAAACGTTCAAGAAATAAGGGACAACTCGAATGGTCACATACAGCAGACTCACCACTCAATATTCAAGTTTCCCTTCTTTCGCTCCTTGTCATGCGCTCCTTTCTTGTCCATGGATGAACGAAAACGAACAATGGATGGAGGATTTTGATTGAGTACCGGAGCGACGCGACAGAAAATGAAAGATCCGTACCGTTGCGACATGGCGTTGGAACGGGCGGACTTCTCAACTTCAGATTTAGCTATTCGCCCAATAGCTATCTAAATTGGCGTTGCCACGGGCCAACGCCCACGACTAAACATTTGGAGCTGTAGCTCACGTTTATTAGTATAGTTGTCGATGGATAAAAGAGCTCATAATTTCATTTTTAACCACCCGACGTATCACTCTGAATTCAGAACCAGTTGGAAATCAAGTTAAGAAAAGCAAGCACCCCATCACCATGAAGGACAATGACGACGTCCCGATACCCTTCAAACCACGGCATGTGTACGAAGACTTGCCAAGTGTCACCATCTACGGAAACGGCCGCAAGTACAAGGCTCATCGTTGCGATGTACAAGACCCGGAGGTTCTCATCCGCACGATTGTCAACCATGGCGAGGCCGCCAAGGTACTCAACGTTGTGAGTTCATCGTGAGCGAGTTCACACAAGACGGCAAGATCGCAAATGGCGGCGTGGCTCATGGCCGTTTGCTGCAGCGGAGACGCTGGATGCGGATTGAACGGGGAAGCGCCGCTCTTGGCGTCGACGGCGCAGAGTGATTGGAGTCGTGCCACTGCAACAGCATCTTTACGGCAACATAACGACCACACAAAACAGCAACAAGACAGCTCGTACATTCTCATGGACAAGCACAGCACGGGAGGCGTCGGCGACAAGGTGCAACGCTTTGACATGATCCACAAGCTTGCCAAGTGGTTTCCTCGCACAGGCAACCCAGATGTGAACGATGACATCTTCACTCAAGTGCAGATTCGCAATTGGATGTTTACCAAGCAACCTGCCAAGCACCAGCAGACGCTGAATGCGATGCCACACGTCAGTTACCAAGATATGGAGGTAGCAGAGCTTTGCAAGTATTTCGACAAGCTCCAACGTGACGAGATTCGAGAGACAGCTCGTCGCCGCGCTCAAGAAGAGACCCAGCGCAAACGCCGCAACAAGACAGACGAAGACAACTATCGCGCTCGCGCAGCGCAAGGAAGAGGCCGTCGAGGCAATCGAGGCCGAGGCAACGGAGGCAGAGGCAACGGAGGCCGAGGTTTCAACTCACGCCGCAACAACGTTCGTTGTTACAAACCAGGACACAACCATTTATTGATCCATTGCCCTGAGAATCCTTACCGCGTTGAAGACGAGGAAGAAGAAGAAGAAACAAAGGATGAAGAGATGCCTTCCGAAGAGGAGGATGAAGATGAACCAATGGAAGCGGACGAAGAGCCACACCAGATGGAAGACATTGGGATCGAAGATCTTGAAGAAGAACTCGAGTCGCTCGATATTAACGACGACGAAATGGAGGATGAGAAGAAAGAAGAATGAAGAAGACTCGCCGAGTCTTTAGCAGTTGAAAACGCTCAAGTAAATCAGATAGATAACATTGATAATGAAAAGGTTGATGACCATGTGCCCATAGTGTTACTATTAGTAGGCAAGATGAACGGAACGCCAATGAAGAAGGCATTGACAGCGCTCCTCGACACGGGCTCAACAAGCTCCTGGATCAGCGAGCGAGTATTGAATCCAACAATCCAAAGGAAGACCACGGCGCGAATGATATCACATACCTTATTGGGAAAGATGGAAAGCGCTCAAAAGATTGACCTTATGGATTCAACGCTACCCGACTTTTCGCAATCAAAACGAGTCGACAAGATTGAGGCTCACGTATACACGCAAGACATACGATACGATATGATCATTGGCCGCAAGCTAATGCAACAGCTAGGCATGACGCTTGACTTTAAGCGCAATGAGATCACATGGGATGGCGACGCAGTCCCCTTCATTAACATGACACAATTGAATGGTCGACGACCAAAAGAATTGAAAGAGGCGTTGATTAACCGCTACTTAACGTCCGTCAATGATCCGACGTCCGACGATGGTCACATCGTGACTGAAATCCAAGCCGCCAAATACGATAAAGTGGACATCAACGATGTTGTCAATAAAGCTACTCATCTTGATAAACTTTCGCGCGCTCAACAAAGTTATCAAGCGCCGCGTCTATCCGCTCCCAAAGATACAAGAGATCCTTGCAAGGCGCAAAGGATACAAGTACTTTACCAAGCTTGATATAAGCATGCAATACTACACGTTCGAATTGGACGATATAAGCAGCGACCTCTGCACAATCGCGACGCCGTTTGGCCTCTACAAATACATCAGGATGCCAATGGGCGTCAACCAGTCGCCTGATGTTGCTCAGGAGATAATGGAAAAAGTCTTGAAAGGTATAGAAGACATTGAAAAGTACCTCGATGATGTCGGTTGCTTCAGCAACTCGTGGAACGAGCATTTAACGCTACTCGAGCACGTCTTAAAGAGGCTGGAAGACGCCGGCTTCACCATTAACCCACTAAAGTGTGAGTGGGCAGTCAAAGAAACAGACTGGCTTGGCTATTGGCTTACACCGACGGGTTTAAAGCCATGGCGAAAGAAGGTACAAGCGATCCTCGATATGGGGCCGCCAACCAACATGACGCAGCTGCGATCCTTCATTGGATTAGTTACATACTACAGAAACATGTGGCCGAAGCGCTCGCATATACTGGCGCCTTTAACGTCGTTAACAGGCGTAAAGAAATTCAAATGGTTACCAGAGCATCAAACAGCATTCGAGCAAATGAAAGCCATGGTTGCAACCGACGCGTTGCTCCACTATCCAGACCACAACTTGCCCTTTGACATTGAAGCAGACGCATCTGACTATCAACTAGGAGCAGTAATCTTACAGAATGGCGTGCCAGTTGCCTACTATTCCCGCAAGCTGACAGCGGCGCAAAGGAACTACACCACCATTGAAAAGGAACTACTCAGCATCGTAGAGACATTGAAGACGTTTCGCTCGATGTTACTCGGTGCCGAGATACGGATTCACACCGATCACCGCAACCTCACGTATGAGTTAACCACTTACCAAACGCAAAGAGTCTTGCGCTGGAGGCTATATCTAGAAGAATATGGTCCCCAATTCTTCTACAAGAAGGGAGAACACAATCGACTTGCCGATGCGCTGTCGAGAACGCCAACACCTCGCTCGTCTCCCTTGGTTGGGGAGGAACAAGAGCCCGCTACAGTCGTTCAAGAAGACAAAGAAGAGCGACTTGCGCCCTCTCGTATAGAGGATATAAGCTATGATGACGCATACTCATTGCTAGATGAGCCGGAGCTAGCAGAATGCCTCTTAATGCATCCGGAGTTCGACGGAACAGGGAGGTACCCATTATCTTATCAAACAATTGCGCAATATCAAACTCAAGACGAGATACTGCAGGCAGCAGCGAATGAGATTCAACAACCACAAATAACAAGGAAGACGCTCGAAGGGGTCTCCGTCATCGTTTACACGCCTCAAGGGAATCCACACGCGTGGCGTATTTGCATTCCTACCAGCATGCTCGAACGGCTTGTTAAATGGTATCACTTGACGCTATCCCACGCAGGGATTACAAAGCTTGAAGCAACAATTAACCAGCACTTCTTCCATCCGGGGATCCGGACGGCAATAGCAGCTATTGTCGGCAAATGTGACGCTTGCCAAAGATACAAAGCTGGTGGCGGCCATCAATATGGACAACTCCCAATCCGGGACCTCAGAGAGGCTCCTTGGTATGAAATACAAGTTGATTTAATAGGACCGTGGTCCTTCAAGAAGGATAACGTCGAGTACGTCTTCCAAGCATTAACAATGATTGATACAGTGACCAATCTCGTCGAGCTTGTTTACTACGACACCAAAACGACACAACGAATCGCGCAGCTATTCGAGAACACTTGGCTAGCTAGGTATCCCAAGCCAGTGAGAGTCATTCATGACAGAGGACAGGAGTTCAAAGGCGAGTTTCGTGCCTTGTTGCTCAGGAATGGAATCGTTCCTCGACCAACCTCCATAAAGAATCCAACAGCAAATGCTATTTGTGAAAGGATGCATCTGACCGTTGCTAACGTGTTAAGAACAACATTAAACCAATGGAATCCTCAACCACCTCAACAACCACAAGTCGAAGCAACTCATGTTATTGAGTCGGCGCTAGCAACAGCAATGCACGCTACAAGAGCAGCAGCTCATCGCTCACTAAGCAACTTGAGTCCAGGCGCATTAGTCTTTCAAAGAGATATGTTCTTGGATATACCGTTGATAGCGGATATAATGGCGCTCACTAAAAATAGAGAAGCGATCATCAATGACACCTTGTTGCGAGCCAACCAACGGCGCCTCAATTACGACTATAAAGTGAACGAGCGAGTCCTCGTTAAAGTTGCCAATCCTGACAAGCTGCAAGAGCGATGGATCGGCCCTTATACAATAACAGCAGTCCATGTAAATGGAACAGTTACAGTCCGCCTCACGCCATGGGTGACGGACAGAATCAACATCAAACGGTTGAAACCGTATCGATCGTAGAATCACCCAAGGGTTTATGACTTCCCCAGGATGCTTCCTAAATAGAGCGCTCCTTGCAATAACAAGGAGGGCTGTCAATAATAGTAAGCAACTTCAGCTACACTAAGAAGCGCTCCCTCTGGTGGGGGAGAGTGAAAGATCCGTACCGTTGCGACATGGCGTTGGAACGGGCGGGCTTCTCAACTTCAGATTTAGCTATTCGCCCAATAGCTATCTAAATTGGCGTTGCCACGGGCCAACGCCCACGACTAAACATTTGGAGCTGTAGCTCACGTTTATTAGTATAGTTGTCGATGGATAAAAGAGGTCATAATTTCATTTTTAACCACCCGACGTATCAGAAAAACCGCTACGACATTTTCTAGATTCGTTCCGTCACGCTTCCATCACGGTTGCGCATGCACAATCACTTGTTCGTCGTCGCGAAAGCTTGACTACTTGCATACATGCGAGCAAAAGGTTGACTCCAAATAACACAGTTTCTTGTTCACTTGGCTTGCAGTTTTCGTTTCCAAAGTGAGATATCGCTCAACCTCACGACTCACGACACGACACCATACACGAAAGCTGCCGTTTCACAAAACACTGCATTGCTTGCATCTTTCAGGCAATCACAGCCATGTCAGCATCTCCTTCATCTCCTTCAAAACAAGATCAAGTCGCTGTCACTGCTGCTCGTCAAACCTTTGACATGGTCCAGCTCATTCTCAAGCGTCGTCGCCACGAGGAGCATTCAAACGCCGAGATTGAATGTTTGATAAGCGAATTCACCAGCGACAAGATTCCAAGTTACCAAATGGCAGCGTGGCTCATGGCCGTTTGCTGCAGCGGAGACGCTGGACGCGGATTGAACGCGCGCGAAACGGCAACCTTGACGCGCTGCTTGGTGGAATCGGGTCAGCAGTTGGATTGGAGCAGTGCAATCAATGCAAGCTTACGGCACAATGGCAACCAGCCACTGCTACAGCAGCAAGACGATTCGTACTTTCTCATGGACAAGCACAGCACGGGAGGCGTCGGCGACAAGGTGAGCTTGGTCTTGGCGCCACTGCTGGTAGCCTGCGGACAAGCCAACGTCAACGACGACTCCACACTATCACTACGCGTCCCCATGCTCGCCGGCCGCGGCCTCGGCCACACGGGCGGCACGATTGACAAGCTGGAAGCCATTCCTGGCTTTACCACCAATCTATCTGCCACCGAATTCATGAATCAAGTAAGTAACATTGGTTGCTGCATTGCCTGCGCCAGCTCTTACTTGGTTTGCCCGGCCGACGCCAAACTGTATGCGCTGCGCGACGTGACGGGAACCGTGTCGAACGTGGCGCTGCAGACGGCGTCAATCATGAGCAAAAAGATTTGCGAGCGACCGCAGTTGCTGCTGCTGGACTGCAAGTACGGAAATGGGTCCTTTCAAGCGACGAAAGAAGAGGCTGAAATACTTGCCAAGAGCATGATACATACTGGCGTAGCCAATGGGATTGTACCAACATTTGCGCTGCTGACGCGCATGAATGAACCGCTCGGCTGCGCCGTTGGAAACTGGTTGGAGGTGCTGGAGTGCATTGACATTATGCGTGGTAACTTTTGGAAGCGGCGAGACTTGGTGACGCTCATTGTCATGCAGGCGGCCTACATGATGTGGCAGTCCAAGCAGTTTGACGAAACATCAGTAAATGACTTGGCGTTGCTTGCCATGGATTGCTTGGTCAGCGGCAAGGCGCTAACAGTCTTTCGCAAGATGGTGGTGGCGCAAGGCGGAGACGTTTCTGTCGTTGATGATCCAACATCATATCCAATGGTCGCCAAATATACAGCTTCTATTTTCGCCAAGCAAGACGGCTACATTGCCGGCATTAATGCGTTAACGTTTGGACAGGTATCCGTGCAGCTGGGCGCTGGACGTTTCTTGGCGGACGAAGCGGTGGACCCTTGCGCTGGTATTTGGCTGCACTGCCAAGTAGGTGATGCAATCAAAAGAGGAGACAAACTGGCGGATGTTTATACGAATCGTGACGGCATTCTTATCGTGGCAATGGAGCGATTGGAAGCAGCGTTTACGTACTCTCATGTTCCTGTGGCGACACCTCCCATTGTATCTCATGTTGTTTTCAAGGATGGTACACAGGAGGTCACGATTCCGTCTGCCTTGACGGAATGCTTGCAGCTTTTCGACCAGCTTGAGAAGTGATGGCAACGGCGTATGCGTGTCAAAAATTGTCATGTAGGTGGGCTGACGGTTCAGCTCGACAAGGAGCTCGAGTTTAGTGCCGCATAGCATCATTCTCTATATTATACTCCATCTGCGTCAACAACTTAAACTAATAATCAATAAGCTTTAACTGTCATAAAGTCTATTTTAATTGACGACACCAATTACAACGTTCCGCGTCACACAATACAATCAGTTCAAATAGCTTTGATGGCAATCTTCATGCCACTACTCTTGCAGTGACCCGAAACGCTGCATCCAAAGTACCGCGTCTTGACGACACTCATCTTGATGGAGCACTGATTGACACTGGTGCCGCACTTCTTTGTCGCCGCTGCAAAGTTGCACGCGTCAAAGGCCGACTTGCTGGGAAACTCGTAAACGTCGTGCGGGTCCCCGGCGTTGGTCCACTTGAAGACGACAACGTCGTTCTTGTTGACCGTCTTTTTCTGGCTAGGATTAAAGGTCCATGTGACTGTCTTGGTGGCTGCCAAGACGGCAACCACGAGAAAGGTGAGGACGAGGGAGACAATCTTGATCATGGTGAATGTTTGGATGGATGGATATAATTGTGATTATGCGCTTCCACATAATGTTTGTTATCGACCACGAGGTATTCGTCAATTCTGCCTGGGCATTGTTGTCTTGCTGTTGTCTTGCCGTTGAGTCAACGGCGTTGACACTGGTTCATATGTATGAAAGGAACATACACCTACGTACGGAGATGTTTCGCTCAGTCATTCATTTCCTATTACTGTATGTACAACTTCGACCATCTGTTTTTTAAACCATTCTCCGTCGCAATGCCGATGATGAATCTACGAAAGTAAGATCCGCAATTTACAGAAATGTGACCGTTGCCATGATTAGAGACTTCGTCGCGATCGCTTTCATTCAAGTAGAGCTTTTCTTTCAACTATAAACTAATCACATCAGCTACATCCCCGACTATGAGCATTACATTTAAATTACTGTCAACCCGAAGACTCATTCCAAAAAAAAAAAAAGACTGGTCAATTAAAAACCCGGTACCGGTACTCAAAATGACACTTTTGACGGTTTTTAGTTAGATACAGATTCGGAAAGACGACTCGACGGGCTTTCCAACGGTATGCGTAACGTATCTTATATCAAGTTATTTGGTCCCGTAGAGAAGGGAAATGGCTGAGTACCGGTTAATGTCGCACCCAATTCGACGACGGAAACTCGAGGCAAACACCACACAAACAACAATCCAACACCTTCAACAATACTGCTTCTACCCCAACAAACCCAACAGAACCACCTCATGCCATTGAGAACTTGATAACTCATGATACTTCATTGCAGAATGAGCTTATTCGGCGTGAATTGATTGCTCAACGCCTCAAAAGCATGACCCCAGGCGAACTGTATTATTTCTCGCCTCCGTCGGTTTCGCTGTCTGGGCTGGATGATTTGACAAGCCAGCTACTTGTTTCCGAAGATAGAAGCGGCAATGTTGGAGGTATGGACGCGGTTGTGATCACAAATCAGCGGCTGACCTGGAGCAGGCTTGCCAGTGCCAACCCGAACTTGTACCTGGGTGGACCTCTCTATTGGCCACAAGACTAATTAAAAGTCATCTCACACTAATTAATACATTTATTAGATGTATGGTGCAATTTCAGGTGCTTTATGTGGCTTTATGATGTGTTTTACGATGGATCCACAGCGCAAAACTTTACACGCCATTTTCTCGAAACGACTTTTTAACCTCATCCCTACATGGTACCGGGTTTTTAATTGACCAGTCTATGAAGTTCATCCAAAGTGGAGAAAATGCAAGCCGCCCGGGTCATTGTTCCGCCAGCGTTGTCAAATCCTAGTCGTTTTATTGGACGAGTGCTCATGAATACTCTGAACCACGACACAATTGACATTCATGATTGAATTTTCAGTCGTGCAACCTGTTACTGACGCACCAAAACCGAGAACGGACATTTTGGCGATGGCTCGAGGTCCTTTGAGGCCGACCACATCACTGGCCGCGCCGAAAGAAAGCCATGGCGAAACAACAATACCTCGTGGATGCACAATATGCGTGCGTAGTAGATGCAGATGAAATACAAGTACCTCCATTAATATAATTGACGGAACCATGCGATCTGTTCACCACCTTTTGCCCGTGTGGCTCTGTATCAGCATCGCCTCCATTCCACTTTCCGCTGCATCATCATGTCCATTGCCATCCGACGTTCGCGTCCTTCGCAACGACTTGACCATGCGCGAAGTGGTCAATCCATCCACCAACACCATTACCATTCAAATGAACTACCAGGGCGAAACATGGCTGGCCTTTGGCGTCAACCCCGACGGCGAAATGATTGGCGGCGACGCAATCATTGGCTTGCCCGAAACAGGGTCAGTCATGCAGTACGACATGCGGCGCGAGTCCATGCGCGGCGTCAAGGAATGGACGACGCAGTCGTTGACGAATTCATCGATTACGCAGGAGAATGGAGTGACAGTGCTAACCTTCACCATGCCGCTCGTGAACGACAATCAGCATGAGATTCTTGCCGACGGTCCCAACACCTTTTTGTATGCCTACGGCTACAGCAACACTTTGGCGGTGCACAAGCGCGCCGAACACTTTCGCGTGCGATCGGCGCTGCAGTCTTGCGTCCCAGCGACGGGTCTCACGACAAACTACGATGGCACCACGACGGATGGGACGGATGCCGCCACGAGTGGCTTCATTGATACGTCGGCTCCAGTGGCGACTGCAAGTCCGACGAGTGCGGCAACGGTAAAAGCAACGGGCGAGACGAGCGCACCACTTTCCGCCGCGGGTCCTAGCGCATCCGCTCGAGATTCATATTCCGCCGCGTCATCCTCATCGTCGTCCACGTCCTGCGCGCTTTCGAGTGACGCTCAAACGTTAATGGACGGCTTGACCTTTAAGCACGTTGTCAATCCAGACAATGCGGCAATTACTATAGAACTAACGTACGAGGGAGAAGCCTGGCTCGGCTTTGGCGTCAATCCAGACGGAGAAATGATTGGAGGCGACGCCGTGATTGGTTTGCCAGACACAAACAGTGTCATGCAGTACGACATGACGGGTGAAGGCTTGGACTTAGTCACGCCATGGTCGACGCAAACTCTTTCGGAAACATCCATCATTCAAACTGATGGAGTCACAATTTTGACATACACCATGCCACTGGTCAATGACAATCAGAATGTGATTCAGGCAAGTGGACCAAACACGTTCATCTTTGCCGTTGGCTTTGACAATACGCTGAATACGCACGCGATTGCGCGATCCTTCACCATGGAGGAAGCGCTGTTGACCTGCGACACGGCGTCACAATCGACACCAACGACTGACAATAATAGTATCACCGGTAGTTCCAATGGCGACAATGCAAGTACATCGGCCGGCTCCATCTCGGACGAACTCGCCCGCGCCACCCGCACCAAGCGACTCTGGATGGCGCACGGTTTGCTGCTTTCCGTGTCGTGGGGCATTTTGACGCCCCTCGCCATTGGCTGCAGCGTGCTGCGGCGAAAGCAGGGCGGCACCTGGTTTGTGTTGCATTCCAGTTTGAACAATTTGGTATTTTTGACGACAACCATTGGTTTCGCCATTGCCGTGTACATTTTGGGCAAGGAAGGTGACCAGCACTTTTCTGGAGAGCGACATAACTTATTGGGGCTGTTCGTATTTTTGTTACTGTTTGTTCAAGTCATGTCGGGTTGGTTTCGACCCAAGCTTCCCACGCATGCAGCGGCGGCCCGCAAGACGGTGGTCCAGCCCAACGAGGAGGAAGGTGAACATGTCGCCACGGACATTGTCTACGCCAATGACCAAGCAACCGCACCAAAGAAGAGTTGCTTGCGTCTCATGTTTGAAATGCAACATCGCATCCTTGGGCTAGTGCTACTGATCCTGGCCTGGTATCAGGTGCACTTGGGCATTGAGCTGTACGAGGAGGAGTTTACGATGAACTTTAACGGCAAGGCCATCTTCTTTGGAGTGGCTTTCACAATCACAGGTTTGATCATTTTGGCCAAGATTGCACTCATTGTACGAAATAGACGTCGCTAAGTGAATGTAGAGTAGATTTACAGTTTGTCACGTTACTCACTGGTATAGACGATATTGATAGACCAAACGACATAGCATAATTTACATGCATGATCCCTTCAATTTATCGTCATTGCTATGGTTGCCTTTCGTCATCATTCTACCGTATGTGTAGCAAAAGCGAGCGACTTGCTCATTGAGTTATTTATTTTCCTTCGCAATAAATTCGGCCCTCGCCAACCTAGCAAAAACGGTTGAGTACCAGTACGATGCAAAACGGGACCCACTTTCGACGGAAATTTCCTTGCTCGAAAACCGCACTTCACCATGGAAGAAAATCATTGACAGTAACACAGCGTTCACAACATTTGGACAAGCTCATTTTGCTCGCAGCTAGAGATTAGTGTCGCAGATCAGCCTTGAAGCAAGCATGACGTGGGATGATTTAGCAGTAGCGAAAACAACGGAGCTCACAAGAATTTGGATGTTTGCCTTTGGATCTCGAGGCGACGTTCAACCGTACGTGGCCGTGGCTCATGGACTAGTCAAGCGTGGCTACAAAATCACCTTCTTTTGCAACGCTCCCTCCTTTGCCAAATTTGCCGCATCGTTTGGATGCAAAGGCGTTTCCATGTGCGACAAGGAGGCGGACGTGTACATGCGCGAGAATCCTCGCATGATGAAGGCCATGATGACGGGCAACGTCATGGTCGTATTCCAAGGACTCAAGGAAGAGACGAAACAGTCGGTACCAACATATTGCGAAGCGTTTCTCAAGGAACTGAATGCGCAAGGTCCACCAGATTTATGCATGATCATGCCGCTCACCAACTACTTTGGCTGGTACCTGGCCATTCGTCACAAGGTTCCCTTTTTCCCAATGTCAACGTATGCAGCAGTCTACAATCCGGAACATCCGCCGTTTGGACTTCCGAAACTACCGTTTGGTTTGACAAAGTATTTGTTTCAAAACATTGTGCTCAAGGCCGTCTACGACGGCGTCAAGGGCTACGACAATTACCTCCAGGCGAACATTTTGGACCAGTATCCTTGGCCGCTCTTTCAACGTAACATTTTGAATCGCGTTTCTCCAGTCTTGATTCTTGGATCCTTTGAGATTGCCAAAGTACTGGCTGGAGGCGCGGAGCAATTTCCGCGCGACAAGCTGATAACCGTTGGAACGACGGTCATTGAGCAAGACTTGCAGCTGCAACAGATTGATAACTTTGGCGGCCAGCACGAGTTTGATCGCCTTCAACAGTTCCTCGACAACGGCGAAAAACCCGTCTATCTTGGATGGGGAAGCATGATTAGTCAATCGTCCGAATTCATGGTCCAGTTGTGCGCGCGAGCTGCGTTTCGTTCCAACCACCGGGCCGTTGTTCTCGGAGGCTTTGCCAATCTTTCCATGGAGCTGCTTGCGTCGACCAACATTGAACCGCACGTCTTGGAGTATGCCAAGAAACATCTCTTGTTTGTCAAGCAGGCGCCGCACGAGTGGCTCTTTCCGCGCGTCTCCGTCATTGTACACCACGGTGGCGCGGGCACAACGACGGCTGCCCTCCGCGCCGGTGTACCATCCGTCATTACGCCCGTGTTTGCGGATCAGTGGGACTTTAGCTACTTTTTGCGCAAGACTGGCGTTGGCATTGGTTTCGACAAGCAGTTTCAAAAGATTACGAGTAATGAGCTTGGAGACGCTATACGCAAAGCTGCGAGCGACCAGGAGATGAAACAAAAGGCAGTAGCATTGGGAGAAAAACTTCGCGCCGAGAATGGCGTTGCACAAGCAGTATTGGAGGTGGAGCGCTTTTGGGAAGACAGTTGCATATCGGGCACGTTTCACAGTCGCTTCCCTGGAACTCTTCTGTCAAAGCGCTTTACCGAGTCTATTTGGTTTCGCAGCAGCTTGGTGTTGGGAGCTGCCATTATCTTGGCGCAATTGATTGCGTTCATACAGTGGTGAATGCCCTACGGTAGTTCCCTTGCAAAGAGTGACATTAACTACCGGTAGCTGAAACTGTGAAAAGCGCCAGCCAAACATTAAAATGGCTGCAGCAGGAGCAAGAAGCGAAGACGACACTTTATAATACTTGATATCAATAGAATATATGTGTTGTATGATATACATATGTTGCTGGCCAACTCACAGTCAACCTAGGAATTCTCCAGCTGCTGCTACTCGAGGCATAGCTGGTATCGCTGCGCTGAACAGGCGACTGTGCTGTTTCCTCGACGAAATTCGAAACCCAACGCAACGCGGAGGAACGACTCGCGCGTGTCACCATGAGAGGCATCAACCGTCATTACGAGAGTCGTTATCATAGTCGTCCAGTACCTCGGCTTGTATCAACCGTGAACATGCTCGAAGAGTATCCATCACTTGCTGCTACGCCAGGGCGCTCATTGATAGACGGCGACAACGACTCGTGCCGAAGACAACCTCATCACAACGACATGGGCAACGACGAAGACCATGAACTGGAATCACACTTGGAGATGCAGCCGGATGAATCCGAAGTACTACTCTTGTCTTCCGAAAGCAGTAGCGACTTGGATTCGTCAAGCGACTCGCTGCTCCATTCCTGCTTTCATCGCTTGCGTTCCTGCTGCACCTTGCCACCAAAGTCACTCTGCGCCAGCGCGCCTCGTGCTTGGAGCGTCCTGATTCCACTACTCTGTCTATGTAATCACTATCTATTCTTCGTCGGCCAAACGGAACCAATGTGGAAATTGAATTTCGCTGCCGACATTAACGTTTGGTACAATGCCACGGGCCTGGAAGCCAAGGCGGCCTACTACTCGCTCGGTTTCGATCAAGAGACGCATGTAGTCTATAGCAACGACGAAGCAGTCAAGCAATTCACGTATGCCAACGCCATTCAGGAATTGTACCAGGCCAATGGTATTCCGGGAAACGCGCAATTCGTTCCGAAACTGGCGGCAGTTTTATTGATTCTCTTTTCCGGAATTTGGCCGCACTTGAAACTATGCATGCTGTCACTCACGTGGCTATGTTCCACCAACTCTCAGCGACGAGGCAGCATTTTGCAGTGGCTGTCCACACTGGGCAAGTGGTCGCTGGCCGATGTCTTGGTGGTTTGCGTCATGGTGAGTGTACTCAACTTAGATTGGACGCTGGATCCAAATGCCACCATGAATGGTTTCGTCCACCAAGTGCCACTGCTCATTGATATAGTGCGTCATGCATACTCGGTCCAAGACGTTTGCAACTATTTGCTACATTTAGACTGCGGCAATTCGCAAAATAGCTGGACCACGCGCGCCAAGTGTAAGTCGTGCATCAACTTTTTGCAAATCGAGTTTGATCACCCGGCCACCACGCGCACGAGCTTTGCCGGTATTGCCAAGGGCGTCCAATCGTCGGGCGGCGGTGTCGCGCAACTGCAGGTGCAAGGCGTGAGTGGAATCTACTACTTTTGCGTGGCAGTGATACTGTCCATACTCTCGTCGCTACTGGTGGATGTGTTTGACGTGAGGGCGCAACAGCGGGAGCGAGTGGCGCAAGCGGAACACAACTTTTATAGGTACGCGCGACTATCGGGTGGATCGCATGATGAGCAAGATGACGTGGAGCAAAACCAAGTAGTCATGTTGGAACGACGCCAGGCGCAGCAGCGTCGATTGGTGGCGGACGAATCTGTCATGTACGAAACATTGCGGCCGTCGGGATCGCTCTCGGTGGATTCCGCGTGCGCCAAGTATGGACTCGTTCTGCTTTCCACCGTGACGAGTCTCATGGTCTTGCTGGGCGCGCTGGTGCATACGTTGGAGCGGAAAGTGACGGGCGCCATTCCGCAACTCATGCACGATATTCTGGGCATTGCCTGGGATCGCGAGTTTTCGTTTGCGACGCTCGTCGGAGTCACTGGAGCTGCGGGTGGTTGGGATTGGCTGCTCATGGCGACGTTTGCCTTGTTTATAATCATTGGACCGATTCTGCGAGCCATCCTTTGCGTGCTTGCCTTGGCGCAGGCTGATGACAATTCGACGTTTCGATTGCGGCTACATACAGCGATTGACTTTATAGGAGCCTTTTGCGCATGGGAAGTCGTGGCGCTTGCCTGCTACCTCGTCAGCCTCATCATGCCGTTGGCTACCTCGACAATTATCACGAGGCCCGAGTGCGCCAAGGTTGACAGCAGTGGGTCATGCTTGGAGGTATCCTTTGACTTGCAAAACCATTTTTGGATGGTGATTGTCGGCGGCAGCATGCTCGTGTTTTCGGCGTACTGCTGTCATTTGATTCTGCCGCATCGGTAGCACATTGTTATCGAGGTATTTAGTCAAGTCCACACGTTCGTTCTTTCAGTTGCATGCCCGAGATGTGCTAGGATATCGTTGGTTACATTTAGCAAGGAACATAGCAGAGAGTAAATATTTTGTTATCATCGTTTGCGACGAGTCGGTTTATTGGTGAGCTGGCCATGACTGCAAAATACTATTTACAACATTTAGAAAGCACTTTAACGCTTTGATGCATCATACTAATCTTCACATCTCGCAATCTTATTTTGTTCTTTAATAAATTGGTTATTTCTATGTTAAATTGGATGAACATGCCCGCATGTTCTATTTAAATGCTCCAAAAGTGAGTCTTCGCCAATCTTGCACAAACATGCCCACAATCCATTTCCCACCTACTCGTACGTCAATCGAGCCTTTAGAACATCATTCTCCTGACTCAAACCTAAGTTTTGCAATGCGATAATCACAACGCTCATATTGTCGCGTGTCTCCAGACGCAAGCATTCGTGCAGCAGGTCATCAGCAGCTCGCGCCAAGGCAAAGACATCACCGTCCGCAACGCCCGCTTCCACACGACGCACAACGAAATCCGCCACTTGCTCGTTCGACATGACGTCAAAGACGCCGTCGCACGCCAAAACTAGGAACCGATCCGTGTCAGATCGTCGGTGGACAATAATCTCTGGCATGACGGTGACCGCTTGATCCGTCGCCGGTAGATCTTTGTTGTTTTTGAATTCAAAGTCTCCAAAACTTCGAGACATACCAAGCGAGGAAGTGGACAGACCAGTGTATATCACTTTACCGTTAAAGATTTCGATACCGGCCTTGCGAATTCGTGCCTCTTCAACTGGAAGATCCGGCTTGTGGTCAACACTGAGCGGTTTGACGCCAAACGAAACTGATTTCGTCTCGTCAGTCGCAATGGAAAGCTTGGCCAAAGATTCGCTAAGGTCTTCTTGAGCGGCAGCGCTATGGATCAGAATGCATCGACTGTCGCCAGCTGTTGGCAATTTGTTGATACGTGTGAGTGATTGTATGTGGCGCGACAGGATTAACAAAAGGTAACGTACCATTCGCCACCAAAATCTCATCTTGCGTCACGACAGCAGTGACACACGTACTTCCACCGGAAATGCCTTCTGCTCGTAGCTTATCATCGACTGCGAGGAAAGCCTCCTCCATGCTCTTCGACAAGTCACCGTGACTCAGACTCTGCTCATTAAATTCGTCAGGCAAATGCTCCGAGACAAACTTGCTCACCAAACCGCCGTCCGCATGACCATCGCAAATACCCACAATCACCTTGGTGTCATCCGCATAGGTTATTTTGGCATCCTCCATTTCGACGCGAATGCCCGGCATTTCGGAAAATGCAATCTGCATGTCGTTCAACGGCGCAACAATGATACGCTCCTCCACCGATCCTTGCTCGCCTATAATACACGGATCATTCAAATCAAACAGCTCCTCCTTGATGAGATTTTCGTACACTCTGCTTCGCTGCGTCGTTGGTGACAGCAAGCCTTCCGCCAGCGCCGATTGGTTCAAAATATTCTTGGCGTTCAACGGAATTCCAAAGTCAATCATTCTCTGCTTCAAGTAACTCACAATCTCACCATGTCCCTTGGACGCTGCAATATGCAACGGCGTATGTCCAGAAATGTTGGTTTGCACAAGCTGCTGGGCGGCATATTGTTCCGGCTCGTGCTCCAGCAGAATGCGACAAGCCACCAACCATCCCTTGTGGCAGGCCGCCATGAGCGGCGTGTACCCATCCGGAACGACGGCTCCAACGCCAAGCTTATGCGCCATGCGTCCATTGACGAGAAAGTCTGGATTCTGCGCCACCAGTTTGCGCAGCTTTAATTCGTTTCTAGCGTCAATCTCCTTGGCGACTGGCATGAAGATTTGAAAGAGCTGCTTGACGGGAGCAAGCAAGCGAAACTGCGGCGACTGAATGAGAGCCGTCTGCGAAACTGCCACGAGAATCTGATTCACAGTCGTTTCGGCGACTGGTGTCTTTGGATTGGCGCGCTTGCTGGCAGTCGTTGGCGTGCTAATGTATCGCAGCTGCTGCGATGAGCGAGGCGTCGATGCGACCGCACTGCTTGGAGCGGGAGTCGACTGAATCGACTGATCGAACTGAACTACTGGAGGAGTTGCAACAAATGGAGCGCTCTGAGTGGGAGTGTTTGCTGCTTCTGCACCAGGCGTCGTCTCGTCCATCTTGTCGCTGGGATTAGGACTGGGAGTGCCGAAACCAACTTCAGAAGCGTCCGATTCGAGCTGCATCGCCTGCTCGCCACCATTGTCAGATGAAGAGGCAATTTGATCCATCGGCTCGGCCGACTCTTGCATCCTCGAAAAATCACTTGTTCAATACCGTCGATATGCTCTCCCAGATGGTGCAGAAATATAATGAAGCGTCGGGTGGATGGATGTGTGGTTTTGGCGATGGTCGTCGTTTTGGATGAGAAGAAAGCTTTTAATGCCGCATCAATGTTTAGCTACTTTGTTGCTGTCTGTGCAAGGAGAGCGTTAACAAGCTTGAAGGACATGCTAGAGGCTTAAAGGCAGTAACAATTACCAAGACGAATACCAAAGTGGTTAAACAAGAGTATCATACTTCATTGAGTTTAAATTGTCCACATGTGCCGCAGCTTCAAAACCACAGGTTGTGTGCATGCTCGAGGCGAACATTTCATGCAGCAGCATGATTGCAGTCTCTATTATTGTACTCCATCACAAATATGTTCCGTCAATGACTTGTCTTATTCGTGGCGAGGGTGATGTTTGATTGGTTTGTTGGTAATAAGGTGTGCTGAGCGATTGAAAGGCATACCACCGTAGCTGCAGCACAACTACTTTTCCGCAGAATTTCAGTAACATATCAATTATAGACTTCCACTAAACGTAAGTGCGAGTCATTCTTATTTATCTTATTTACTGCTTACTAGCACTACTCTCCTTTGCCTTTTGCGCCTCCAGTGCCCGACTCAGTTCCTCCAGCGCCTTGCAGGCCTCGGCGGCAGCCTCCTCCACCGCGCACTCGTCATCCGAAAGGCCCCCGCCCAAACTGTTTTGCAGACCCGCCGATGCAATCTCCTCGACGACATCCCACGCCACCTTGGCGTCGGGACTGGTGGGGCCTTGCTCCTGCGAAATGCGCTTGGCCTCGGCCAGTGCGGCGCGGAGCTCGGGTGAGTCGGGTGCGGCCTTTCCAGTGCTGCTCGACATTTTGAGTTTGATCGAAGCCATTTCATCGGCGACAGCTTTCAAGCTGTTGATTTGTGGCGTCGTCTTGGCTAAAACCTGCGCCAGCTCGTCGAGCTTGCTGCCGTAGTCGACGCAGGCCTTGGAGATTTCCTCCTCCACGAGGCACTCCGTGTCGAGGGAGGGAATGTCAAAGGCGTTCTTGCTGTGTATGCGAATGAAAGAGAAAAATGAAATATAAAGGTGAGTGATATTTATAAGAAGGTAAAAAACGTGTAGCAGCTTTTGCCGTAGATTCATTCTATATACACTCTCATTCATTTTCAACAAATCCATTTTCATCATATACTTACGCATTGTTCGCCGCACTCAGTTCTTCGACATTGTCCCAGGCCACGGCCGCCTCGGGACTGTGGCTTCCAAATTCCTTGGAGATGCGCATGGCTTCCGCAATGGCGGCACTGGCGTCCGGGCGCTGCGTCGTGGCATGCAGGCGTGAAGCAGATGGTCGAGTGGTTGACGTAACAACAGCAAAGGCAGATGCAGATGAAGCAGCTCCAGATAATAGGATAAAGGCAAGAGTTGACTTGATCATGGTATGTTTGTGTATATAAGAGAGAGAGGTTTTGGTTACGTCGTTTCGATTTTTGAAAATGGGGCCGCTGAACGAGTGAACGAGTGGCTTCGTCGGCATTCTGCTCGAACGACATGGAAGATCAAGCGACGTCTGTCGAAAGATCCAGCGAGCGCTAAAGAGTGACATACTGTCGCTTTAGTGTAAGACAGCTACTCATGAGCGCACTTGTGCATGCCGAAACGCTCGACCATGGAGAGAAACGTCACAGCTGCGGCTTGATCCAAAACACACCAGCGACGGCCAGGTCAGAAGCTGCACCATGGCAACGAAAGTTTCCAAATCCTTCCAACTAATACTACTGCTGCTAATTTCGATAGCCTTTGATCAAGCATACTCATGGTCTGCCTGCCATATACAATCGCATTGCCGCTTTCAGCAGCGTCAATATCGGAACGAGCGTGACCGACGACGACAAACATGCCAATCTTCTTCACAAGACAATTATGAGCCTTCTGCAATGAAGGGGCGGGCTGCCCAAATAGCCGGCGTTTCGCTATCGCCGTCTGGTTTCTACGTCCTGCTGGAATGTTCGGAATCGGCATCATCCAAGAGTAGCAGCAATGATAACAACAATACACTCATTCTACCCATTCAAGTCACCAATGACTCGCGCGACGTTCATCAAGCGTCCAGTCCCCAGGCGTTGACGCTGCTGCAGCTGCTGGCGGCGCCTCTACCAGTCGACATGGCGGGTCCAGTCTTTCCCGTGGAAACGCTCACGAAACTGATTGTTGTGCAGAGCGACTTGGAAACGAGTACCAACGAGCAAGAATATCAAGAGCAGCAGCATCCAATCATAAACTATTTGCAATCAAACATTGCCCAGCAGCTGCAAAGTCGCTTCAACGTTTCCGATTCATCGTGGCGCTACAGTCAGCAACCCGATTGGATACAAGCTCGCCTGTCGCTGCCTCTATGTTCGCTCCATCGAGTGCAGCTACACGTACACAACGATAGCATGATTTGGTACTTGACGGTGCGAGCGCTTGACATGCCAGTAGCGTCGTCATTGTCAAGTTCATCAAGTACCTCTACTTCTACATCTACATCTTCAACAGCAGCATTGTCATCGAACAGTTTGACGTTTGCTCCCAGCGAGCAAGCATTGCGTCAAGTCGTTTGGCGCGACGACGAAACCAACGACGAACATTGGAATCCGCAGGTGGCAGCCGCCTTTACATGTTTGGCACTCGCCCTGCGCTACAAGGCGCCCATATTCTTGACGCAGTCACCTGATACAGCGAGTCCATTCATTTCCAAATCCGACGTTTCAACTCACTTTCCACTATACAAGAGCCAGGACGAGCTGGTGCAAGCACCAACACGCGTCCACCGCAACATTGAAACGGGGTTTGCCATTCACAAGCTGCAGGCAGCCTTGCAACTGGCCATGCAGAAAGGCGATGTTGCGGCGGCGCACAAGATTCGTGCGCGTTTGGACGAAATGGATTCCATGCAAGACTTGCCCGTGCAGGCGGAACATGATTTGGAGAATATGCAGTAAACAAGGAGACTGGCAAGTTGCAATTTGCGCGCGCGGAGATTGCGTTTGAAGGAAAGGAAAATGAAGGTTATGTCAGAGCTGCAATACTGACTATCCAACATGGCGGCTTGTGCGACGCGCTTGGCGACCGTCGCTCGGTCGCTCCACAAATGAAGAATGCTTATAATACTATAGAATACGCAATATTATGAATTCTTGTCTTGTTAGCATAAACTCAACGATCGTCTTGCAGTCGAGCACTAGCACGACAATCGGTTCGCGTATGATAAGCTAATCACGTAGTTGCAAAGTCCGTCATGGCAAAAGTGCTGCTAGGCAATATTTGTTTGCAACGCAGCAGACCTACTTTGCCGAAAGTAAGTTTTAATGAAACGTACAAACAATCAATGAAAACTATACTAGCATCTATTGTTAGCATATGCGCATCTTCTTTATGCGAAAACGTCGAGTATATTAGAAATGGCCCAGTTCAAATGAGCACGCAACTGGCGGGCGGCCGGTAGTTGCATGTCTCGAGGCACACCGATCCGGTCCCGCATGTAGATCAAGCTATCAGCTACTCCATTCACATACTCTTGCCCGCCTTTTTCTGCAAATAGCTTGGCCACTTGACTTATGTTTGCTTCTTGCTCAACAGTTCCTTGTAAAAGCGCCAAGCACACGATCCGCATCGCAGCATCCACACCCATCATCACTGCCTCACTCGGCGACGCGTTTGGATCCGCCAACGGAGCCGACACTGGCGGCATGCCCTTTTTGCCTGCACCACGCGACGCAAACTTGACGATAGCTTCGTAATTGGCGCTGACGCGCTCCACCGCCTGTCGCTTGGCCGTTGGTGCGTCGCATCCGGGCCAACTCCAGTCGGGTTCAACATTGCCATTGTGCGCAACCAGTGGCAGCTCCCAACTACCGGGCGCTTGTCCGTCAATGGCGTTGCGAAACGGCTCGCCGGCCGCTTCACTCGCACAACCGCCCAGCTGCGGCGGCAAGTCCCAATTGTGCGTATAGTAGTCGGACTTTGTCAGTTGGTAGCTCGGCAACGTTTCCATAACATCAAACCAGCGATTAATGGCGGGATAGTCGGTGGGTTGGCTGGGTGTCACGCGCATCACAAAGCCTTTCAAGTAAACGACGGAAGCGGCCATGCGCTCCAGAAACGGAGCAAAGTGAACGTCGACCATGGAAATTTCACGGCCGAGGAAAAAGGGACCTTTGACTGACAGTTGCTCCTCCACTTGGCCAAGCATTTCAATAAAGAGCTCCTTGGAACTACTCGATGTTCCTCGTATCCATTGAAACCACGGAACAAACAGGTTTCGCTCCAGTCGCAGCAAGGATTCCGCTTGCTCCTGGTCACGCTTCGACTGCGGCTGCAACGACTTGTGGTCTGGAAACGCCTTTTCCAACGCTTCCAGAATGTCATTGGATTGTCCATACACTTGATTGTCAATGATTGCCACTGGTATTTGACCGCTCGGTTGCAGTCGCATAAAGTCGGCAGGTTTGTTGCCGTAGCAGCTCATGTTGATTTTAATGACCTTGTAGGGTATCTGCTTTTCCTCCAACGCCAGCCACACTTTGTGGCAGTAGGGACACCAGCTGGCGCTGTCGCGATAAAACGTGACGCGAATGTCACGGGGCTGGTACTTGGTTGCGTCGTATAAACGCGTCAAATGGAGGGGGCTGCCGACGCCAACGCCGAGTGCAAGGTTGCTGCGAAAGTGGCGCTCACTGTCAGTCTCCATCATGCTTTCCAACGTGGAGCGAATGCTGGACCATGATGGAAGGTCTGAAAGCTCATGCTCCAATGCTTGATCGACCTTGACATGCGCTTGCGTTAGTTGATTCGACGACGATGAAAACAAGGATGCCGCCATGTCTTGAAAAATGTTCGAGTCGTCCTTGCGAGGCGCTGCTGCGTGCAGTGTCGTCGGGTTCGATGGTTGCTGTAACCTGGAATGAACGTGTATTGATTTCGGGGAAAAGCCGGAAGCTAATGAAAGTGTCAGGAGAAGGGCGGCAAACATCATGATTCTCCACCAAGCGGTTCTTGCTGGCTCATTTTGTGCCATGGTGGAAAGCTCGCTCATGGATCGAGTGAAGTTGAATGTCGCATCGCAACCCAAGAAATATCGTAGCGGTAATGGATCATGGGACGTCCTTTCATCTTTCCACCATGGCACAATCCATTTCCTTGTGCGAATCATTTACTCTACTGTAACAAACGTTATACAATCTACAACATATGCAGCAGCAGCAAGACCAAGATAGCCCGGCGGATGAATGGCTGGCGTCCTTGAATGCAACGTGCAATCGCTTCTCGACGCAGTACCTGCAGCTGATTCGATCCGCCGCTTCGGCTCCATCGTCAGGAGCAGGCGAACATGACGGACGATCCGATCCAAGAGGTGAGACAAATACTAGTATTAGTAATGTATATGAAATTTTATGATGGTCTAGAGAGTCCTTGTGCAGGTCTCATTTCTATCTTACGCTCGCTCACGTTCCATCCTTTCGCCTCATCTTTATAACATGAAAACATTTGCACCCCTACTTGCAACAAACAGCTGGAGGCGGTCACATGATGTATCTACACGATCCTCCACCACCTCCACTTGCCGCGCACGTTGCCCATTCGTCATTGAGCTGCCAATTGGCGGCGGACAATTTATGCGTCGCCGCCAGTCAGTTGCTGTCGTTGATTCGAACGCTGCGACTCAGTCTGCTGCTCATGGACGCCGATACCATTGACGTGGAGCAGCATCAACAAGTGCAGCAGGCGCAGCGAGACACTCAGCGAGCCTTGGAGCAAGCGGCGCGGCAAATGCTCGAGTTGCTGCAGCGACGGCAAACGTGAGAGACAGATGAACATTCTCAGCTCACAGCAATACTATATATACATTAAGTATTATAATTCTATTCTATGCAATTTCTGCCGCATAATATCCTACTGATAGATGGACGGCGCGACGCGTTCCCACGAGCTGCGTTGAAACACGGTCTCATCCAGCTTGGAGCATTGCAGACTGTAATTCTTTTCCAGGTAGCGAAAGGTTTGCTGATTGGGCTGATGATGCATGATACTCGTCGCAGCATTGCCATGCGCAGCCTCCATCACGTCGCGGCTCAACAAGATCTGCTCGCCCCGCACCATAAAGTTGATATCTTCGCGCAACTTGTAGTAGACTTCGTTTTCTGCGATTGGAAGACCGGAAAAGAAGCAAAAGCGCATGTACAGCTTCCAAACACGCACGTCGCGAATCTCCAATGGCAATGTGATGAACTGGTTCGGATAGAGAATTTGCATTTGGTCCAACAAGTGGCGGTCGGGGAGAGGTAATCGTCGCATTAGTTCTTGTCCACTGGGTGAGCTTGGATCCGCACCGCCGTCAAGGCTTCTTGACGAAAGGTCGTCGTGGCTTGTCAGCGGGCTCGTCGACATTTGACTCGTGCTCGCAGTGGACAATGAGCCACTCCAATATCGACGTGAAGTCTTCTTCTTCTTCGTTTTGTATTTGTAAATGGCGTCGCAAACATCAATTTTGTCAGACGCCGTACCAACAGTAGAATCATTCGAGTGACTGCACATGCTCGTCTTGGCTGGTAGTCCCAGTGCAGACGGCAAGCAAAAGACAACCATGGTTCGCATATTCTGACGAAGGCAGCCAGCGTAAAACGGCGTGCCAGCGAATATAGGCTTGCCACTAAAGTAGCAACCACGGCTGTCTCCTGGCCCGTCCTTTGGTTGCTTGGCCCCCACGGCGTAGAACGCCATGCGACGATGGTCGGGCATGGTTTTCGAGCCAGTGGATACGTGACTGGATGGCAAGGTAAGCTCGCTAATGTTTCGTTCCAGTTCCAGCATGTCGCAGCTTACTTCCATGGAATGCGGCATGGCAGGCGTGTTGGAACGCACAACGCTTGTTCGAACTGCAATTGGAGACTGGACTTGGACTTGGACTTTGCCGTCAAAGTGAACTTCAATGTCATCGTGATTCTCCCAATCGCCTCCGAACAGCAGCTCCGCTTGTCGTTGCTTTTGTCGGTGGCGCTGAATCCTCCGGAGCCGCGGCGTTTCAGCTGTATCACTTGCACTTTTTGCGTTTGCCAGCTCCTCATCACCAGGCGCCATCATTGGAGATATGCCTAGCAGGGTGACTGATTGTTGGCTCCCGCCAAAGCAGTTGCATGGATTGGTGGACATCATTCGACTGGAAAAGTAGCTGGCCTTGTCGCGCGCCAGATCACAAAATCGGCCAAATGGGGTCAAGCCATTGCGGAGCTTGCGTTCGTCAGTTTGTCTTGTCGACTCTTTCCATGGACTCGATCCAATAGAGGAGCTAGATGCGCTGGTTTCGCTCAAATCGGTGCCGTGTTGCTTGGTAATTGCAGCCCCGCCTAGGCAACTCCACGATGAACAAGTGCAGCCGTCTGTCATGAATGAAGGCCATGACAGCTGATCGATCATGGTAGTAACTGTTTTGCTGCCCATGGCGTGGTAGTTATTGTAGTGTAATGGGCGATGGCTTGCCGTTTCTAGGATCCTCACGCAAGTGACTCTTCCGTCGAAACACAAATGGCGGCCTGCGATGGGCCTGGGTCGCTTGCTGCTGCGTGAAGGCAAAGCAACTTATTACTCGGACCTAAGTTCCATACACACCGGAGACGCATGTACAATGAAACAGCTTTACCTTAAGACATTGCAATAAAAGCAAGCAGTTCCATTTTGACGCGTAAGCGCAAAAGGGTTGCCGTTTCTGCGACGAAAAAGTGAGCCACTCTCTAGCGTTCCGCATGGCAGGCATGTAACGATGACTCACTAAGTAATTTAAATTCCCGAACGCTGCAATCGACGATTCGCCCGGCGCGCTAGAATATTGGATGGAATCTTCGTCCACAATTTCTCGCTCCACGACCTGGTTGCAGGTTCGTCGTTCGGATCAGTGCTCCAGCTTGAACGGATAACAAGCAAGCTTCCTTCACTTGAAAGTACGCGCATTCGACTACACAACGATTTGAATTAGTAATAGATGAGGTGCTGTCAGGGCAGAGCTGTGTGTGTGAGCATCATCCTTCACCGTTCACCGTCCGCCTCAAAATGGATCAAGCGCGCGATTCAAATTGCCATCAATAAAAGAGATACTCTATGAATCAAAAAGCTGTAGCAGCATTATTGGACCTCGATTCATGACATATTTTTATGGATACGCGAAATGTACGATGCTCGCCCATCAATGCCAAAAACGTCATTGCGACATCATCCACGCTGGAGCTCGAGCTCACCGCAACGTTGAACGCCAGCAATCCACCACACGCTCCATTATACACAACTATGATGCACCCAGACGCCATGAGTCTACAAACTGCAACTTTTGACAAGGAGGAAGATTTTGACGATGTCGAGCTGGCATCTGCCAAGCAGCAGCAGCAGCAGCAGCAGCTCACTGCCGATGATGACGCTTCGCACGAGACTTGCTCCTTGTCCGTGCCCGACGAATCCGAGTTGTTGCGCATTTATCGCATCAAGTATCGCGTCTTTCGCGATAGCAAGCTCAAGCTGTGCAGCGACTCGCCGTACGATGTCATTGTCTGCAGCGAAAGCAAGGATGTTTGGTCGACGTTTGTCTTGAGTCGAGTGAATCACGAAGCAGACGATATCATTGCAGCTGACACTCAAATTCAGGCGTTTGAAGTGACGCTTTCCATGAGCCCGCTCCAGCGACAGGTGGCCAAGGTCGGTTGGATTGCCAAGAGTTCCGTCGCCACGTACGATGGATCGACAAGCAGCCACATGGCAGTCATTGCGCGAGACACTGACATGGTGGAGAATGCCAAGACGTTTTACATCATTTACAATGGCATTGATCGAAGTGTTGCTCCAATTGCAAACGTTGACGCAGTCTGGGAGCAAAGAACGATTAACATTCGTTGCGTGCTGCACGAAAAGACTTGGATGGTAAATGGCAAGTTGCTCTACACGGACGACCACGACTGGATGCAGGAGGCCAATGGATCCGAGCTGCTGCCTCTAGTAAAGATGAACCAAGGCTCCTTTTCGTTTACGCGGATTGAGCTTGGCGATTAATATTAAAGGAATGGACGGCCTTATTCTCGAGGGTCATGTACTCATCGTTAGTGGGCAATATTCTTGTGACATTTACCTGTATATGAGATATAGAGTAATATACAGTTTCCATAGTCAAAGACTGTTTTCTACTCATATTTACGTCTGCAGCCGTTCCAAATGTCAATTTTATTGCAGGCGGATAGCTAAATTCAACGTGGATCTTTGAAGGTTGACGCACGTTCCGTGACGGATAGACCTGATCTCTAGGAAAGCTGGAATTGTTCCTTGTCCTAGCAAGCAGACTTAACCACCGGAATGATTTCAAACAAATGTGCACCAGCAATCAAAGAAGAGCCACAGTGGACATTCAACATATTGATGTCGAAAGTAAGCTGGAGTAGTGGGGCAAGTTGGCAGCAATCCAGCTAGCGTAACAAGGCCGGCTGCCGCCGTTGGCACTGACCCAGTCTTGGGTGTTTGGATGGCAGGTTGGTCTATCAGTGGTGATTGCAATGGATAGGCACCTCATTTACTGTTCGCATGAGATAGCGGTTGGGTAGCTATCCACTTATTGCCAGCATGAACTAGCGGGATCTGTTCGCAAGAGATTATTGGTGCGCTGTTTGCAACGGTTACGTAGCTGTCCGACCTAATGTATTGCAGTGGGTTACGCACGCACAGATGCACTCACATGCAAAACTTTAACTCACTGAGCCCATTCTGGGTCAGTGAAAGTTGCAACTGGACTGTACCCAATTGGACTATACCCAACTCCAAGCCTGAAGATCTCAGGACTCAAAGCAACCTCTTCATAAACATCCAGTGAAGCTGTCTAAAGGTCTTTTGTAGTAAAAAGTTGCAGCGATGGTTGTCAATGACATGCGACGCTGCTTGCCAGAACCAAACGGCTGGTTCGTTTTGAGTTGTTTGGAAAATAACTGACTGTGGATGCCTCCACACAAGTATACCTCCTTATAATCTGGTGCACTCAGAGCATAGGGAACCTTTTGGTAAATGAATACCTTCAGTGAGCATGAACTTATCATGACTGCATGGGCAGCACTGATTGGCAATGGCCAATTCGCAGTCAAACTCAGATCTTATGGAGAGTTCTTCATTATCCATCATGTAATGTGCGTTTTTGCTTTCATTGACTTGCCAGAACCATGCTGCTGCGCATCTCATGTAGCCTCTTGTCACATACAGGAAAGGGAAGATGTTCTATAATCACTGACCCGTACAAAGTAGGGTCCAATGAGTACACAGTTTCTCGTGTCTGTCTGTCAAGATATCTGTGCCTCTAGGGTAATGAAACTTCAACAGGCAGAATCCATTGGAATGGTAAATGTCACATTGGCGCATTACTTCAAACAACTATAAGGACTGCACAAAGCTGTACAGTGCCATAATATAGGAAGTAGGTACATCCATGTACTATCAATATAATATTGACTGGCCCTAGACTACAATAGCAGACTTGAAACTGTACAGCAACATAGTGTAGGAAGTAGGTAACATCCATGTACTATTATTGACAGGCCCTAGACTACAATAGCTGAGCTACCATCAAATCCCACCAGTGCATTACATGCAGAGGTACACATTTATCTACTCAGCTATAAGATACGAGCCATTGGGAAAGGAAGAGCTACAGTCAGGCCCACACTATGAAGTGCAGTGCTTCAGTCCAGCCCCACACTACCAGCAGCAATGAAAGAGGTCTTAGGAGTTTATAGAGCTACCATCCAGCTACCAGTATGACTATGGAGACAAGCCCTATGCATACAAGCTACAGTCAGGCCCCATTGGTACTCTACAAGTAGTAGATCTACATCAATATCTCAGTACAATATTAAGGAGCTACCATCCATATTATGGAGAAAGGCCCAGCACTACAAAGGCAGAGCTGCAGTCAAGCCCTACACTACAAATCGTGGTGCTATACAGTCACACAGGTATCACGTCCGTTTGTGCACAAGTGCCGAGGCAGTGCCAAAGTCCATGAGGTCCCCTAGTTTTTGGATCATGAAACTTAAAAAAAGTTGCAGAAACCAAGGACCCAGAGAAGTGAGCTGTTGCAATCCGTCACACTGTCAGGGGTATGTGCACTTCCATTGCAGTTGCAATGCAGTGGGTGGTGTTGTCCACGGAGATATTAAGTGAGTGATTAAGAGCTTCAATTCATTTGGCCAGCTTACGCATGTTGCTTACTTTGGTAATCATTTTTGCGGTGGTCACTATGACTGTCATGGAAGGGGATGGGCCAATCTTTGCATTTACTATCTTGGCGAGTGGGAGCTGTTGCCGGTTGGTGCTATTGACTTTTCGCTCATTGATTGGGGATTTGGGAATTTGATGTTCCTGATAAATGTGTGAGCCACTCAGCAAATGCTTTTATTGAACCAGCAAGGCTTTTGGTGATAAACAGGCTTGGTTCAAACTATAGCGACGGTTACAATTTGGTGCTAGTCATCTTGGCAGCTTTAGATGGGGGTGTTACAATGTGGGAAACGATGCGCATGGGGGGAATCACCTGTCCGGAAGCCTTTCATGAAGCTGTCTGTGCGTCGATTAAGCAAGACAGACTGGGTCACATATTTAATGCCAAGAAGAAAGTAATTGTGGCAAACTCATTCTGGTTCCACCTTGTCCTTGTGTATACAAAGGATAGATGGATATCAATTGAGTTGCATGCTGTTTGTGATGGCCAGCTAGGCACCTTAATTGCAGACACGCATGAGCATCCACATTTTGCCTAAGATGTAGAATGGTTTTTGTTGGCATATGGTCCCAAATAAAAACACATACGCCGGAGCAGTGTCATCAAATTGGGCATGCTTGTCAGGAGCATGCATTTACTGCTACATGCATTGGAGCACCGGGCATATTTGCCAAATAAGGTATGCGCATTGACAACTGCATCCAAAGGTCCTGATGAGTAAAATTGCAAGTGAAAGGTTGCTCTAAAAATTACATTGCCCCAAGAAGCCAATAGGCATTGTCATTTAAACACACGAGTAGTTACCTATATAAGGACCAAGGTAGTATAAGCCTTCGTCTTTGCCAGAAACTATGCGGTCAGGCTCAACAACAGCCTCCCCCTCCAGAATTACGGCTGCAGGCTCTGGAGTCGGGACATGCTTTAGCACATTGTCCAAGTTTCATCCTGATCCTCAAAGAATTGGTATAAATCATCTTGAAGCAATGCCAAATTTACACAAGTTGTGTCGACGGTTGTGAAACGCTTTGGAATATCCAAAAGTTGCTCCTGCATGTTGCTCAATTGGGCTGTTTGGGTTTTGTGTTGACCGTGCTGCACCTCAGTCAATGTGCCAAATTGCTGGTCCATGAAGACATGGGTAGCACTGACTTGCAGCGAGGTTTTCAACATTTGTCTGTGAAGTTAGTGCACTTGCTTTAAGGTAGGAAATCTGCTGCTGCTGATGCTCCAAGACCAGATCAAAGAGCTCTGTGACAATGCCTAGGAAAGAATGAAACCGGCCATTGATCATCTTCTCCAGTGCTTCATGCTTTGCAATTTGCAACTGCTGCTGCCAATGCTGCTGCGCAGCTTCATCAAAGCGGTGGTTGAAAAAGCCTTGAAATGATGCCAACTGTGTAGCAACATTCTGCAACTGGGCGAGTGTGGTGTTGGCGCGCGTCTCGTCATGGCATTGCGTGTGGTCTGCGCCTCAGAAATGTATTCGAAGCTTTCGTTGGAAGATTGTTGGAAGACTGAAAGCCGCTCCATGATGGTGGCAAGTTGACCATTCTGCTCAGTGAAGATACCTGCAAGTTGGTCAAAGCAGTTGGTGTTGGAGGCTTGGTGTGCTCCAAGTTGTGTCACAAAATCTTTATTGCTTAAAAGCAAGGCTACAGCATCTTGAATGGCTGTGAACTGCGCAGGAAGGGTTGTAAGTTTTTGGCCGTAGATTTGACAAGCCAACTGAGTGCCATGTTGATGCTTGTTGTGGTGGATGTTACGTGGCCAGGTTGTCCCGAAATGGCTGACACCTGCTGGCTTGCACTGCTGACTTGGTCATACCCATGGCATTGCCCCTGACAGTGATTGAATGCAGTCTGCTGCAAGTTGAGCTGCTGCAAAAGGTTGGGAAAGGTGACGGCTCCATTGATGTTGGCGTTGTTGGTGTTGGCTGCAATGACTTCACGCAAATTGGCAATTGCTTGGTTCAAAGCATTGGTATTGTTACTGCTGACAGTTGACATGTGGTTGCGCAAATCCACAAACCCTTGGCTAAGCTGCGAGGTCATGCTGCCAAAGCTTTGGGTGACTCCTGCAAACTGTTTGGGAAGCCAAATGACATGGCCGTTGATGGTGTCATTCAATGCCAAACGCGCACCATACCCTTGGCAGAACTTTTTTAAAACTTGCGCGGCACCCTGAGGGACCTGACGGAGTTGCTCAACAAGGTCTGCAAAAGATAGTGAATGGATGTTAGTGACTGTTTGCTTGTCCACACACTGCCCTTGTGTGCATGCATACCTTCATATTGAGTGGCAACCGGAGGAGCTGCAGTTTAAATGTGAGAAAAGTTTGACGACAAGTGGTGAGGACAAGTGGCAAGCAACAAGCGGTGAGAGACAAGCGGTGAGCGACAAGCGCGAGCGGTGAGTGACAAGCGACAAAGCGGCAAGTGACAAGCGACAGCGACAGATGGCGAGCGACAAGCGGACAGCGCGACAAGCAGCGAGTGACAAGCGGCGAGCAACAAGTGGCGAGCAACAAGTGGCAAGTGACTTACCCTCAACATGAACCATTGCACCACGGTTACGACCGGTTGCAGCTGCAATGAAGCAGACAAATGAGCAGGCTCTGATGCAGTTTTGGCTAGGAGGGCATTTCCTGCAGCCATCGTGCAACATGTCTCCTCGACAACGACACAGCAATTGCGCAAAGGTCATTGTTTTTTGGCAGCAGTAGTGGTAGTAACCATGATGGAGGAGAAACCAAAAAGAATTGAGTGTGATGGGTTCCACGATTCAATTTTGTGAGCCTCGATTTTTGATCAAAAGTGAGGAGGTGCTTCTGATTCTGGCCCTAGAGCAAATCAATACGTCTTACGTGTTCTCCGTAATAATTCAACGCTTAGTAGACTTTCTACGGTTCTGTTTCCGTAGAGTTTTTGTGGGAGGCCACGATTTGATTGTGGACTCCAGAGCTCAAAATGACCTTTGCTTCCAAGACCTAAGTAAAAAGACATGTTAGAGTCATTCGTTGCGAGAGTCCTCGACTCAAGCTTGAACTCCCGCGTGTCGCGTGGACGTCACACTCTGCCACCTGCCACCACATTGAATCATTGTTGAACAGTCGTCACGCAGGCACATGCACACAGCAGTTGGCGATCCACTTTCAACTTACCATAAGAAAGAAGCAATCAAGCAATCAAACAATCAAAGTGGTGGATTAAATTTGTGGTAAAGACTGCATTAAAGGAAGTGGAGGAAGTGCTGCAATGGTGAAAGCTGTGTCCACAGTACAGCCAAAGCAGATTGTCAATTTGTCAATCAATTGTTGTGTTTGAGCTGCGAATGTGTCCCCACACTTTGCAGGGAGCCCACTGCTGCTCCACGATGGCGTGCTCCACAACAGCATGCTGTCCCACGATCGTGTGCTGTTCCACATCCACATGCTGCTGCACGTGCTGTCACGTACGCGTGCCATCCAGGAGTTAACCAGATTTGATTTGGCTTGGCTGATGGCCAGAGTGACAACAGTGTACGGAGAGCGTGTATGATGGTAGATATTATGATATAACAGGAGTTTTTGCATGTATCTTTATACTGTAGCGCACACCTATTGTCCATGGTCAAGCAGCTCACATGCTGGATGCTGGCAGCATGGCGCGCGATTTCAAAAAAAAGTCGTACCGGTTATTACACCAGGCTGGTGCACTGACGCACCTACATCATCAGCAGCTCTTGCGAGCTGCAAGACCTGTGACGAAGTGGTTTCTTTGTTCACAATGAGATTGTCCTCACCATCGTCAACCTTTTGCCCTTTCATTAACTGTCAAGTGTTTTTGCCTCTCAATCAGTCTGTGAGATATAGATTTGATTTTGGTTGTGACATGTATGAAAGTTTCTGTTGTTGGTAGATACTATGAGAATAACAGGATTTTTTTGCCACTGGTGCACTATCCAATGCGCATCTGCATGGTTTGTCCCAGATGTTCAAATGGCATGGTGAAACCCCTCCATCACATCCAAGTAGCTCAGTGACTGCCAGAAAAAAAATAAAAACTTCTGAGTACCACTTGAATGGTCATCTGCTTACAAAGAAGGTGTCACTGGTGCACCAGTCTACCATCCAATGAGCACCTGCATGGCTAAACCCTTGTCACATTGTAACTTGTAAATCAAATCGTTGCACCTTTCGCTGGTAGCTGTCCATGGATGGCCAATCCAAGCTTGCAGTTGCTACAATACGAGAGATGAATAAATCACTTTCTTAACTCTTCAAGCTTAGTAAGTCTGCTTGTTTCTACTCTATATCGCACTTGTTTCAGCAATATGTTTGTTGAATTGCTTCGAAGCCGTCACTGCCACACATCACGCAATTGTGAGGCTGTGGTGAGCCACGAGTGCCACTGTGTCACCCTATCGGACATTCAGTGTGACTTGCCCAATTTTCACTGTTTTCGTTCGCATCCTGCAACTCCCCTCAAGTCATACCTAATAGTTCGATTCCTTGAAGAGCAGGTTCTTTAAGTGCTTGCTTGCCATAGCCCGCGGAAGAAACTTTGGTAAGTACATCCACTGCGTTTGTCGTCGTTCCCATGATGTGGTTGAAATTAATAATTCCCGCCGCAATTGCTTCACGTACATGGTGAAATGCCAGTGCATTGTGTCCCGTCAGACTAGAGTGTGGTAAGTTGCTACTTTGCGTTACCAACTTGTTGCCTCCAAACATCCATGAGGGTCCATCAAGCGGAACTCCCAACATGCGTAGAGTGAAGCGAAGATCCATGATCTGCTCCGTGCTCACTCTTGCTGCTACAAACTCCGAGCCGTGACACAATATTATTGAGTTGAGTTGACCTGCGTCTCATGACAAGACGGTTAGCTACCTGTGTTTTGTATGCATTTAATCCTGTGCAGGGTTGAGTCACACTTGTGACCGAATCCTCACATACATGAGTGAAATCGCTGACGATCGAGGCGTGAACCTCGACCGTGAACCCAGTGAGAACGAGAAAGAAGCGCACGAGTAGAGTAGCGAGTAACATGCACTATTCTAGCAATTGAGTTTGTTTGTTTGCTTTACGCTGGACGAAGAGGTTGATCGCTCCTAGTCCATTGTAGTCGCTGGAATAAAGGTTCGTCTGATATTATCGTGTCAGATTAACAGTCTTGCTAGCTTGTCTTGACCTGAGAGAGCTGTGCGAAAGAGAGAGAGTGAAAGAATCGAGAAATTGAGAGAGAAAGAGCAGATTCCTTGCGGCGTCGTCAATCCGAATACTTGGCACGAGCGCGTAGAACAGGATCGTATAAGGCTCGACTGCATTGAGAGCGGTTGTTGTGTGAGAAAGGACTTGCGGAAAGCGAGGTATTCACTATCATGGTTGCGATTACTGCGGAAGCTTTGCAGCTTCTCTGCACGAACGTTTTCGGACGAGACATCCAAGAAGCGTTCTTGTTTTGGAATGTAACCACCACTACCCAGATGTTGAGATTGACCAAGGAGCAACTTGAAGCCCCCTACTGGGTCGAAAGATCCGCCATCCCACCAGGCGAAGACCAACCTGGAGGCGCGCAACCCGACGATGCGCAGCCGGGCGACGAGCCGGCCGACGAACCGGCCGAGGAACAAGCAGCCGCCGCCCCAGTACGATACGAAACGACACTAGCACCAGTCTACGTGAACCTTATCCTCGATGCATGCGAATGGTTTAACATGCACGACGGACCCCCGAACACCAGGAAGTGGGCGTTGCTTGATTTAGGCAAGCTCGAGCGATTCCAAGAGATACTCGCCGAACAAGAAATCGGTCGGAAGCGTGAAGAAGGATACTACGTCCTCGAGTCCAAGAAGAAGCAAGCTGAGCTACTTGCCAAGCAACTCGTAAATGAGAATATCAAGGCTGAGAAGGCCGAAAAGGAAGCAGATGCCAAGGGTCGTTTCTCGAACATCAAGACGAAGCGAGATTACAAGGACTACAAAACGTTCCAACATCCCCACGCGTGGTTGAGTTGGAGCGCGTCTACCAAGGCAATCGCCAAGCTCCATGGCTGTTCTAACGTGCTCGACAGCAAGTACGTACCAGTCACGGAAGAAGAGAAGGAAGAGTTCGAGAATCAGCAAATCTTCATGTACACTGCGTTTCGCAATTGTCTCGAAGTCCCTGGACACCAGTCGCTCCTAATGAAGCACGGTGACAAGTCCGACACTCAGAGCGTCTATCGCGAACTCGCGACCAAGTTTGGTTCTGGCGAGTTAGCTACCATCCAAGCAAACGAACTGCAAGCCAAGCTTGCGACGATTCGCCTAGATTTGACCTGGACGAAGGGACACTACAAGTTCCTAAACTACATCGAACAGCTCATGAAGAATCTCGAAGAGTTCCGTCCTGGAGTGACGGATGACAAGAAGAAGTACTACTGGCTCCGAGCTGCAGTGGAGGGCGACGAAGAATTCGGTCCCACGTGCACGACATTCGACCAGCACTTGACATTTGAACGACGACGCATCATCAACGCAAACGGTGACCCAGATGCCGTCTTAACGGAAGATTATGACTATCTTTTCGACATGTTGTCGCAGCAGGCTCTGCGCGTCGACAACAAGAACGCCAAGCTGAACAAGGGCAAGAAGAACGCCGACCGCCAAGCGAACAACGCGAACACTTCCGGGCAAGGACGTGGTAATGGGCGCAGTTCCGGCCATGGTGGAGGACGCGGCGGCCAAGGCGGACGCGGCGGTGGACGAGACGGTGGACGTGGCTCCCAATCGGGCCGCGGTTCCGGAGGACGAGGCTCTTCCGCGCCACTACCAGCAGCTGGGACGCAAGCGCATCGGGAACGATTCCCTGGTGATTATCTGAACTTTGAACAGTTGTTGCAGGCCCCTGAGTACATGTATAACGACTCGGCTGACTTAACGAGGACGAATACGCTCAGCTCATGGCTCGACGCGAAGCCATCCCAAGACCCGCCACAACAAGACGCGTGAACAATGGGAACCGCGCGAATAACCAGCAGTCACAAGCGGCTGCTTCGGTGCCTGGTACAATCTTGTATCAGAATGATGCTGTCTCGATCGCCCCGACGACAGCCACTCAAGGTGCACCGGATGACATGATTAGATCTTTCCTTGCGAACGCCGCGTCGTCTCGCACTCAAGCTGCGAATAACACCCAGCAAGAGTTTATGGGAAGCGACGGCCATCGGTACCGCGCAATGGTATCGGTGCGCTACACTGTGAATCGAGCTCGCAGCAACGAGACCCGCCAAGGATCGCTGATTGACGGCGGTGCAAACGGTGGACTCGCTGGAAGCGATATGAGAATCTTGAGTACTACCAACCACACGTGTAACGTGACAGGTTTGAGCGACCACACGGTTCGCGACCTCCAAGTCGGAACTGGCGTCGCATTGATTGAGACTCGGACTGGACCCATTATCGGTCAGTTCAACCAGTATGCTTTGTACGACGGTGCTGAATCCATTCATGCTCCATCGCAGCTTCGTTCGTTCGGCCATCTGATCGACGACATGCGCGCTCCCAGAATGGAGCACAAGCCATTGTCACCAGTTGTGGCAAGACCATCCCCTTGGCGATCCGTGACGGCTTGCCTCGTATGGATATGCGTCCACCGACGGACGCAGAGTTGGAAATGTATCCGACGGTCATTTTCTCTGCGGACACCCTTTGGGACCCGGCGGAGTTGGATAATGAATGGAACGAAGAAGAACTTGAGTTTAATCGTCGCTTCGACGAATTGGAAGAAAACCACGGTTTCGTCGACGCCCGCATGGATGACTTCGGCGACGCCACCTACCGGAACAACATGAACTCAGTGGAACGTGTGGTGCAGTATGTCGATCGCAATCAGGCTGATACGACGCGCCAAGCCAATGCACGACGCATCATGCCACAAGAACCTGACTACCAAGCGCTTCGACCCTACCTTGGCTACTCGCCACTTGAACGAGTCAAGCGCACAATTAAGAATATGACACAGCTTTTCCGTGCATCGGCACACACCCCATTTCGCCAACATTTTAAGTCGCGATTCCCTGCCGCCAATGTGGCTCGTTTCCATGACAATACGGCGACAGATACCTGGTTTTCCAAGGAAGCCACCTTTAACGACGGAATCCGCGGTCATGGCGGATGCAAGATGATGCAACTGTTCGTCGGCAAGAAGAGTCTGCTGACGAGGGGATACCCACTGAGAACCGAGTGTCACAATGACGATCTAGTCCAGTCGCTTGACGCGAACCTAGACGTCGCCGGGGGCGCGCGAGCATAGTACTCGAACCTCCGTTGCGGTACCAGAAAAGACATCTACTCACAACTACGTCATTGAAATATTGCATGTGTGCCAGCCGCAGGCACGATTAAACAAGATTAGTATTCACTATCGTGAATGGTCTTGAAAGAGCCATCTGATCAATCGCTCTTTCTCGACCGATCGTAAATCAACTCACTTTCTAGAGAACTGCTTAATCAACTAGCGTTTTGTAGGATAAGACCCCTGTAGGATAAACCAAGGTAAAGGACTGATCATCCCGCTCACTTGGAAACCGACTACAGAGGGTGAGGAATCGTTGCAGCCGTACGAACTGGAACTGCATCGTGTCAGATCACACAGTCTTGGTCTTTACAATCAACTCTCTCGGGCGCTGGTGACGACCACTCCCGTCGTTTCGTTGCACACTACATTGGCAGCGGACATCCCTCGTTCATTTCCTGTCCGAGGCTTCAATCTACAATAGTCCGGCAGACGGAGGGATTGAAGACCGAGTCGAATTGCAAGCATCGCTCGGATAGAATCGACTTCCTCGATTATTCTCGCGGTATATATTCATCCCGTACCAATCAATCAACAACATGACCGTCGTCGAAGATGATCCTCCCGACGGACCCAATGTCACGCAAGATGACGCGGAAGACAACTTGCTCGCCGTCGGATTGAAAAGCATTTACAAGCTGAAGACCGTCAACAACGACAAGTTCATGAAGCTTCCAGTCATCGTCGCCATCAAGTCACTCCTCCCGGACGGACGCCTACTCACGGAGCCATTCCTAATGCTGACCATCAAGGACATCGAGTCGGTACTGAAGGAATCCGAAACCCACATCACGGTTATTCGAACCATTACCCGTCTTCGTCAATGGGCATCGGAAGAGCGCGAACCCAAGGAATGGGTGATGCTCACACTCGCCGGACTCATCAAAGCGACTGAATCGCCCGAAGAGTCCCTATTCCAAAGCGACATGAGTCGGATTCAACGAGTCAACTCGACGGACGTTCCAGAGAAGTCCGATGCCGAGAAGTACAAATCTCGAGTCCGAGTCGACACCAAAGCATACACCGAGTTCAAAGACGAGTACAAATTCCGTCAATGGTGGCTCAAGACGTTCGCAACGGCCAAGAACCAAGGCATCGAGCGAGTCTTCGATCCGGATTTCAACCCGACAACGCTTTCGCCCGAAGATCTCGAGGTATTCAAAGCGCAAGAAGCCACAGCATTCGACATCATCACTTCATACTGCAAAGTCGCCAACTGCATCCCGATCATTCGTCGCCACAAGGACGGGTCGGCCCACGAGTGCTTCAAGGAAATGCACAAGATGTACTTGACGGGCAAGAACGCCGAGCGCAGCGGCGAGCGAGTCGAGAGTTCGCGACATGAAACTGACGACGAAACGACCACGGCAGCAACACTGCGTGGTTCACTCAATGGGAGAATGCCTTGCTCGATTACGAAGATTATACCGGCGAAACAGTCCCCGACGCGACGCGCAAGAAGTGGTTGTCCGAATCGGTTCGCTGGAACGATGCCTTTCGCCAAGAAATCAGTTCGGCGAGTCGTATCCTCAACGCACAAGGTCAAGATCAAAGCTTCGAAGACTGGTACAAGCAGCTCATCGAGTTCGCTCGCGATACCGACGACGTCAAAGCGGCACGCAAACGCCAAATGAAGATCCACCAATCCATCCAACAAGCAAGTACTCCACCGACCGGAGGCACTCCACCGACTAGCGGCAACACTCCAAGCAGCAGCCAAGGCGGAAACGGTCGTGGAAATGGCAGCGGACGCGGAACCGGTCGCGGTTCTGGACGCGGCGGTGGACGTGGCGGCCGAGGTAACTTCGGACGAGGTGGTGGACGCGGACAGTGCACCAATCCTTCTGCAGCATCGAACCGTCGAGTCGAACCGGATGTATGGTTCTCTTGGACGGAGGAGCAACGCGAAGCTCACAAGGCAGAAACTCGCCGAATCCGAGAAGCGGAACGTGCGCGCCTGCAGCTGAACGCAAGCCAAGCCAGCACGAACAACACTAATACACCACCAACTCCACAAATTCAGCTTCCACCGGCGAATACGACGGCGATGTCAACCATGTCGGCGATTACTCAGCCTACAGTCGGAACTACACCAGCACGTGGAACCGCCATGCGCGCGTTTCAGTCTCAGCAACAAGGCTCGATCGCTCAAGGAAGCCAGCCATCTACTCCACCAGTGTATCAAGCACGAGTTGGCGACGTTACATACAACATGTATCGTGCCAATGCAACCAACGTCACGCGTCGTTCTACAAACCATGTCGCTACACATTATCCCTCGCCAGATGCGCTTATGGGTATGAATACTCCGGCAACCGAAGGGCCACGCGTCACAGTTCCATGTTACTGCGTGCAATTACGCGCCTCGAAGCCCGTCCATGATGGATCGCGGTGCCAACGGTTCGATCGCTGGTAAGGACATGATTTGCTTGGATCGATCGACGACTCAGTTCGCCGACGTTACCGGAATCGACAATCACATGATGCAAGGACTACCCATCGGAACATTCGCCGCCAAGATCTGGACGACGGAAGGGTACGTCATTGGCATTTTCTACCAGTACGCCGACGGAGGAACCGACGCGACCATTCATTCGGTCGTTCAGCTCGAGGACTTCGGAAACAAGGTATTCGACAAGGCAAGCGCACTTGGCGGACGGCAGCTCATGATTACACCCGAAGGAGCATTGATCCCATTCACGGTCCAGAACGGTTTGGTCCATTTGAAGATGCATCATTTCACCGACGCCGAGTTCGACACATTGCCGCACGTCGTCATGACGGCAGACACGCCTTGGGATCCGTCAAAGTACGATGGAGACCTTAATGACGATTCGATTCAAGCGGAAATTGAAGCCGCGACGGACGATCACGAAGCGCCAACACTACTAGTCAACAACACCCAAGTCAACGGAAACGCGCAAGACGAATATCCCGAAGACC